>CM023455.1:112138857-112498857 GCA_013339765.2 Haemaphysalis longicornis
AATAAAAGCAGACGTGGCTCTTATTTTCGCTAAAGCAAGTAAAAAACACGTTAAAACGCTGTTTTGACCACAAAAATACTGAAAGGACTGGCGCCCAAGCTAGAGATGGCACCTAAAGTTTAGCAGTTACCAATTAGGTCACAATGGACAGCACTCGAGAAGGTGAGAAACAATAAAATTGATTGTAAATTCAGAAAATATCCACAGTGTTTATCGCGGTACGACCGAGACAGGGGGAAAAGAACAGAAGAGGGGGTCGTGGGAGAGGCGAGAGACAGTTACGTGGCAGGGGTGACGGTAGACTATTGTCTTTCGAAGAAAGTTGCAGCGAAGCAAGGAGGTATTCACCAAATGTTTTTTTCGTTATCTTCTGTGCACATGAACGAATTCCAAACAACTTCCTTTGTAATTTTAGCTGCCCCTCACACCCTCCTCCCTTCTTTCCCTCTCTAGTGTCTCTCACACAATCGTCGAACTGTCTGGCCGAGTGCTCTGCCGCAAAGCTGAAATTCTCATCCTACCGCAGGAAAAAAAGAACACTCGAGATACACCGACAGACTGAATATTGGGTGGAGAGCCAGTTATGCTGTAACAATAAAATTCTTGCATTGGTACAAGCAGAATATGGTTGGAAGCATCAAAGCACGCGCTCACATTGACGCATATTTCAGTGGTGCATGCCAGGTCGGAGACCGTCGATTGCCAAATCGTGCGGCGGATGAGCAGGCCAATGCCGACTGCGGCGACGACGAACCCGACCGTTGCCGCGGCGGTCACCAGTAACCAGGATTGCAGACGGCTCTCGACCACTGTGCACATGAAAGGGTGGTATGGAGCGTTTATCGGTTGTCCGGGAAAAAAAAGGGCATTTCCGATTAATAGTTGCGCACAGTTCTGGACCCACGCGCAGTGTATATTGACGGGCAATAATTATTACCTTCAGCAAGCCTGCAAACTCTCCTCCCGGATCTCAGGAAAAATAAGCGGAGTCAACACCATTGGTCGCATTGCGAGAAATTTCGCACTACTGCCGCGTATACACGACGACAATCTCCTTCGCGGGCATGTACCGCACGCATCGTGCAATCCCCCTGTTACGGGTACATGCCCACGAAAAATATTGCCATGGTATCCTGGTATCATAGCGGCTGAGCGATATATTCAGTGGCTACGAAGCGCTGAAGGTCCTGGAGCCACGTCGGACGAAAGGGCTGCCTACCGCACATGGCATGCAACCTCAACAGGGGGACTGCGCGATGAAAATTTTCCGTGTGGTACGCGCCCACAAAGGAGATTGCCCGGTTATCTACGCCACAGTACTGTCGACTCGACAGGCGATGTGTCCCTCAACCTCACTCTAAGCTGTTCAGATAAGAAGAAGCGACTCCATGTCGTATCCAAACGAATACCTTCGTCCATTCAATCCGCTTGCACCACATGTTTCCACTTAAATTTCCCTCCAAATGCACTGCTCTCAGCCAGGCACACAGCCAACATGTTATTAGAGTGTGCACATAATCCAACCTTTCCCCATTTTCTTACCCCTCCTTTTCCCTGCGCTGTGGTAAAACCTTAATACCAGCGACTGCAGAAACGTCCAGAAACTTCTGCCAACTAGGGCATCGGTCGCCCTGTCCTCACTTGGATTCCGGGGTTATATAGGGTACCCCTCCTACTTTATTGTTGAATAAGCGTTTCGGACTACTACCAAAGCTATACTACTAGAACTCAAAGTAAACTTGCAGGATTATTCGTCGTGTAGTGCAACTCATGTCATTATTTATTAGGCATGCCGTGGAAGTGCATGGGGCCCATGTTGTTTGCGAGGTCTTGGGAATGGACAACGCGGCGTCTAAAGCTACGTACGATGGTGCTGCTGCCTCTCAGAAACAAGCCATGGCTACAGTGTCATCCGACGGCATCATAAAGTTTTGGCTACGCTTGCAGCTGGAAGAATGTTTGCAGCAGTGGTTTAGAGGTTCGTCTTAGCTCATGGTATGAAAGGCGGTGGTTCGAACCCTCGCCTTACCTGTTTTCTTTGCACATTACGCTTCAACTACAATTTTTACTCCTTAGGTTACGTTTCGGTTTTTTAATATTGATTAGTTTCCATACGTTACATTGCGGTAGGTTCGCCTAGTGATAACGAAATACGTAGTGGCAGAGGCGGCGTCTCGCAAAAAAACTCCATTTTACGCCGCTTTTGCGGAGTGGTTATAGTACCACCTGACGGTCCACCGTGCGCAGCAAAAAACAGAAAGCACGAAGCGCCCACGTGGTTACCTGACGAACAAAAGTTGAACCTGGATTTTAGGGAACCCCAACTTTACGAATTTCCTGAATTAACAAAAAAAAATCCGGTTTTAAATGCAGATCATTTGAGTAACTCACGATGTCACCCGCGTTGACGCCCGTAGTCGTAGTCCGCACTCCTCCCCCTACAGTATATAAAAAGAATACTATCCGGCGCCAGGTTTCGATCCCTCGACCCTGCGGGCGGAACGCAATGTACATGGTGCTCTACCCACTGCGCCACAAAGCCGGCACAGAATGGGAGGCTACGAACGCGCCTTATATCCTTGACTCATTCAAACTACGCCAAGAAGCTGCTGATAAAACGCATTCACTACCACCAACTCCCCAAACACTAAACGTTAACGCAATACACCCACCCCTATGCGACGCATTTACTCGAGTCCCCCTCGCGGGGAGATGGGCCCAATTTTTTTTAGTAGTTCACCACAGGCTTCGTGCTTTCTCAACTTTAACAAGTTGCCGACTGAAAGAATTTATTCGCGAGTCCCGGTGACATTTGTAATATAAGGTTCAACAGTACGCAATGACGCCAAGAAGATTTCAAGCGTGAAATGCAGCCCGAGATTCGACTGTTTGGAGTAAGTCCCAAAGGGCTATAAGGTATAGTATGGCTGCGACAAAAAAATGGTCGACGTGACAGTGTCGCATGGTCCCCTAACGGTTTCTCTTGCACCTTCATAAAACAAACTTCTCGTTGTACGAAATCCTTCAGTAGTAAGCAGAGTTTTATCATAAGGTATGAGAGTGCAGCTAAGGTTTCAAGCTGAGATTTCTCGCAAAATATGTTGTTGCGGGACATTCAATTCCTCTCGCGACACTCGACCTTTCCAGCCGAATTTAGCACTGCTTAAATCGACACTTGTTCCTAAACCACGCACTTATTGATTAGCGGTTTTTAGTCGCAAGGTCATTAAGACCAAATCGTTACCTTCCCCACTCTGTGAAAAAAAAAACGTCGTTCTTGTTGTCTAATACGTACAATTGAGTTTGAAGTTCGAACCCTGGTAGTCAGAGTAGAAGCCGAGTGTGTTATTACCGCACTGCCTCCACACATTGCCAGCAGTGTAATAAAAGTTAAAATGGTCCGTGCCTTGTGACTCAAGCAGGCGACAGCATGCGAGTAGAGCAGGGTCAACCCAGCAGCGGAGAACTCTCATTCCGCGAAACCACCTGAGCGTGGACTTCCAGTCTACCTGTTTTCGAATGCTAAGCATTTTTTTCGTGAGCCCCGGGCCTTTTCTTGTGGCCCGTATACAGTACTTTTATGTACTTTTGTGCGATACTTCTATCCAGTATTTTTATGCGGTATCGTGACACCGCCAAGAATGCAAGTGTAGAGTTAAGTACAAGTGGAATCGTGCACCGATATATAACAGGACAGATCTGTGGGAGTGGTATTCTGGAGACCCCATTCCCTACGAGTGAAAGCAGGGTTGAGATGAATGACGTGAGTGTGCTCACCACTTCGGGGGAACAGGACCTCTCTCTCTTCGACAAAAATACTTGCAATTTGTCCAAGCGGAGATTAAGCATTGGCTTTTAGGTGCGGAGTACCTTAGGACCGCACAATGACCGTCCGCGTCCGTGCGCATAGCATTTACAATCGCAAAGAAATCACATAGGCACCGGCAGGATTCGAGCCTGCGTCTGGTAGACGAAACAGAGCTAGTGCCAGTCATGTTACCCATTGGGCTAGTTATTACCCGAGAGTCAAACGGCTTACTCCCTCGCCTGTAACGGTGCGGAGTACCTTAGGACACCCCAATGTTCGTCCGCGTCCATCCGTGCGCACACCACCATCAAGCGAAATTACATTTGAGCCGTGAGTTGCAGTTTCATTTAGGAAATAATCACGGCTCAAATCGAATGACGGTCGGGGAGCCAATCGGATGTCACTCGGGGCGCAACTTAGATGTCATTTCGAGTCCGCATACTCCGCACCCTCGCCATCATCCACGGAGTGGAGATGCTGCCATTTTTTTTTCATTCATCATTGACATGCTTCGGTTTTGTGATTTTTTCGCAGTCTCGTATTTTCCAAGAGAGGCAGTCCCGACAGCGTACTTTTTCTTCGGTCATCTTTTATATAACAAGAGTAGCAAATTTTTGTAAATTAAAAAAGGCTTTAAAAAACGTTTCACACTTGGGCGTTTTGCCCTCAATACAAAAACAACTAGAAAAAGACTGACGATTACAATACTCCCTGATGCGAAATTTGTGTGCAGCGCAAGCTGCAGTCTTCTCGGTCAAGGCGCATATCTGCTGCATCTTAGGAAGTGATCACGGTGTCAGCGAACGCACGGAAGAGCGTGCTTATTTGCCGTTATCTTCGCATAGCGTCGCCGCCGCCGACCATGTTGTTGCAAATTGTGTTTGAACCTCCCGCGCAAATATCACGTGGTTCGGAGAAGCCATGAACGGAGGAGCAGCATCTCGCGAAAGTGTGAGGGGAGGGCACTCTGCGGCGGCGGTGCATGGCAAAAGTGTGAGGGGGAAGCAGTGAGAGAGATGACGCCATGACAATGCGTGCTGCCCTCAACCTCGTACTTTCGCCTGACGCGCCTCCTCCATTTTCTTTCTACCTTCGGTGCCTCGTTCATTCGCTCGGTTACGCGGAGATCTGCGGCCGCCACCAAACCACGGTACCGCACTGCAAAATGCTGCGCAATAAAACTGATTATAAATCGAAACAGGTGAGGAGGCTGCCAGTCCTTTCAATTGCACTTACCTTCCTCCTTCGGACTTCTCATGTCGCGTTCTGCAAAGAAGGAATATCTTGTGTTAAATATAAACGATTTTTTGAACACGACATTCTCGTTGAAAATGCGATCCTCGATCTTTGATGTTAGAGCGTGTGTACTGTTTCGTGCGCGTACATTTAGAGGGAAGGTTATAACAGCTTGTGCATTAATCCCTTTTGCGAATTATTTGGTGATCTCAAATAATGTGAAGAGTATACAGATATACGTAAGTAGTACGGGTCCTTGAGATCGTCCGTGCGTGCGTCCATCCATCCATCCATCCATCCGAGCATCCGCCCCAGCCCATTTGACTCATCCCAACCCAACCATACATTCACACATCCATCCATCCATCAGTCCGTCAGTCTGTCCATCCATTCATCCATCCATACATCATCCACCCGTCCGTCAAGCATCCATCTATCCGCCTGCCCATTCATCCATCCATCCGTCCGTCCATCCATCCATCCACCCATCCAGCCATCCACCCATCCGTCACTCCACCCATCCGTCACTCCATCCATTCATCCATCCATTCATCCATCCGCCCGTTGGACTCATCCCAACCCACCCATACATTCATCGATCGATCCATGCGGCCGTCCGCCCATCCGTCCCCCCATTCCTCGCGCTCCAGTGTTTGTTATACGGTGGAATTGTGTGAGCACATTGTGAATGATTAGTGCATGTTCACCCTCCTTTAGTAAGGAACCAAGAGCAGGCCAGGCATAGTTGCTTCCACGAATGAGCAAACGGCGGCGGAGAGATGGGAAGCTGTATTATTACTTGGCGAAGGACATCTGGAAAGCACTGCAGGGGAGGCCGGTGTTATTCTTCCCACTGCGCAGGCAGAGAGAGAGAGAGAGAGAGAGAGAGAGCAGTAAAACTTTGAAGATGGTAGAGAACACAAGAGACTTGCCCTGACGAAGGCAAGTCTCTTTGCTGAAACGGTGGCAACAATCGGGGTTTCTACCTTGTTCGAAGTATATATATATATATATATATATATATATATATATATATATATATATATATATATATATATATATATATATAGATAGTCGTGAAATAGAGTCCTTAGTTGCTGCAGGAATACGCACAAAGTAGAAGTACGCTCTTCGGAGACTATTTCCAACGTTTCGACCTGAGACAGGTCTTCCTCAGGAAGACCTGTCTCAGGTCGAAACGTTGGAAATAAGTCTCCGAAGAGCGTACTTCTACTTTGTGTATATATATATAATATATATATATATATAATATATATTATATATATATATATATATATATATATATATATATATATATATATATATATATATATATATATATATATATATATATATATATTTATATATATATATTTATATGCACAAGTGTGGGCAGCATAAAAACATTCACAGTTTTCACGCCCACAAGATAAGCGGCCAAAAAACTCAGAGCCGATGGTAAAGTAGCCGCCAACTTATCGCGTAAGCATTGAAATTTTCGGAGAGCAAAAAAAATTCGTCCTTGACTCAACCATATATGTATGCTTTCGACATATACTTTGGTGAAGATCGAAAGAATAACTAATCAAATCAAAGGTTTATTTGTTTCAACACAAGGTTGGGGTTACATCAGGCGAAAAGCAGTTGCGTACTGCTTGAGGGTGCCTGACGACCCTTGGACAACAGAATGTTCACAATAAAAAGTACTGCATAAAATGGCCTATTTACAACCTAAAGTACTTGCGATAAAAAAGTAGCATAAAATCGTATGCTCATACCTAAAAATCTGCACTCAACCAGGAAAAAACATGTCTACAAATTATTTTTTCACAGCGTGTCATCTAAAAAGTATTCCACCAGTTGTTTCCGGGTAACACTTCCAATATCAACACCTTTTTTTCACACGTATTAAGCAGAACAGGTAATGAGTATGCGAGTGATTGCAGTACATAGTCAGTGCGTCGACGTGGGTACAAGCCAGTTGTCATTACATCTAGTGCGTACATCAGTAACATTTTGGATAACCCAGATACTGAGTGCAAAAATGATTTGAAGCTCTGGTTTGAGAACAAAAAAGAATAAAGCAGACGAAACTCGCTAGTTCGCGGAAGGGGTATTATCTTATAACCTGTAAACAGCGGCTTAGTCGTGTGCGCAAAGGGGACATTGGCAATACTACGCAGTGCTTTCTTTTGCAAAAGGTGAATTGCTTTTATGTTTTTATCTGTAGTCGTGCACCAAACAAGTGTGCAGTAATTGACATGTGAAGCGAATAGGGCATGATAAATTTGCAGCTTGGCTTTTGTTGGGAAAAAATGACGACATCTAGCTAGCGCTCCCAATGCAGATGATAAAGATTTCGCTACAGACTGCACATGGCATGTCCACGTCATATCATTAGAAAAAGTTACCGCAAGAATCTTGTGTCTGCTGACAATTTCTATAGGGGCAGACGCAAGTGTCAGCTGCTTATTTAACATTGCCTGTTTGTTCCTGGCCCTGAACATTATACGCCTCGAGCTTCGCGATCGCTGCGCCGCCTGCCGCCGCTTCTCCGCGGCGTTGACGGGATTTGCGCTGCGTGACTGATAGGGGCTCGAGCAGTGTTTTGATTCTATTTCACTTCTTTTCGCCTTTCCGCGCCCTAAAAAAACTTGTTATGGTGAGGAATATAGGCAAAGAGTACGTTTAGGTCGCTTAAAAAGCAGCTGCGTCTTCGTAGAGTACGCGATCGCCTGCAAGAGCTACCCGGGGACGCGGTTCTGCGCGCTTCGTCGCCGCTCTTCCGGGCGTCGGCGACGGCAGCAACATATCACCCATGTCACCTCTAAAACATCAGGCACAAATGAATTCTACTGTCGCCTCGTTTAGACCTGATACTGGCACAATGAGAGGTTAGCTTTATTTTGCTGCGTGGACAACGAATGCGGCTTCGTTTCGAATATATACGTCGCAGAAAAATATGTTTCGGGGATGTGATTACCCAATCCCGGACAATAACTTATGCCTTTATAAGAATATAAACCATGCGAAAATGTAAAGTATATTCCAAGCCTGTGCGTCGTTAAATATGTGCCCACACACTCCATAGAGCAAGAACCAGGAATAGGAAACCACAGGAAATAATGCTGTGCCAATGCGGAATTTAGAAACATAATTGCTCTAACGGAAATGAAAAAAAAAACAGTGCAGCTTCTGGCATGCTAAAGACGTTCGTCTAAACTTAAGCCAGGTAGGTTTTACTAGACCAACTATACGCGAAATGCACTGCTATTTCGCGAGAAATCAGGGGGGGGGGGGGGGGGGGGGGGGACGCCGTGTACAAATGGGGAGCGGAATGAAGCAATGACCGTTTTAGTAATCCCACACATAA
The DNA here is from genome assembly GCA_013339765.2 of Haemaphysalis longicornis. Classification (NCBI taxonomy): domain Eukaryota; kingdom Metazoa; phylum Arthropoda; class Arachnida; order Ixodida; family Ixodidae; genus Haemaphysalis; species Haemaphysalis longicornis. The sequence goes on from CM023455.1 coordinate 112,147,275, forward strand.
ATCTCGCGTTCACTTTCCTTTTGTTTTTCTACTTCAACGAAGAGCTGATCGTACGGCGGACGCATTTTTGGAAGTATACAGGGTAGGCTGTTCAACAAGCGATGAAATGTGTCGTTGGAAGAGTGTGGTATGTGATAACGCCCTCTATTTCAGTTTCTGGTTTACTCTGCTGGCTCCCTGTGCCATATGACGCTATTTCGAAGAAGCATTTAGTCTCGGACGCGGATTATATTGTAAGCCCGTCTCCGCGCTGCTCGCAGAGGATATATGTAGCAAAGGAAGGTCTGCGGGCTGCGGGCGCGCACCTCACGACAAGACGATTCTATCGTGTGCTGATCCCCGAGTATAATTATGCATTGTCCATCGTACTTTTGTTGAATATTACCGAAATTAACACAGACTGGCTTGTAAATGGTGGTGATCAATATCTGAGGTATAATATTGGCAAACATAACTGGTGTGCTGTCAGGTATGAGTGCTCCGCTGATTATGTAAGCGCACAAAACCGACTTTTAAAACGTAGTGTATAGCCGTAGCATGAACATCTGAGGAACCGGTGGTTACGGAGACACGGCTAGTAAATTCAGGTCACTATAGCTACAATCGGCTCCGTCATACGCCGGTTCCGCGACGCTGGCCTGTGACACACACCTGGCGCTTATACAGACCGAAAATACCACACTAAGATCGCGTCGGAAACATTTACACTCTCGTAAACACACCCCATTTGCAAACAGAGTGACTGCTCCACACAAACATGAATTTCAAACGCCCACAAACGGTAAATCTCAGTCGTGAACGTGCCGCAAAAGCAGCGGCGGCACTGGGGAGCGGGGCGCGGACTCCCGCGCCTGCTTTCAAAACGGGCCGCTAGGGGGATTTCAGTGGCGCCCCTACAGGCCGCGCTCGAGGCGTATAGCTTTTGTTTTCTGCGTATTTGTTTTTAGACCATTTGAGTTAGACCATCTGGATAGTTCTGACAGACATTTTTCTGCCCTAGTTGCTACGTCACTTGCATCTGGCCCTGAAATAAAGAGGCTTGTGTCATCTGCATAAAGTATAAAGTCAACACTTGAGTCAAGTTTAACAATGTCGTTGACGTAAACATTAAAAAGAAAGGGACCTAAAACACTCCCCTGTGGTACACCGGAACATATTTTGCTCTGCGAAGAAACAAAGTTTTCAATTGCAACACACTGCATCCGATTACAAAGGTATGATTGAAACAGAGCATGTGCAACACCGCGAACACCATACGCATCCAACTTATGAAGCAATATGTTATGATTTAGGTAGTCAAAAGCTTTACTGTAGTCTATGAATATACCAAGCGTGATCTTGTTGCGTTCAATATTTTTTATGATCAGTTCTTTCATTGTTAAAAGGGCCGTCTGAGTGGACTTTCCCTGACGGAATCCGTGTTGGCTTTCTGCGAGTATAGAGTGTTTACTAAAAAAATTATTGATGCGGAATAAAATTACTTTCTCTAACCCCTTGGAAAACACTGAAAGTATGGAAATCGGCCGGTAGTTATTCATTTCATTTTTGTCCCCTCCCTTATAAATTACAGAAACCTTCGCTATTTTCATGGCATCTGGAAAACATCCCGACTCCAGAACAAGGTTAAATATGTGTGCGAGGCAAGGAGCAATAAGATCAATGACATATTTAACAGGTTAATTTGGATGCTATCAATGTCCGTGGAAGAACTGTTTTTCAGGCTGTTGAATGTCTGGCATATTTCTGCTTCTTCTGTAGGTCGAAGAAAAATAGACTCATCACATTTATTGCTAAGCGGAACCTCGCAAGGTTTATCGAAAGGTTTCACCATGTTCACAAAATGCGTGTTAAAACTTTCGGCTAACGAAAGACCAGAAATGTTTTTGTTGCCTATGCGAAGTTCCAAACCGCCAGAGTGCGCTTCTTTCTTTAACGTTTGATTAATTATTTTCCAGACTTTATCAGGGCGCTGTCTGTATGCATGGGAGAAAATGTTTTCGAAATACGACGTCTTGCTTTTTTAATTCAGCGTTTAGGTTATTTCTGAATTTCTTAAAGCCGTTAGCACAGTTTGGATCTTTTGTACGTAGGAATTTTTTAACAGCTTGCTTTTTTTCGGATCATTTTTATGTGCTCTTGTGTCACCCACGGCTTTCGAATATTTTTACTGGTTTTTGCTTGTTTATAAGGAAATGAGGCATTATAGTGATGAAGAAAGATCAGGAGAAATTCATTATAAGCATCAGTGGGATTATTCTTGGCATAGACTGAAGACCAGTCTTGGTTTAAGATGCGTGAACGAAATGAATCCATGTCTGCACATGTTATTCGCCTGTAGATTGATCCGGTTTGTTGGTTTCCTTTGTATGATGTAGATGCCACATAAGTGACAAACACTGGGCAATGGTCACTGATATCGTACGATATCGTTCCAGCTGTTTTCACGATAGTATCCCTACTAACGATGAATAAATCTAGAATGGAGTGGCTCTCACACGTTACGCGAGTGGGTGTGTCGATGACATTGCACAAGCTGGCGGCATCGATTACACTACTTAATTGGAGATAATTACCAGTATTTTGGGCCATACTAATGTTCAAGTCACCCCCAAGTAAAATACGATAGCCGTGAAGCGAAGCATGGTCCAATAGTTTTTCTACGAAGTCAAGGCATGCACTAATGTTGCCAAATGGTGGACGATAGATAACAGAAAACATATTACTGTCACTAAGGACGGATAGGCATTCGTAATCTGCAGTGATCTGCGTGAACTCGGGCAGCAGTTCAGAGGACATGGGTCGCGTAACATGCATTGCGACTCCACCCCCGCGTACCCCAGTGCGATTTAGAAAGTAGTGATTATAATCATTTAGGGACAGCATGTCGCTGTCACTGTGGTACCAAGTTTCGGAGAACATGATTACATTGAAATTAAATTTGAATTCGCAAAAAAATATTTTTATTTGGTCTTGTTTAGGAGAGAGAGAGCGGGCATTTATGTGAATGGCAGATAAAGTGTTTCTATTGGGTTCGGGCGCTATGACGTCTGAAGGTAAGCAGTATTCCTGATACTGCATGCTTCTGGTCAAGAAAATCTAAAACTTTCACGCCAAATGTGTTCAGCTTAAACGATCTGAAGTTATCTTACCTCCGAAGGGTTTGATTTCCTTCAAATCTTCGTCCGAAATGGCCGGTGCTGCTCTTCCTTCTAGTTTTTTCTCGAGAGCTCCGGTCTCTGAAAGGATAGAACAAAATTTTAAGACAGCTCGACAAGGGCGCGTTCATGCACACCGATTACACACGTTTGTACGCTTTCATGGTAACGTTGTGAATATATCGCTGTACGGAAATATTTCGAACTATGCTTTGCTTAACACAATACACCACAATTTATACAAGTTACACAATTAACATAATTTACACTTTTCAATGTGGAATAAATAGCGCATTTGAGGGTATGGAACGCAATAACTTACTTTTGACTGAATGTCGAAAAAAAACAGATAATCTTGTTAATTCGACCAGCCGGTAAATCAGCATCATTTGTCAACAATTTGATAAGCTTGGTTAACGTGCGTTTTGTGTAACCATGGCGCTGTATTGTGTACAGTTTCCCCTTAACAGTAGTGGGTCCTCTGAATCCACAGGATTCGTTTGTAAGAGCTTGCCCAATCTGAGAAACCCGAGCACGAAGCTAGAAAAAGTAATCCGAACGTGGCTTCTCATCCGTCATATTTGAAACCGTTTGCAAATGGGAAGTAGTTTGAATCGAACTGTTGTTGCATCAAAGGACGAACGCGAGAGCTGGTCGACAATTTTAAAGCCAACCGCTGAGCAATCGGCAGTGCGTAATGCATAGAGTGGGGCAAGTAGTACATGGTCGAATATGATGCCAGCGTAGGTCCCTTGTGGTGCCGTAATAGTGAACGAGATTGCGCAATACGGCGTCATTACGGCGTACAGTAAAGACAGCTTATATCGAGCAGAGAGAGGATTGTAAAATAGTTCGGTATAGCAAAAATTCGGTATATAAAGTTAAGCAAAAAAAAAACTTACATGAGGGCAATCCTGCCGACGGAGTCACGAGCTAACGCTGAGCTCTTACCACCCTGCAGTTCACTATTGATACGACACTTTCTTGGGAAGAAAATAATCATTTATTGGGGCGGCAGAACTGCGTCAGTGTAGCCTGCTTCTTGGAGCGCAACGTGTTTCTGGTGACTGCTTGCTCCACGGTATCTAAACAGTCGACAAGCACAAGACCGCTGCCCTAAATGGCACTGCAGTATAGCCGTAGCAGGGCCATGGCAGCGACGACATCGCTCGTGCTCGGAAGCGGTACGGAGTCCTCGGCGTTTTCGACAGAGCGGAGAGAAGCATAGGTACAAGCAAATAACGGCGAACCCAGCGAACCGAGCAAGTGCGGACAGCGAGTGGCGCGGACTCGAAGATCGGTGACACCGCAACACGCAGCACCCAATGCGGCGCTTTCGGCGCCAACTGCAGCATGCGTGGAGCTGGTCCACTCTGCCACGGCCGGTTTGGACGCACTCAAGCTCGCGCGGGAGTCGCAAGCGACACCCGCGACACCGCTTCGCACCGATGTATCGCGGGAAAGCCTGCCGCATGCCTAAAGAGAGCGGAAAATCCGGCGCGCGAGAGTTCGATATATCCATTGTGAGCAAAATCGCGTTCGATATAAAAAGTTTAAAACGCATGTAATTTTTACAAGAATTATACAAGGGTTCGATATAGGCAATAATTTGATGTATCCATGTTCGATATAAGCGGGCTTTACTGTAGTGTTTTGGCTGTCGTGAAGAATGAAAAGAGACGATCTGTCTCTTATGTGCTGGATTTTACCAAGCAACACGCAAGCGTTATCAGCGGAATGTGTAGAAAGGCCATCAAGGATCACCACACAAACCTTTGCCAAGTACTCCGGTGTTGCGTTTTCTGTTTCCCTTCAGGACAACAACGCCCTCTGTTGTGCGAAAGGTTCTCATCGACGTTTAGCGGTCTTTTATGCTCGCTGCACGTCGTCCACTCCTTTACGAGGTTCTTTAACGGAACGTGGCGTTGACAGGTTTTTTAGAGTTTCATATGATGTTTAGTAATAGTTAGAGGGATGGCAGGGCTGGTGTAAGCAGGACCATCTCTAATCATTGAAAAGACGGGGAAAGCACATTTTGCAATATCTAGAACAGCTTCGCCTGCCATTTAAGACAGAATGCCCAGCTGTGGTTACAGACACAGTAGTGTTTAAAGTCACCACTATAATACGTTGATATCAAAACATTCTTACGTTTCTTGACGATTGCTGATGAAAGAGAAAATGGCGGGGGAGGATGTTGTTGCAAACAATATAAAATAAAATAAACATCATCGCACATGTTATTCAAAAACATTTGATACGCGTGGGCATTTGAATCGTTTTATAAAAACAATGCGCATCGTATCATGTATAAGTGTAAACAACTCACAGCAGCAACAATTTACGCACGGCCAAGCGTTGTGATGGTTCTCTAAGACCAATATTTCACGCTGTATGATTTGCATTCGTCACTTTGAAACGAAAGAAAAATGTAGAGCGTTGTCTGGGGAAATCTGGGATCTGACATCTGTAAGTGAACCTCCAGGCGTACTAGTCGTTCCCAGCACCCTTTCACTCGATGAATGATTGTTTTTTAATCACATTTTAACTGCGCAGGCATTGTAATACCGGTGATGGGCATATGTCGTCAGATCAACGGGATGGCCCGTATACTTGAAAAAGCCACATCAAGCATTATTTAAGGGGGCTTTCGTGCCGGTACCATTTTCTCTCGCTGTTGTGTGAGCCTGTTCACAATGTTTATTTTCCGACATCCTGTAAGGCTTTAGGTTTTCAGCCATGCAAATAAACATGCGAGTGGTTGCATAGCTTACGGTATTTGGCCCAGTGACCTGGTGAAAGAAACATTTTTACAGCTCTGTCCAAGCGACAAATAGTCGTACAAAGCTGAATCTAGCATATACAGACCATGCCAAAGCATTTAGTGGAAACAGGGCAGGAACACTTACCGCCACGACCCTCATACGCTGCACCAAAATGACGAACTCGAGTGAGCGAACGAATGAAGTTAAGGCACTGCAGAGAATCGCAGCACGGCTCAAACTTTCAGAAAGCGCCCAAGCCATCTGCGTAGCCACATGAAATACTTAAAAAGCAGCGATAAGTACCACAACCACTGCACACTCAGCCCGAAATGGTGTCTCCTGGTCCCTATTTTCTAGGTCTAGACGCTTTTGCTTCGTATTGCTATAGACGTAACAATCGAAATATGATGTATTTGCAATAGCAACCGCTGAAGAAAGACAAGCCCGCTTCCCCCTATGTTTTGTTTTCCTTTTCCTCAGCTGGCATCCAAACATCATCCTGATCGTTGTCTTCCCGTGAGCACTGGGAAAGTAACGTGAGAGCATAGCTCCTCCAATTATGCCACCAGCTGGCATGAAACCTTATTTTGCCTCGTATCTTGTCTCGGAGCTGCAAAAAGATATCACCTGTCACCATTTATTCATATCGCCCTACTTGTTTCTCCGTCTACATAGCTGTTATCTGTTTCGGCTTGAAGCTCCAAATCATTAATAACACCTCGCCCTTGTGAGGTACTGGAATCCCTTTCCCCTTTAACTTATGGACGTTCTGCTTATTTGCGAAAACGGTAGGCTGTTCCACTGGACACAGATTATAACCTTGTTATTTTCACGTCAATGGCTGTCCGTGTCAATCATATGGTGTCAATGCACACTTTTGGCGGGGCCACGGTTTTCAAGTCAATCGCTATGGACGCCAGTGCCACAACATTTCTCTTGCACCACAAGGCGAGGGCGGTTTATAAGAACACAATAATGTGTGACGAAAGCGTAATTACAGTTCTGAGCTACATTTTGGGCTAAATTACTGCAATTAGTTTTTTGCTGGTAATCAGGTTGAAGGAGCACTTACGATTTGGAGACGACCTGGGCTCTGGAAATTCTGTTGAGCAACAGAATGGTGATCATACAATAAATATTGTAGTGAAAATAATAACAGATTTTTTTTCCGTTACCTCAAAGAATGAACTGCTGTATGGTTATTACTGCCACTTATTCACATTAAAAGGGACACTTACCACTTAAAACCCTGAAGTCTGTAGGGGCTGAAAAGTAACAGAATCTTATTGAAACGCGTTGTACTGAGAGCAGAGCGATATACACAGCCTTTATTACCCCAAAGATAATGCACACAAAGGCTTCGTACAATCTAGAAACAAATTCATAAAATAATTTAGGTTCATTAAGTGATGAAAGTATAAAACTTTTGCTGAAGGACCTCTGTGAAATTACATGGTAGGAAATATTACTGGGTGTTCTGAAATTGCTGCCCTCTAAACACGGCAGTGAAACTAAGTTGCAACAGTTTTTTTAAACGTCCGGTCCGGTGCGTTTCCCATAGCTACATAGAAGCTACTGTGGTCTAGCTTGTTCTTAATGCAACACCTGACCGATCCCGCAAAGCTTTAGTTGCGGGGTGGCGAACTTGCCGGAACCTGCGAACGGGAGGCACGGGCCAAAGTACAATATGCAGCATGTGTCTTAATGACTATGCTAGTGACAGATTCGCTGTTTTCCATCTGTGTGTGTTTTAGTTTTAGGGGCGAAGCTCCTTAAGTCATGGGTCTGCCCATCCCTTGTGTCTCGTGGTACGTGACCGCCGCATGCTTTCGGAGATGTCGCAAAGTGGGCCGCGTTGCACGCGCAAGAACCGACTGCAACCGGCAGCGCAAACTCGGCACCGGGAGCGCGAGCTTGTCTGTGTTCGCCAACGGAGGCGCGAGTGGCACGTGCACTGCGAGGGGGAGATCACGCAAGAGATCACGCCACGAACGCAGGCAGGTCGTTCTCGGAGATCGAAACGAGACGCAAGGACCTTTGCTCGTTTCCTCTCGTCTTGTTCGGGCACAAGTTCGCCCTAAATAAAAGTTCTTTCTTTACCGTTGTGTCCCATCCTACGTGACAAATTGTGGTGAGGTGCGGGGTAGTCCTCCATGGCGCGGGGTCTTTCACCAGGTCTGGGCCTGGGAGCATTGACTCCGAAAATAAAAGTTGATTTGTACAATGTACGCACACAGTCTTACGTCTTTCTTAATGATGTAATGGGCGAACTTTCACGGGAGAGTTACGGTTACCGATGATCTCCCCCTCTCGAGCTTCGCCCCACTTATCATCATTCATTCCGTGGATATGGCGTGATTTTTTTTTGTTGCGGAGGTGCCCTGGGCCTCCTGATTTATTCTCCTCGTCTTGCACAGCCCTGATGGGGCAAACTCGCCATGCTTGCTAGGGTTCGTGACCACGGTGATGGAATAGTACTTCGCACACAGTGGCGCAAAAGTATTTGAACCCGGCACACGGGGACGTAGTTGTGCATCTAAAGCGGAAACTCAACTCAGCGATAACGTATCAAACGATAATTCAAGTATTTCAAAAGATGAAGGCACGTCAAGGCACTGGCACATTTCCACAAAGCGTGTTTCAATATACACAAGAATTTCCATCATGCACTGGGCGCCGCCATTTTTTAACGATTGATGCGCCACCTCGCGGGCATTTCTTGGGGACTGCGGGGTGAGCAGACGTCGCCGCAGTCACACTCTATTTCTCCGTGCCGTGCGTGGATATCAGACGTCCCAGCGGCATCAAAAATCGGTAAGTGTCATTTATTTGGTATGTCAGCAGCGCGAAGTTTAACGGTGCTTTAGGGGAACATTCAAAGCGTCGGATAGCTGTCAAATTTGCCCATAAAGTTCGTTCTCAACCCGCTAAGGCGGCGTGCCACCCTACCCGCACTTTGTCCTGCCGGGAGTTCCTGTGAAGCTACGTTTCGCCTCTCCCGCAGGATTCCCAAGTTTTTATCACCAATTGTTTTTTTTTTATTGTTATTATTTCTGGGCAGGTTGCCGTCATTGCATTTACTTGGAGATGTAAAGAATCTACTCGTCCGGGCGTCATTACGTCGTTAATGGCTGCACCAATAATAAGCGTAAGCGCAAAGTGCACCACGACAAAAGAAGTGTCTGCATGTGCGGAGTCTATTCACTGCACAAATTTCCTGCGTCCCTTGAGTGCCGCTGCGACTGAGTCGTTGCGCTGAATCGGAAAGACTTCGAACCTAGCAAATTTGCGAGAACTAGTACGGTCGTATGCTGCTTTCGGAAGAACTGTTTATTCACCCCCATGCTCAATCCTTATCGCACATTTCTATGCTCTGTTTATTTAATCGACGGGAAGCCGACACAATCAAACCGACACCTATGCTGCAGCTCGGGTACGCGAAAATGAGAGCCGGAAGCGAAATAGTAGCGTCGCGGTGGCAGAGCACGCCCGGTCGTGTCGGTAAATCGCTGTTCGCAGTTCCCACCCGGAGCTGACACACAAGTTCTTTTGAGCAAGCACACGGCTGTGAAATCATGGTGTACCTAATACGTTGCCCCTGTGTTTGTAGTTCGAAAGTGTTTTGCGGCAGCAAATGTATGTCTCCTGCGAATGCCTGCTACGTACGCTCCGAAGTGGGTTGGCACATTCAGCCATTGCCTCCGATTGTGCAGATAGGGCAAATTTCTAAGCATGGCCTCCTGCTGCCGGTGCGTGAACGTGAGTACGTTCTTAAACCAGGCCCTAATATATTCGGTTTAGCTGTGCAGGTCGCAGACTTTACATGCTCATAAGAGTAAGAAATATTTTAACAATATTTGCGGCCGCATAACACTGTTTCCTGCTACCAAAACAGAGGCAACGTATAGGTGCAACAAGATTTCACAGCCGTTTGCTTGCTCAAAAGAACTTTTGCGTTTCAGTGGTGTGTGGGAACCGCGGACAGCGATTTACCGACACGACCGGCTGTGCTCCGCCACCGCGACGCTACTATTTCGCTTTCGGCTCGCGTTTTTCGCGTACCCGAGTTGCAACATAGGTGTCGGGTTGATTTCTGTCTGCTTCCAGTAGATGACATGAACAGAGAATACCTCCAGAGCACATAAAACGTGCGATACGGATTGAACATATGAGGGTGAATAAACAGCACTTCCAAAAGCAGCGTACGACCGTACTTAATCTCGCCAATTTGCTAGGTTCGAAGTTTTTTTCCGATTCAGCGCGACGACCCATTCGCGGCGCCACTCAGGAACTTTGCGCAGCAATATACTCCGCACATGCAGACACTTCTTTTGTCGTGATGCACTTCGCACGTTTCTTTTATGCATAGAGTTTCATACTAATATATATACTAGAGGGAAATCTGTCGCTGCAGTCGCGGGCGGCCATGGAAGCCATTGCCACTAGCGATGTTCCTCGCCTACTTGGCTTAGCTAGCCATATAGCTTTTTTATTGTCTCGAAGCCAAAAGCAACAAAAAAGGGTAACATTTTTTTTTCTTGTTCATCGTACATGGAGCTTCTATATAATCACTGACAAAGTAGTCTTTTTGGAAGTTCAATTTTATAATAACAAAACAAATTTGATGCACCTTCTAGAGTAATATTGTTGCTTTATTTTGGTCAGAGCCAACTTTCCAGCCTGTTCACGAGCCATGCCAAGGACAAGTGGAAAGTGCCTGCCCGGTACATGACGGAACGCTCGCCGAAGCGCGTCTTCCCTAGACAGTGGCGCCAGATTTCCCTCTAGTATATATTAGTATGAGTGCTTGTATGAGCACTTTGCACTTGCGCTGACTGTTGGTGCAGCCAACAACGGCGTAATGATGCCCGGACGAATAGCTTCTGTAGATTGCAGCAATGACGGTAACCTGCCCGGAATTAAGAAAATAAACACCACTTGGCGTTAAAAAGTCGTGCGTCCTACTGGCGCGGCGAAACGTCGCCTCACAGACAGCCCCCGTCAGTACAAAGCGCGTGTCGGGTGGCACAACGCCTTTGCGGGTCGAAAACGGAATTAATGGGCAAAGCTGACAGCTCTCGGACGCTTTGAACGTTCTCCTTAAAGCACTGTAAAATTTCGCGCTGCTGACATACCAAATAAATGGCACTTACCGATTTTAGATCCCGCTGATACGTCCGATACCCGCGAACCGCTTGGAACAACGTGACTGCGGCGTCATCTGCTCGCCCCGCAGTCCCCAAGAAATGCCCGCCAGGTGGCGCACCGGTTGACGGAAAATGGCCGACCCGGCTAAATTCTGTTCTATAGCGTTCCCTGAAAATCTGATGGCCCTGACCTGTAGAAAAATCCGTCACTTGCAAAAACGTGTACAAAAATACTTCTGTAAAAAAGTTACACAAACAAGTTTCCAAAATTTGCTACAGGTTCTCTTCATAACGTGATCAGAATATTTTGACCGTACTCAAAGGCGGTGTTGAGAAGTTGGACTTTTCCTTCCTGCGGTTTCATGCTCGATGGGTTTGTAGACACCCCAGACTCTAAGCACCGTAATCTACAATAATTGAAGAATGAACAGGGTCCTCTAGCACAAGGCATGATTACGGGTGGCAGGAGATACATGGTGCTAGGTTGATGCGCGTGTATTAAAACAGTACTTGTACATGCGTGCAGTAACTGAAAAGTTATTCGCAATCACCCATTCGTTTTCTCGCAGACCAAGGCGCACGAGAAGACCTGTATGTCTTCCGCTAAAGCATTGTGCGAAATGTTCGCTCGTACTTACGTATAATATTGGCACTTGCTAAAAAAACCGTACACAAATAATATGCAATTTCCTGCACAGGTGCCACTTGGGCACTTGATAACAAAGACGCAAAAGAAGATGAGGGTCATACGCTAACGCTTTCTGCGAAATGTCTGCTCGTACTTACGGCTAACGCTTGTGCTTGCTGAAAAAAAATCGAAGTAATCTGCTGTTTACCTTTTCGGCATTACTTAGCTGTTGTTTCACGACTCAAGATCTAAATACCTCATTCCTCGAAATTATACTGAACCCATTATGGCATTATTTTCTGGCGCTTTTGAATGTAAGGCCCATTGTGCTTCCCACCTTCGTTTTCGCAAACATTTTGATGTTTGCTTTGAAAAAAGTTCAGTGCCAAATGGTGTGATTAGTATCATAGTACTGCAAAGAACTGCGTAATATGTTTGTGACCACTAAAGACTGACGCACCGTTCACTGCAAGCCTTTTACAACGAAGCTGTTATACTCGGTGACAACTTAAGAACGGCGCCGGAAGTTGCCGCTGTGCCTTATCACCGTAGCCGGATGTTTCTCCGCGCGGCGCAACTAGGGCGCTACTGGGAATATTTTGAACATGGCGTGAGCCGTTCCCGTGATTTTTTGGACTTAATATGCTTATAAATGACTCCAGTGACGACACACAAACTGCATGAGACAAGGCAGACGATATCACGCATTCATAGCAAACCCCTTTCAAAATGCGCGCGCACTGACGTCACGGGTCCGGCGCTTTGGCGGAGTGATACACTACATGAGGTGGTGCCGTTCTTGAGTTGTAACCGAGTATAGCCTCTCGTCGGTGGGAAAATTTCGTGTCGTAAACAAAAACCCAGGCAGGACCCAACAGTTATCACCCAAGACGCCGAGCGCATGGGTCAGGCTAATAGGCATAGAGCTTAGTATTGGTGTAACGAAAAAGCACAATACAAGCATCGAAACAGCAAGATGAATGGTAAGGCGCCGGTGAACAGTGAGACACCCCTCCCCCATATGTTCTGTTAAAGATTAGGTTTGCAGCTTCTCTCGAAAGGGAAGGTGGGTTGACGTCATTCGAGAGCGAACGCATGGGTCAGGCTAGGCAGGACCCAGCAGTTCTCGCCCAAGACACCGAGCGCATGCGTCAGGCTAAGCAGGACCCGGCATTTGCCGCCAGAGAAGCCGAGTGCAAGCGACAAGGACGCCGAGACAAGGAGGAACATTTCATACCCGCCCCCATCAGCATGTGTAGTGGTTTACAACCGCTGCGCTGGACATCCACTTTCGTAGGTCGGAATGGCGGCCATTTTTTTACACTGCAGCCACCGTTGAGCCACATATGACTTCGAAGAAACGCTACGGAGTAAAGCGGGTGTAACGGTGCGTCGTCCTAACTCGCGACAGTACGCACATTTTGTGCCCCTGTAGTAGGCATGGGCACGTTTGGCATTACTTACGTGAAGAAGGGCCACCCACTGCAAAGAGACAGAAAAAATTTGAATTGGCAGTGTATATGTTGCCACTCCACTCCACTTCACCACTTCTCCCTCAACACCTAGGCTTCCTCCCTCCTCTTTGCTGTCAGGTGATAAGGGGCAACTCGATTGCCTTTACCTCTTTTCTCACCTTGCCCATTTCATTCCTTCCTTTTCATGCGGTCTCGGATACCCAGCTGCGACGTTATTAGTTTGGCTAAAGGTCAAAGTTGAAGGCTCAATATTGGGGCGCGGAACTCAACTGGACTATCTGTGTACGAACATTAGGGGTCATAGTGGCTACGGAATCGCGCATGCTCACTTTCAACCGTTGGCGTGATGAATTCCTGGTGCACTAATAAAAGCCTGATGGCTCACCGCGAAAGTCAGGAGGGTGTAAGTTCTATGACGTAATGACACAGCCAAGACGATCACTACGAACCCTCCTTTTAAATTAGGAAGCCTAAAAGGACTCTCAGCAGAAAATCTAGCGTTAAGCGCCTGTAGTCTTGAAACGGGTGCGAAATCGGCCGACAGCGCCGAGAAGGGAAATGTAAGAAAACTGGTTCGCCCGAAAATTTAAATAATTTGTGTCAGGATAGGAATCGAAACCAGGAATCTAAACCAGGAATATGGGATGTGACTCATGCACGCATCCTACCACACCAGTTCGGCTCCACCCCTGTAGTTTACTGAGGTGTACCTGCTGCAGGAGTTGTGGACTTCGACTTCGGAATCGTCAACCCGGTACACAAAACTCTACGTACCACAAATTTTACTTTTCCAGACATGTCGGGGGGTTACACAAAAAACCATAAGTTTGAGCAGCATGTAACCATAGCAACATAACCATTCATGTGGATTGGCCAGTGAATGATTGCTGCCTTCACACGAAAACTACCGTTTCACCAATTTCTGTTTGGTTGTGATGTCAACATGTCCTTCCACCTGTCTCAGAAACCCCCCCAATGGGATCTGCTGATGTCGAAGACAACTGCCATCAGAAGCTCATGTCCGATCCACTAAGTCGCGCTCACCTGTTCCCATCAATTGCAACATACCAGCCCCATTACCTACCATGCATTGCATTACCCGCAGAGGCGTATTGGCCAACACTGTAAAGTGATTTACACCCTTTTCGTCTATAACAACCCCCATTTCACTATATAAAAAACAAAAAGCGCCCTTTGGAAAGCTGTAATTACAATAAAACGCCATTCAAAGGGACCCTTCAACACATTGGATAAGCGCTTTCGTTCTTTCCTTCGCGTGTGGCACCACTGCGAAAGCTATATCGCCAGCATGGAGCGGCACTGCGTGATTTGCTCGTCGCACCAGATACGCCTTCCATTTCTGCTTTGTTTTTGTGGCTCTTTTTAAAAAGTTGCTATCGAAAAAGCATTCATTGCTGGAACTGAAGGAAAACAGGCTAACAGCCGCGGCCTCAGTGACGTTATTCTAGTCATCGAAGAACGTCAAGACCACGGAAATAGAGAATAATCTTTTTAGTGAGTTTACAAGTTCTCTGATGGGCATAGAGCAGTAATTTTTGGCTGAGGTACTTTGCGACCCCCTAATCTAAGTACTGTGTGTGTTGGGTGACTACGTTCTGCTAGCAATTAAAATTACGAAAAAAATTTGAAGAAAATGTTGCAGGGTCCCTTCAAAACGGTATATTCTTGTGATTTTGGTTGGGCGAGAGGGGAGTTTAAACAACAAAGCACCCCCAAAGGTGTTTTTGCGTGTATGTTTTTCTGGGGTGTAAGGTTTCGAGGTATGTAGTTATTTACACCCGCAGGGGTATAAATCGCTGTCTATAACATCCTTACAACCAGAAAAAAATAAACAAAAGCTGCCTCTACGGTGTTATTTCGCTTTAACCCCCTTACATCCTAGCAGAAACACAAGAATGCACCCTTTTAAATGGTGCCTTTGTTTTTTTTTTTATAGGGTGTATGGGTGGTAGTTGTAGGCAAAAAATGTGAAAATCATTTTACACTGCGCGAACGGCTGGGAAGTGTCTGGCCATGCGCATGCATACCGACGCGTTCTGCTGCCCCGTGTGAACAGCATAGCATGCCGCTCTGCGTGGTAGTGCGTGCCGAACCACCAGAAAATGAACCATTATCTCTCGGATGTTCAAGACAACGTGACCACGAAGCAAGAAACCCTGGGAGTGGTTTTCTCCATAAACATTAGTGAACAAACTGAGTGAGAAAATACAATTCACTTCTAAGCACTACCGCCCGAATGATTACGGTTTACAGTCAGAATGCTTCTGTAGAAACCCTGAAAAGTAACCCGCACCGATTAAATCACCACACGGCAAAACGTACTTGACAGAAAAACTACAAAAACTTTTCCGGGCCGCAAAACGACAAGCTACGCTGAGCGGCGTTCAATCGAACAGTAGTGAGTTAGCACTCACAACTTATAAATGTTTAAGTGACCTTGCGCCGACTGGAATGCTAGGCACAGGCCCAGTACTTCCGTATTAAAACCAAGTGTTATCTGGGTATTTGAAACCAACATGCCTTTTACGGCTTTCTTAAAAGAGAGGAAATTCCGAGGGGTGCATACTTACGGTTCATGTTCTCGGCTAAAAAAAAATCGCAAGAACACAGCATAATTTCAGAACCCAGTTGAGATAAGTTAAGATAAGCAAAGTTGAGAATACAGCATATAGTTGAGTTTTGTATCGTTGTGTTGTCGGGGTTGACATGGGCAGCACGGCATTTCAATGACCAAGGCCAGAGCAAGGCCAGAGCAAGGCCAGAGTGAGCTTGTCGTTTTGGTCGACGTATTCTTACAGCCCTCTCCAACAGCACAGCGCGCATGCGCACGACGATACGAGGATGAACGAAAGAGGGGCGTACGCTATGACATGTCTTTCTCGTTCCGAGCAAGTGTTGCCTCGATACGGCGAACGCTGGAGTTTTTCTGTGGCCAATGTTGGCCAATCTCCCTAAGTGGGTATGCTTAGCTTGACGAACTTGCGTTCGAGGCACGCGTGCGCGAGCGCTCGGTATTTTATTGGTATTTTTAAAACTGCGGACACCATACACAAACGATTTGCTCCAATGCTTCGCTGTAAAAAAACTGATGGGAGTTTCAAGCGTGGTCTTCCGCAAGTTCAGGGCAGTACCTTTGCAGGGTTACTAAAGGCAAGCCTTTAGTAACATTAGGCAACACTTGCGAGAAGAGAAGTGGACAGGCGACCAGACCACTATTTAGGAAAACCCGCCACGTTCGGGCGAGTAAAAAAATGGCATGGTTAATATGTATGGTGTTACCATTCATGCAGCTACTGATGATCCGAAGTGCATGGGTAAAATATACTTGAGGAATACTGCTACCGCAGAAGCAACGATTGAATCAAACGGTAAAATGCACTGTACCTCAAGAAACAACATTTATTTCAAAAGCAAAAAGGATGGCGCAGCAAATTTCGTGACTAAAAATTATTTCCCGTTTACAGCTACTCTGCTATTTTTCCCTCACAACAAAAATGAGATGCCGAAGGACAAGATCCTGGAAAAATCTCGGGCATTTTCACTAACGTGAAACCTGGGGCGGGGTGAAGCATGCAGTGTATAAGTGTATTCTTGGCGCCTTGGCGTTTTTGCCAACGCAGATGCCGTTGGAGGGGGGGGGGGGGGAGGGGGTAGAGGTATACAGCTTTGCTGTAAAAGACTTTTGTCTTTGAAGCACGAAGCTTTCTAGCGCAAGGCGTAAACGAGTGTCCCGGTGTGCGTGTTTTTTTTTTTTTTTTTGTTTTTTTTTTTTTTTTTTTTTTTGTACGCGTTACGAAGGGCTCCAGCGCGAGGCGTAAACGAGTGTCCCGGTGTTTTTTAGTACGTGTTACGTTCTAGCTCGGGGCGTAAACGAGTTGTCACATGTTTTAGTACCGTGACTACATAAGACGAGGATTACGGAGACGATTACGACGACGATTACGACGCCGACGACGACGACAGGAGACGCCAACAGCTCCAGCCCCTAAGGGGCTTTTCCTCCAAAAGCGACGTCATACCATATCAAAGGCTGCTTGAAAGGTCCACACAATTGTTTGCTGAAAAAAGTGTCTGCACTCTGAGTCAACACCAGAAATATACGTTGATTGCTTTCTTTTCTCTGTAAGTCATTAAGGTGACCTGTGTTTCTTGACAGCGTTTCCAGAAGGAATATCAAAATTAGTTTTCGTACTTCTGGCTGGCCTGTGCGTATTATCTTAACTTATGGGCTGGACATAGTCACAGCAGACGGCGCCATACCTGCTCCGCGGCACCATGGCGCAGAAAAGCTGGCGTTGTCCGCGGGGGCGGCAGTGGTGGAAAAATTCCGTGGTGCACTTGCGGCGCCCACAAAAACCACGGGACCGTAAGGCGCTGCCCAACAGATGGCGTGTGAGTGGGTGGCGCATCCAGGCGTCAGCCGGCGCGAGATGAGGCATACCAAATTCCGCGCCGGCGATGTGAGCCTCTTCATCGGGAATGCATGTAACCGCGCCCCGGCATGGCGCCTATGCACGCTGCGGATAGCTCGCTGTTGCATTTCATGCAGGGAATTATAACATTGTTAAATTTCCGCAATCGTTAAAGGTGCGGCGTGGTACGACGCTATTATGAATGCGTTAAAGTCTAAAACGGTTGGTTTTTATAACGACAAGACGCCATGAACCTGACGTCGCCGGCTTCATTCGCCGCTACGCGGTGTGAGCACTGCGAGGGTCCATAAAGTGGCCTTACTACGCCGTAGCACGCTCTCGCTCCTGACACACGAGAGACAGATGCGCTGCCGTAGTGTCCGTAGTGTGCCAGGCACACTACGGACTCTTCCTCACAGCCGGGCACAATAACGCTATCGCGTTCAACGCTAAAAGGCGACGCTTAGGCTTGCCTCAGTTTTGCGGAAGCTGTTCCTATGATTTGGAGAAGAATTCTCCTGAAGCACAGCCTGATTAATGCTTTCGCAGTTTGGCAATGCCGTGCTGGCATAATTGGAAGGCTGTGTCTAGAGTGCCGTCCGACGGTTGTATAAGCCCTTCACTAAAGCGACGTCCATCAACATTTCGATGAAAATATTCCGCGTTTGGCACTACATCGCCTGCATTAAGGTAAAGTAAAATAACCTAGCATAACCAAATGAAGTGATAAAAAAAACATTTAAAACACCAAAAACTAATTTAAGACATACAATTATGAAGCTTACGAACGTAAAAAATAAAGGTAGCGCGCGCCGGGCTCGAACCACCGACCTTAGTAACAGGAGCCCCTACACTATACTCGGTGACAACTTAAGAACGGCACCGATGATGATGATGATGATGATTCCTATTGGTTTCCTCTTTGAAGCGGGGTGATGACATGTCATCTTACCAAAAAGGACTAATATAACCATGTTTTACACTCTTGGTTTAATACTAGCGCTGCTTATGGCAGGCACTAAAGCTTATTAGGCCCGAAATACTTTCTTTTCCCTGTTACAGGTGGTAACTGTCCTAGGCAATATTCCCCTCTCTGCTTTTCGTCCACCAGCATTCTAATCTTCTTTTCGTCCCCTCGACAGCCTTGAAGTTAACTTCCTCTCTGATACCTTTAAATCCTAGGGCTTCTGAAAGCCCAATATTCCGTTCATGTAGATTTGGATGGATACCCTCACATTCTAACACTATGTGCCGCATAGTTTCTGTTTCTTTTCCGCAGACCACACATACCCCATCATTTTGTGAATACTTCCCCGCAAAACTCTTAGTTCGCAGGCAACCTGCTCTAGCCTCAAAAAGCAAAGCACTGCCCTGGGAATTATCGTAGAAATTTTCCTTTCTGACGTTCATCTTCTCAGCCCTGTACATCTCTAACGACGTTTTAGCTTCCATTTTTTCCCTCCATTTATTCGTTTCAATCTGCCTTGCCTCTTTTTTGGTTACCTTGGCTGTTTTGGATTCTCCACTGTTCTTTCCGTATTTCATCGTTAGCCTTCTAGTCTTTCTTAGCCACTGCGTGTCCACGCTTTTCAAGTATAGGTACCTAAAAACCTTAGCTGCCCACCTTCGTTGATCCATTGCCCTCAACCTCATCTCAAAGCATATTTTACTCTGAGCTTCTCTAACTTCAAACGACGCCCAGCCCATATCTCCCTGACCTGCTTCGTTAGTTGTTTTTCCATGCGCGCCTAAGGCCAAACGTCCTACCGTTCTCTGGTTTACTTCAAGACCTGATAGAACGTCTGATTTTAAGCAGAGTACAGCATTCGCAAACGTGAGGCCCGGAACCATTACTCCTTTCCACATTCCTCTTACTACTTCATATTTGTTATACCCCCACAGAGCTCTATGCTTCATTATAGCTGCGTTTCGCTTTCCCTTAACCTTAAGTTGCTCCTCATGAGTACTTAAGTAGTTATCCCCTTCGTTTATCCACACTACCAAATATTTATATTCCTTCACTCTAGGTAATTCGCCTTGCTGGATAGACACTACGTCGGTGGTAGCGTCATTGGAAACCATTATTCCTGATTTTTCTGCACTGAAATTTAACCCGAGGTCAGTGGCTTCCTGGCCGCAAATATTTATTAGCCGCTGCATATCGGTTTGGTTATCAGCTAAAAGAACAATGTCGTCTGCGTATAACATTCCCGGAATATGCTGTGTACCACTTCGCCTTGCAGCATATGGGTTAGGCTAAACCCTACTTGACTTTCTTCCAGTTTCTTTTCTAACCCTGCCATGTAAAGCATGAACAGTATTGGGCTCAAAGGGCATTCCTGTTTCAGTCCCCGATGGATGTTGACCTGCTGGGCGCATTTCTGTCCTTCCCAAGTAAGGTGCACTCTATTGTGTTTATAGATTGCTATAAGGAACTGTACTAACTCGTCATCTAATCCCTGGAGTTTCAGCATTCTCCACAGCCGTTCTCTGTTTACGTTGTCATATGCCCCTTTAATGTCCAAGAACGTAATCCATAGTGGTCTATTCTGAGCTTTCGCAATTTCAATGCATTGCGTTATCACGAACAGATTGTCATCCAGTCGCCTGTCTTGTCTAAATCCATTCTGCAGTTCCCCAAGTATTTCATTTTCTTCCATCCATGCTTGAATTTCTGATTTTATCGCCTGCATTACGAATCTATATACCACTGACGTTACTGTGAGTGGTCTGTATGAATCGATACTGGCTTTGTCTCCTCTGCCTTTATATATTAAATTTATATATATACCGGATGTATATATTATACCGGAAGTTGCCGCTGTGCCTTATCACCGTAGCCGGATATTTCTCCGCGCGGCGAAAGTAGGGCGTTACTGGGAATATTTTGAATATGGCGTGATCCGTTCCCGTGATTTTATAAACGACTCCAGTGACGACAAACAAAGAGCGAGACAAGGCAGACGATATCACGCATTCATAGCAAACCCCTTTCAAAACGCGCGCGCACTG
The DNA here is from genome assembly GCA_013339765.2 of Haemaphysalis longicornis. Lineage (NCBI taxonomy): Eukaryota > Metazoa > Arthropoda > Arachnida > Ixodida > Ixodidae > Haemaphysalis > Haemaphysalis longicornis. The sequence goes on from CM023455.1 coordinate 112,167,890, forward strand.
ACGTCACGGGTCCGGCGCTTTGGCGGAGTGATACACTACATGAGGTGGTGCCGTTCTTGAGTTGTAACCGAGTATACAACGGCAGGCGCTGCTACCTGTATCAGCCCAGTCTTAAATATTCGAATGTTGTCGGACGGCACTCTAGACACTGTTTTGTTATTAATTGGAACACGCTCCAGAGACGTCTCGGGCCCGCCGTGGCATGGGTAAACATTGCGCTCGGCGTCACAAAGTTGCGGGCTCTCACCCACTGGTTTCGACTGCTTCTTCCCCAGGCGGCGTCCTTGGGAGTTCTTCGGTTTCTCCTCACTGGCGGGAGGCGCCGTGGACGACGGCGAGCCTGGTCTAGCGTTCTCGGGAGGGGAGGCCATGCCGACGCCTGCTTCCTCGTTGCTGCACTTCTTCTTCGAATCGTAATTGTGAGGATGATGATTTGCGTCAGCACATGATGCGTTCCAATGAGCCAATAAGTGTACGTGTTCTCTGGCTCATTTTTGCGTCATTTTAGCGTTGAAATTTGGATAAGTGACAATAAAAAAAAATTGGTTCCAATCCTCACTCTGAAGGTGGTTGGAAAGGAAAGCTTTAAACGTCACCCACAACAATTGCCCATGCGACGTCCCTTGAATAAACACACGTAGCTCTACAAAGAGTGAAACCAGAGATTCTGCCAGCCGCTACCTAGAATTCGCGGGGCCGGCGTCCCGAACGCAGAAGCGGCGGCGGTCACCGCCGCTGTAGCCCGGCCGTGAGTCGGGAGAGAGAAAACGGAGACGAGCGTCTTTCGAAGGGTGAGACAGCGAAACGTAGCCATCCTGATGTGCTAGCTTGGGGGTACACCACCGCGCGACCCAAGCGCAGACACCGAAACAATTCGGCATGTCAGCTTAGTGATTCCCATTTACGCCGATTTAAGTTAGTTAGTTTAGTAAGTTTGGGAATTGCGAAAGCTGAGGGAAATTTTATAATTCCTATTTATCAGGACCTGTTGCTACTTTTGCCTTTTGTAAAGCCTCTTAAAACGCAACCGAATTGGTAATCACCTATTTAGAAAACAAGTTCCCATTTGGGGCAAGCAGTGCGCAAAAGGTTGCGTTCCTTTAGCGGCCAGGTGTCTGTGTAGGTTTTGTACATTTTGTTTTCCCGCCCTACAAACCAATCTTTAACGTATGTTTGCCGTACGACTACTTAATTCCGTTGGGTGCTGATTACCCTGTAGGCGCTGCCGAACAAGTTAATGAAGCCGTGCGAAGGCACCGCGCAATGGATTGAAGCAGACGACAAAGTCGTACTGCCGACGCTGCCGCCGGCGAGCAGGCACTCGAGCGCGGGGAACGCTGGGCAAATTCGCGGCGCCATCTCTAGTGTGCTCCGAGAGTGAAACCCTCCGCCCCCCTCTCGCCTCCCCCCGCCGCCGCCTCCGACAAGTTAAGAGTTTGTTGTCCCGCAGGCCACGAAAGAACCGTTGCCTGGTAGAGCTAGAAAGTTTTGCTTTAATAAGAACGGCGTTCAAAGTCAGAAAGAAGTACGAAAAGATGACGAAGTTTACAATAAAGTAAGGATAAAATATACCCCTGGGTATGCACGAGCAGCCACGCTTCACGCGCCCACGGATGACATGCCTGTTGTGCTGCTGGAAGACTTCAACGTGGACGTGTTACGGCCCGCTGCGATCGCCGAGTTGTTCAGGCGTGCTTCACATCGGCTCCGCAGACTTTCGACCAGAGGCATGGTCATTCAACACAAACCATGCAAATTTCGCCACCACGACGTCCTTGGAGTTACAGTGGACGCTTGGATATTAAAATTTCGAGGTGGGAAACCATTTCTGCAGATTTTGGAAGATTTTTTTTTTCTGCGAGCGCCTAGTCGCCGCGAGTCAAGCCTAACAGGCGCTAGGCCTAGCTGCTAAGTCTAGGCATGCTCCGGCAAGGCCGCCGACCTTCCGAGGCCCCAGAAGCGAAGTTTTTTTTTTTTTTTTTTGAGAAATGGCGTCTGCCTTTTGTGTAGAGGTGGAGGGAGTGGAAATCCAGCGAGATCAAACTTCCAAGGCGCTCGGATGGCGAAATACAGGGGAGAAGAAGACTCAAGCGAAGCAGCGAGAACTAAACGTAAGTACGACCAAGCCGCAGGCGGACGTCTCTGACAGTGGAGGGGGGTTCAGCGCCCGAAGAATTTCAAGAGCAAACTGCTTAAGGCAGCAAAAATGCAAGAATTGCCATGGGGCGAGACCAAGATCGCCATGCGACCCAAGGGAGGCCTTGACGTCTGCAAAGTCTCAAGGTTAGAGATAGGAAAGTCATCGTCGCCGCCGTGAACGTGAGCAGGGAAGAAGCGAGGTAAGACGTGATATGTCTGAACAAGCAACGAAATATAGTCATTGTCAGCCCTCTGATAAGGAAAAACACCGATCGCTATGCAGCGGTCAGTAACGTCACCATTACGGAGTCGAACACGAAGTCAGTGCACACGAATCGGCCCCAACGGCACCGAGGAATGCCGCTCACGTACTCGGCTCAGGAAATCAACGACTTCATGGTCATCATCATCATCACCAGCCTATCTACGCCCACTGCAGGGCAAAGGCCTCTCCCATTATTCTCCAATTACCTCGGTCCTGTGCCAAATGTGACCAATTTATCCCCGCAAACTTCTTGATCTCATCTGCCCATCTAACTTTCTGCCGCCCCCTGCAGCGCTTGCCTTCTCTAGGGATCCACTCAGTTACCCTTAATGACCAGCGGTTATCTTGCCTTCGCATTACATGCCCTGCCCACGTCCATTTCTTCTTCTTAATTTCTACTAATATGTCTTTAACAACAGTTTGCTCCCTGACCCACTCCGCTCTCTTCTTGTCCCTTAATGTTACACCTATCATTTTCCGCTCCATTGCCCGCTGAGTCGTTCTCAATTTAAGTTGAACCCTCTTAGTGAGCCTCCAAGTTTCTGCCCCGTAGGTGAGTACCGGTAAGATGCAGCTGTCACACACTTTCTTCTTCAGCGACAATGGTAGGCTGCTATTCATTATCTGAGAATGTCTGCCATATGCACCCCACCCCATTCTGATCCTCCTAATTATCTCTGCCTCATGGTTGGGATCTGGGGTCACAACTTGGCCTAAGTAGATATATTCGCTTACCACTTCTACTGCCTCGCCACCTATCTCAAACTGCTGTGCTGTCCCGAGGTTATTGATCATTACTTTAGTTTTCTGCATATTAATTTTCAAGCCCACGGTTCTACTCTGTTTGCCCAGTGCGGAAAGCATGCTTTGCAATTCGTCCCCCGAGTTACTTAGCAAGGCAACGTCATCAGCAAATCTGAGGTTACTGAGGTATTCTCCATTAACCCTTACTCCCACCTGTTCCCAATCCAATGTTCTGGATACTTCTTGTAAGCATGCTGTGAATAACATTGGAGAGATTGTGTCTCCTTGTCTGACACCCTTCCTTATAGGTATTTTACTGCTCTCCCTATGGAGGATGATGGTAGCTGTAGACCCATTGTAGATATCATCTAGTATTCTTACATAATGCTCATCTGCCCCCTGGTTCCGTAATGCCTGAATGACTTCATAGTGCACGAGTATAACCCCACAGCACTGCAAGGCAACTGCATAGGCAAGTCGGTGTCAGTGGTCATAGCGTTCGAAGGCCCCAAGGTACCGAACTATACGTAAAGTACGGCAACCTGCTGGTCCAGTGCTCGCTATTCCGCAAGCAGGCATGAAGTCATTCATCATGTCGTCACAACCGGTTCACGCGTACGCGTTACTGCAGGCCGACAGGCCCCGGAGAAACACAAAATAGCAGAACAGGAATTTTACCACATGGTTGAGATGGTTCATCCTTCCTCGATGAACTTCTCTTCATCATTACGTGCGGTCCCAAAGAGGTCAGATGATTAGAGACCTTGCAGTGATTATTGTTCTTTGAACAAGGCCACTCTATACCTTATAGGTATCTCTTATCTGGTACAGACTTCACCAATATACATATACAGTGGTTGTACCACTTTTCAAAGCTTGACCTGCAAAAAGGCTGCCTACTGCCCCGTAGCATCGGATGAAGTACAGAAAAGTGCCATCATTACACCGTTTTGCCTTTTATAGTCCGCCCTGATGCCTTTCTGATTGTGCAATGCAGCTCAAACTTTTCAGCGTTTCATAGACGTCGTTGTCCGTGACCTAGCTTTTGTTTGTGTACGCCTACATCGACGACGTACTTGTCGCGAGCTCATAATTTTCTTAGCACAACATCTGCATATAGTTTCTAACACCTTGCATAGCATAGCCTCGTCTTTTAGATGCGACTGCATCTCATTCACTCGCCTTGTCCATGCAGCGTCGTCGGCGTTGTTGTCGTCCGCCCCTCCCGCATTCTCCTCGCCGCGCGAGCTGCGCTCTCCGCCGCTCACCCCCTCTCCTCTCCGATGCCCTTCTCTCGCGAGGGGCATTGGATTGGATTCGAATGAACTGGCTTGGCTTGGATTGGATTGGATTGGGTTGGATTGGATTGGATTAAAGTGGATTGTGTTGGATTGTGTTGCGTCATAGCCGCGGCAGACACACTGGCGCCGGCGCATGTGCAGTACTCTCTCTTCCGCGGTCTCCTCTCCTTCGGGCGCGCTGTGCATATAACCGGAGTGCCGCTCTCCGGCGGCCTTTCAGTCGACGGTTGCTCTCTTCTTGCGCTTGAACCCCCCTCAGCGTCGCACCACACCAGGGTTCCCGCGAGGGAGGGGAGGAAAGTATGCATTCGGGTTGCCGCTTTGGTCACCTGGTTGAGCGCAATAGAATTGGCCTCTTCCAGACAAACTGAAGTTTTAATAGACTTTTTTCAGCCTCAGTGCTTGCACCTGCTGTTCCTCTTCCTCGGCCCCGTGTATTATACCCGACGCTTCATACGGAGTAAGGCGGCCATTATTCAACTCCTCGAAGATTTCCCTCAGGCTTTCAGTTGTTACAAGTCTGGTCTTGGATGCTTTCGCACTGTTGATCGTACCTTCCCTACCACCAAGGAGCACCTCGCCCCCTCCACTCCATACTAAACCACCCTTAAGTGCAGCAAAGAACTGATGAAGGACGTCTGGATTTCGCTCTGTACTTTAGCAATACAGTTAAATCTGAATGTAACGAGCCCCTATGTAACGAGTTCCCAGACTGAACGAAGTGTATCAATTCCCCATTAGCAGCCCCATTGAAACTGTTGTGTTTGCGACCTTTATGTAACGAAGGCGTGGCGACGTTTAACCTCGATACAGTCGAGTCCACTTATAACGATACCATTTACAACAATATATCGGATATAACGATGAACAGATATGGCACCGCCAACTTTTGTATTCTTTCTATGGTAAAATAAACCGCTTATTACAATGCTCCAGTGCCACAATATCGAACATAACGGTTGAATCCGGCTATAATGTGCACCAAAAGTGCAGCAGTGACGACTCTAATGACGCGGTTGCGCAGCCTACTCAGGTAGTGTCTCATAATGCATGACACAGTCCCTCGGGGACTTTGATTCCACCAAGGACATTTACCTCAGCTAGGTGAAGCACCTATAGATGCTCTTGGAAAAGATTTGCGCTAGCTTCACACGCGGCAAACAAAGGTGACCGACTGTGGCTTCTTTTCCGCAAATTAGTAGTAGTATCACCTTGCTGGCATACGAATAAAATGTTAAGAGCTCTGTTCCGTCTTTTTATTTCGCAACCCGCTTATAACAATTATCGGTTATAACGATGGGATTTCCTTGGCACTTGGATATTGTTACAAGTGGACTAGACCGTATAATGAATTTGCGACGCTGATGAGCCATAGTTTAGTCGCACTTTTCCTGAAAAATTGGCTGGAGAAATGCACTAATTTAGGGAGCTTCGTCCGCACTGCAAACTACCGTACGTTTCCAGTATGCGTTTTCAATGTGAGTGCGGTGTCGTTTGGGTGCTAGGCCTGCCTGCCGGCGTGTAGTCGCGCGTCTCCACCGCTATCTGTGTTGTCGGTTCGTGGGTGGTAAGTTCTGCTGCCACAAAACGAAAAGTTCTGTCTTTTCAAGGCAAGCTCGCAATTTTAAATGCCGTCTCTACCGGCGAGAACGAAGAACGTCGCCGCCCGCTAGGGTATCCCATCGAGCAGCCTCTCAACAATTTTGAGTGCGGAAAAAAACATCAAGTTCACTAAAAGGCGCCCTTTCAGCATAAGTTAGGTCCTTGAGTCGGGGTAATGCGCCAAAAAGTGCTAAAAGGCAAAAGTGATACTTAAGTTACGTTTGTGAATATACGGTGCGTAAGTGACCTCGTTTCTTCGGAGTGCCGTGTAGTTACTACGTTTGTAAGAAAGCAGCTGGCGGAAATCACGCATATTTTCATAGTGAACTATATAATCTTTGAAGGTTGAGTTCAACATCACTGATTTACAGCACTTTGGTTTCGTTTCTGCTTCATTCACGCGAGCCTTAACTTGAACCCTTCCTGTAACGAATAATTGCGAATTTTCGTCAATTTCGTTATATCCAGGTTTAACTGTGTATGACAAAGAATTTGGGCAACAACTTTATTTAAAAGTTTACCGTCTAAGCTGAATACCGCCTAAGCCAGGCCCGGTAGCCTTAAATCCTTCAATAGTAGCCTCAATTTCTGCACAAGTGGTATGACGAAAGAAAGATTGGGGACGAGGGAAGTGTTGGGCAAATATTAGAAAAGTGATTGCTAAAAGCTTTGGCATAAATGATGAGTCGCCTTGAGAAATGGATTTAATTGTTTTATACATGCTGGGTAGCATTATTGAAGAATTAATTGACTAATTTCCATTTTTGTTTATGTTGTTACTAAACTTATTAAACTCGCTGTCGTAGTAGAGCTGTTTGTTTGGCTGCCTTAAAAAGTGAAGGCAGAACTTGAGAGTAAAGTTCATAACGTGCCCACAAAATCGAATCTAGACGTTTACTCTCAAAATTTTTATATAGGTTACCTTTGATACGTAAGACGAGAAGAAGAGAGTTTTTAAGTCAAGATTAACGAGAGGCGGTGTAACGCTTTTTGGAAGTTATTAGCGTTGTGCAGTCACGGACTGAATTATTTATTGTATCGGGATTAGCTGTAAAGGGATATCAGTATTCAAAGCTTGGAATATGCCGGAATAGTCCCTTTTTGATACAAGATTCAGAAATTTTCACACAAAAAAATAGATCGCTTGTAGGTTTATTTGCTTGTTGGGCGCCTGATTGCTGTTTGTGAACGCGAAAAAATACTGGGAAGTGATCGGTAATATCAGAGTCGATTGTAGAAACGTGATTACAAAAGATATGGTCAAGGAGGGAATGGAAAGGATGATCTACAACACGTTTCGGCGTCTTTATTAGCGACTCATATCCGTAGCTAGCAAAGTCACTGGTATAGTTAGAAGTGATATGGTTGGCTGAATCAAGAAGATTGATCTTAAAGTCACCCATCATGAACACACTTTTGTTTTCAGAGGCAGCTTATCAAATACAAGAAAGAGCGAATTTCAGGAATCAGCTGCATTGGATGAAGGTGAGGTGGTAAGCGGCGCCAAACAATGTCCTTTAGGGATTTGAAGAATCGATTGGATGAAGCTCAACCCAGACAGGCTTGCATTTGGAAACATGTATGTTTAGATGATTGCGTCGACAATACGTAAGATTTTTGGTCATAGTATACTTCCAGGCCGACGAACTCATCGTAACAACGTACACAGCGTTATGATGACCTACAATTAAAAGACAGTAAATCAATAAATAATCGAGTTCTTGGCCGACCCCTATGGCGTTTACGGTCTATTGCCAGCCACACGGTTAAACGAACGGTCCACCTGCTCTGCCTCATGCGCATGACGTGTACCGCCCAAGCCTATTTTCTTTGCCTGTTTTGATCTAGAATGTCTTCCACGCGAGTTTGTTCCCTAATCCACGCATCTGTTTTCCTATTGATTGATTGGTTGATTGATTGGTTGATTGATCGATCGATCGATCGATCGATTGATTGATTCATTCATTCATTCATTCATTCATTCATTCATTCATTCATTCATTCATTCATTGATTGATTGATTGATTGATTGATTGATTGATTGATTGATTGATTGATTGATTGATTGATTGATTGATTGATTGTAGGGTTTAACGCGCCGACGAAACGCAGGCGATGAGGCGCGCCGGAGTGGAGGGCTCCGGATTAATTTTGACCACCTGGGGACCTTTAACGTGCGCCGAAATCTCGCACACACGGACGTTTTTGCTTTGCGCCTCCATCAGAAAAGCGGCCGCCGCGGCCGGGAATCGAACCCGCGACCTCGTGCTCAGCAGCGCGCAACGCCTTAGCCACTGAGCCACCGCGGCGGGTGTTTCTTTTTTTTTTTCTATCCGTAAGCGTGATCCCTATCATTCTTCTTTTGATATCCCGTTGCGCCGATCGAAGTTTCATTTGGAGTCGCTTCGTGAGATCCCAAGTGTCTGCCCCATACGTCATTGCCGGTAAACCGCATTGATTATGTTCCAATTTTTTGAGTGACAGAAGAAGCTTACTATTAGAATATTAGAATATATATCAAGAGCATACCACCCCATGCTTATTCTGCGGGTAATTTTCTTTTAATAAGTGGGATCAGCGCTTACGACTTGCACAAGATAGACGTAATCGCTTACTGTTTTCAAGATTTCGTTAGCTACCTTGAAGGCACGTTTCTTTGTAATATTTATTGAACATAACCTTCAATTTCGTGGTGTTTATTGGTTATCACGATGCAGGGGGATGAACTACAGAAATTCGGGGAGGGACCGGATGATTGAGTCCTGTGGTTTAGCAATGCATGGTGGCCGCCGGTTGAATTCTGGCGGCGACGGTGGCAGCTCTTGTGACCAGGAGTGTTTGCACGTCCAGGTCCGAGCTACCCAGCGCACGCTCCCACTGCGCATCACTACTTACACACTGGAAGGGATCTTAAGGGCATGCCCACATAGATTGTACAAGTGTGGCGGGGGCACCACAGAGGAGGCAATTCGGTAAGTGATACTGATCAGGGTACATACGATGGAGTACTGCCCGACAAGTGAGGATATTCGTTTGCAGGAGTCGCCACAGGCGTTCCTGATAGTTGGTGAGCCCTGGATGAGCGGGGGGATAATGGCGGCGGGCGAGGCGGTAATGCACGACGATGTCGTGATAGGTGATTAGTCGGCCCCTCGCGGATCGGGCACCATGGTAGGGGGTGAGGCTAGCCCCGGCACGGATAGTAAGCCCTCGTGCCACATTATGGGCCGCCCCGTTCTCTCCCAGACCAGTGTGCGCCGGGGTCCAAATGAGTTCGACCGGAGAGGTCGGGGGATTTTCGAAGAGGATTTTGGATGTCACGAGGGAAATTGACCCACGGGTGAAATTTTGAATGGTCGTTTTCGAATCTGTGATTATAATTGTAGGAGTAGGCTGGGTCGTTAACGCAAGTGCTATTGCAGCCTCCTCCGCCGCCGCTGTGGAGGTGGTACGCACGGTGAGAGAGGTAACAGGGGGGCTATCCGGGCTGCTGACGGCCGCGAGGGCGTAGCCATCGTGATGGGGATATTCTGCCGCGCCAACATACATGATGTCTGGTGGTAAAATGGGCAATTTCTGCGCCAGTGCTCGCGCTCGTTCCTCCCAGCGAGCCCTGTGGTACACGGGGTGCATGCTCCGTGGAGGGGACGAACGCGGAGACAGGCATGGGACTAACGGTGGGCTCGGCCAGTACTCGAAAGACGCGCCTGGAGATTCTTAAGAGGCACCTTCCTCCTGCAGGGGACGTAACCACGCTTATGATAATGATGATGATGATGATGATGATGATGATGATAGTAATGTTGCTGCTGATGATTATGATGAATCTATGCTCATCGAAACGTATAGCTAATAAACTTTTAAAGCATCTGAAATTTTCGTTTTGTCCTACATGTTAGGCACGCCATTCTAGATGGGAATACGTCATTTCGATTCCCGGCCGCGGCGGCTGCTCTTCTGATGGAGGCGAAAAGCAAAAACGCCCGTGTGTATGAGATTTCGGCGCACGTTAAAGATCCCCAGGTGGTCAAAATTAATCCGGAGCCCTCCACTACGGCGCGCCTCATCGCCTGCGTTGCGTCGGTGCGTTAAACCCTACAATCATCATGAATGTCATTGCGTTGGACTTCTTAAATGGCAAGAAATAGTCTCTTACCTGGTATTTACTCAGTGTTATTTCACGAAGATTCAGAGTGAAAGATTCATGCACTGCGTGTTAGTTCATTAAGATTATGAAAGCCGGTCAAAGATAACATAGTGCCTCAATTCTGATGTTGTAACTAGTATTTGTATCAGCTTATTGCCATTACGGTGTTCTCCCGAATTGGTAGGCGTGAGTATTATATCATCTGCGTTTACTACAATGGCCGACGACAGGTCATTTTGGGCAAAAAATACCTCGTTATTTTTATTTCTATACAATTTATGCCATGTTAGGCAATATAAGGTTAAACTCAATCAGTTCTTAGACAACGTGCAGCAGCGGAACAATGTGTCACGCGCATTGGTTCAGCAGAGAACGACGAAGCAAGCACTCTCTGTTTTTTTTTTTCTCGTGTTTTCTCTCTCTCTCTCTCTCATTAACCTAGACCAAATTCTTTATTCTGCTCCATTATTTTGCCTTGATTGATTGTAATGAAAACATAACTCTTCTTGGCCAATCCCCCTAAGTGGGTATGCGCCATTTTTCGGGCCACCACCACCACCACCACAGCTGGTGTCGCTCGAGCTGAAGGGTCCCAAACTACCGACAAGGTCTGCTGAGCGCGGAGGTACCGCACCGTTTGCTTGGAAGATGGATACGACATCTGGCACCGCGGCGTCGCCAGGCCGCGGATTACGCAAGGAGAAGAAACTGAGCTCCGGTGCGGAGAAGCGCCCCAAGGAGGAACACGCTGCAGGTAGGGGACCGCCGGGGCGACCCCAGTGAATCGCACGAGCAACGGGCTAAATGGTGTCGCATCATGGCGGCCATGGGAGCAGAGATAGTTGATTTCACGCAATCGGTCGAACCGCCTCCGCTCACTGACTAGACTAGCCAGAATCACTGTTAATTATTGATAGTGATGCTGGCTAGTCAGTGAGCGGAAGCGGTTTGGCCGGTTGGGTAAAAAATTACACCATCTTCCCGTGGGAACCCTGAGTAGTATGCGAAGCAGCCATGGGGTCGACTGAAGTTCGCATTAGCTTTCAGTTCGTCGTTTCCGTTAACGTTCAGCTTCGCGTGCCTTCGTTGTATCAGTAGCTTCTTGACGTAGTTTTAATGAGTGAAGGACATAAGGCGCGTTCGTAGCACATGCTCCCGTCTCGGTTTGTAGCGCAGTGGGAAGAGCGCCACGTACCTCCCGTTGCGGCCAGAGAGTCGTGGGATCGAAACCGCACGCGCACCTATCTATTTCTTTTTATAGACTGCGCTGACGTCAGCCCAAACGCTGACGGGGTTGAAGAGACGCGCATGCGCAGTAGAGTGCGGACGGCGGACAACGACGACAACGAGGGAGGGAGGGACACAGCCCCGAGCATGAGATGCTTCGCATCTAAAATCAAGACAGACTGCTCCCATCCAGTACAGCAATCCTCGCTGGTGTCGTTTCGCGACGGCAAGTGATCAGTCAGTCTTCCTTTTACCCAACCGGACAAACCGCTGCCGCTCACTGACTACCGAGCGTCACTATCAATAATTAACAGTGACTCTGGCTAGTCACTGAGCGGTAGCGGTCGGTCCCGTTCGGTGAAACCAACTGCTCCTATGGCGGCCATGATGCGACACTAATCAGACCATTGCGTAATCGCACCTTGTGAATCAATCAATCAGTCAATAAATCAGTCAGTCAGTGACTCAATCAATCAATATTATTGCAACCTTTGAAAACCAACAATAATAGTCTCGTACCTATTGTACCTATCGTAGTCAGTCAGTCAGTCACTCAGTCATTCAATCACTCAATAAATCAATGAACCAACCAATATCATTGGAAGTTTTGAAAACCAACAATAATAGTCTAACTTTGGCTTACCCTTTACCCAAATAGCCTCGAAGGGAGCATGAAGACAGCATACAACTCACCTTCCTAGAAAGGCGTGGGAATTGGAGCCCCTACTTGTTGGCTATACCCTTACCGAAGTGACATTTGAGATTCTAGGGGAATGTTAGCAACGTCATTTCCTGCTATTCGTAACGGGTTCGTTTACGATAGGGTTCGTTTACGATAGCAACCAGTCGATAGGCTCGTTTCGGGATCAAATTCGGGGTTAAGCGCTCGAGTTAAAGTAATATACTGAAAATAACAATGTTTATGCGCACTATGCTAAAGCCGCCACCGGTTAAACCTAGCATACCCAAGCAGACCGATGAATTTGTGTACTGCCACGGACATATATTCCCCTCCTATTGCAGGCGATGTCTTCGCGGACGAGTTTGTTCGGCTCTAATTCCGCGTAATTAACGCAAGGAACCCCCAAAGGTCTCCGACAGAAAAAGAGGTCGGTCGTTAGTGGCCTTTAAGAGTCGTGAAATCGCCAGTCTTCTACTGAAAATCACGCAGAGATGGCAGCACATCCACTGCAAACGGGGCGCTTTGGACTGCCGTTAAGAATAATTGTCTTATGAAAAAGTAGCAACAAATTGATTGGGCTGGTGGGCACGCGCCAGCATCGATCGTTTAAGTTGATATTGATTTGTTGACTTTCTGCGCTTGCTATATTGAAGTAATGTTTGCTACGTTGAAAGAATAAGAGGGTGAAATTAAGCGCTTTTTGTGATTGATGTGTCCTGTTTTCTGCTCATTTAGGACTAACTGATTGGGGTAAGGGGTATCACAAAAAAATGACAAACAGTTGTGGCAGCAGAACATTTTATAAAGATGAAGACCAATGCTAACAAGGGGGAATGGGCATCGGTGAGAAATGGCAAAGGAAAGGATAAGGGCAGCGAAGTTCTTAGGGAATGATTTTATTGAGAGCTTGAAAGGCGAAAAGCAACTTGATGTAACATGTTTACGCGCGCTTACTATGCGCGCCAAATTCAAGCAACGGAGCAACAAATCCGGCTGAGATGACTATGGGTTTTCCAAGAGGTGGCGTCACACTCGCACGTCACGTATCACGTTTCCTGCAGCTTCCTTCGGACGAGGCAAAATTTCATTTGTGCAAAGAATTTTCGAGGAATCTGTGGCACTTCGCGTTTTCAACAGCGGAGCTGTGGTCGTAAGTCTGCTGTAGTTCATGCATCACGCAGGGGGCCTCGCAGAAACCAGTTCCCACACCCTACGTAGGGGGCGCAGTGGTCCGCAGGGGAGGGTTCCTCTCCCTCCTGTAGGGAAGCGTGAGGAGAGGGAGCCTCACAACGCTGATGGTTAGCTCCCGTTTCCTGTGCGTGAACAGTAAAATTTTCGCGGATAGGGCGCTGCCGTCATCGGCCGAGTGTCCGTTAACGTTTGAACCTACACAAGAGAACCACACCTCCGCTGTTTCAGCCGACCGAACACTGAGTAAAACTGGGATTAATTGTATTACTTTGCTTTATAAGCAGGAATTTGAGCTGCCATCGCGCGATATTGCGTGCTTAGCACAACCAAACAGTCGCATTTTTGGTGCTTGCTTTGCTTCCAGCGAAAGATGACGACGGACGCCAATCGAAGCTGGAGGACATACTACCGAGGCCAGTTCCACGTAAGACCAATCTGCCTCCTTTATTTTATTTTTTTTATTTGCATTCATGCCTCCCTGAGTGGAGTGGGTAAAAAGTCGTGCCCGAAAAATCAACAGATGTAGCAAGTTGATGCCACAGGTTTGACAGCTGCCAACCAAAACTGCGCTAATTAATGTTGCCCGAAAGTGGGATAGTTCTTGAATGTAAAAGGTGAGACGTATTTGACAATACCTCGCAATAGGCGTTCAGGCCTCAAAGTTAACATCAGGCAGTTTGAGAAACTGAAGACTAAGTGGAATGAATGGCCTCAATGGGAGTGTGCTGTGTTTTACACAAGTTCGGTTTGCCTAATGTGCAGCACCCATATTTAAAAACGTCTCACCATGGGCTTGAAGTTTATGAGCAGAAGCTGTTGTGTCGGAACCATTCGGATTTTTTGCCTGTGGCGTTATTTTTGGAGCAATTGCCCTTAGTCGGCCAGCGCGGCAAGTTAACCGAATTAATTCTAAGAGGCTATGAATACGCCAAAACGTTTGGAGACATTATGCATGCGAAGGTTTCGGTCGTGTTCACGCTGTTCCATCACGTGGCTAAATACAGGCAACATAAATCCTAAATCGTGATGAGCCGCAGGCAGCCATGGTCAGGTGTAGCGACCGTCGAGTGCTCATCTCGTTAAAATGCATGACCACGGGCTTCGACCCGCCTTTCTATAATGTGAGCCGAAGTCGCCGGCCAGTGCCTCAGTGGCGTGCAGGGAGCGGCGAAGGCGCCGACAGCGAATATCTTCCAGCATATGGCGGCTATCCACGTAGAGAGAGCCGCCCAAGAGAGCGCGTCAATGCAGCTGCTTCTCATGCGAGCTCGCGTCGTCCTAGTGGGCCTACTATAGTTACATGGCAGTTCAGCGATCCCAGCGGCACTCAGCTAGCAGCACCCACTAACAAAACCACCTGATTTCGCAACAAACTGACTTGACCTGTGAACCACGGCATGCGGAAATTTTAAAGCAAAACTTTCTACCTGTACCAGCCAACGGTTCTTTCATGGCATGCGGGATAAGAAACTCCCAACGCGGCTGCGGGGGGAAGGGCGGTTTCCACTCACGAAGCACAGTGTACATGGCGCGGCGAATTTACCCAGCGTTCCCCGCGCGCTCACGCCGGCGGGAGCATCGGCGCGACCCGGCTTTTTCGTCTGCTTTAGTGACGGTTGTTTTGGACCTGTTTAGGGCGCAGCTTCGCGTCCATTGCGCGCTTCCTTCGAACGGCTTCATTATATTGTTCGACAGCACCTCCCGCGTAACCCGGACAAGACGGAATGATGTCGTACGGCAGAGATACGTGAAGATTGGTTTGCAGGGCACGAAAACAAAATGGTAGAGACCATGGCAGATACAGTCATCTGGCCGCTAAACTTATACTACATTTTGCGCACTGCTTGCCACGAACGGGAATCCGTTTTCTAAATTGGTGAATACTAATTCAGTTGTTTTGACAAGTATTACAAAAAGCGAAAGGAGCAACTGGTTCTGATAAATAGCGATTATAAGAGTTCCCTCAGCTTTCTCGCAATTCTCAAATCTACTAACCTAACTAGTTTAAAAATCGGTATAAATGGGAATCACTAAGCTCACACGCCCAATTGTTTTGGTGCCCACGCTTGTGTCGCGCGAGTGCAGCCCCAAGCTAGCACATCAGGATGGCTAGGTTCCGCTGTCTCACCCTTCGAATGAAGCTCGTCGCCGTTTTCTTTGTGCCGACGCACGTCCGGGCTACAGCGGTGGCGTCCGCAGCTCTAGCCCGGCCGTGGCCGACGCTTCCGCGTACGAGACGCCGCCCCTGCGAATTCTGGGTAACGGCAGGCAGAATCTCTGGTTTCCCTCTTTGAAGCGCCACGTGTGCGAACTCAAGTGACGACGCATGGGCAATTGTTGTGGGTGTCGTTTACAGCTTTGCTTTCCAACCACCTTCACAGCGTGGATTGGAGCCAATTTTTTGGCTAATTTTAGCAGGAATAAAAGTTTCAACTAGACTGACGTAACTATAGCCGCACTGGTAGCAATCGTACCTCATCACCAGAAATTTCTGTAGACATCTTTGTGACCTTCTCAACCTGTTCCGGCAGGGATGTGGGAAAATGCCACTTTGCTTTGACGCATGATGTCACTTTTTAGGGCGGGCGAGGGCTTTGCCAGCGGTGAAGTACGCGGTATGCGTTCCACTTGGAGAGTCACGCGAGATTCTAGCTTTTTGGTTTATGCCTAAATCATCTCTGCGATTTTTGTGAGACTATATATGTGAGCGTCGCCATCGCGTTTGCGGAGGGGTTCCATTATTGCGTCACTCTTATCGAGTTCGTGTGACGCCAGATGAAACAACTTTGTCTTGCATCAATTAGCTGAATTATGACACTGTCACTCTATGTGTAACTGAGTAATATTGAAATTACCTTCTCGTTAGTGATGATTACGATGAAGCGTGACTGTGTACAAGGAAGGTGAGTTTGTCATCGCCCCTACCAGTTCCAATCTTAGTCTCAATGAGACTCGCCGCTGTGGCTCAGTGGCTAATGCCATGTTCTGCTGAGCCCAAGGACGTGGGTTTGATCCCGGCCTCGGTGGCTGCTTTTCTCATGGGGACAAAAAGCGAAAACGCCCGTGTGTCGCTAAAGATCCCCAGGTGGTCAAAATTAATTTGGGACCCTCCACTACGGCGCGCCTGATTGCCCAGTTGTGTCTTCGGCCCGTTAGACCCCACAATCAATCAATCAATCAATCAATCAATCAATCAATCAATCAATCAATTAATCATTTAATCAATCACGCAAATAAGACTGAATTAAGGCCTTATTCTCATTAGACGTAGATTTTTTAAAACACAGATCTTACTGCCCATAACCTCACCTGTGCTCATGACGTGTTGCAAAACAATGGCGGGACCTGAGGCTTTACACCTTATAGGTGTCTGCACTCACTGTGTTTTAATGTCACTCTATATAGGCACCCTTTCTCTTAGTATACTTATTATGTTTTAACATGGCCCTATACACCATTTCTCTTAGAAAATTTTTAATCTAGTGCCTTTATTACAAATCTTTCTCATCTCATTCCCGATCGTCATGGCGATCTTTGCCTTCGTCGGCCTTGCGCCATTAAACCTGAAATCATCATCATCATCATTTACGTGGCGGTGAAGTGTCATTTTGCCTCACAACAGAGCATCTCACTATGTCAAAACCCATTCTGACGCTTGCTTGCTGTGCATTCAGCCCAAGCACATTCAGCAAGAACACACTTCCTTCGTTCGCAGGTGAGGTGTCGCTGTTCCCGAGTCCCCTACTGCTTCTCTGTCTCTTTGTGCTTTCCGGCACTGGCATCGCCATCAGCATCTTCATTTTCAACTTGTACCCGAGGCCCGCATCGAGCTTGCAAAAGTGCTGCCTGCAAAAGCGTAAGGACTCGACGTCATCACGCGCTAAGCTGGGGAGATTTTGTTTTTCTTGAAACGTTGATTGTTGCTCTGGCGTTGCTTTCTAAATTCTGCAGCAAGAATAACGAGTCATTAGACTTTCATACTAATATGTCGGTCGCGGGTTCCATTCCCGGCCGCGGCGGCCGCTTTTCTGATGGAGGCGAAAAGCAAAAACGCCCGTGTGTACGAGATTTCGGCACGCGTTAGAGATCACCAGGTGGTCAAAATTAATCCGGAGCCCTCCACTACGGCTCGCCTCATCGCCTGTGTTGCGTCGGCGCGTTAAACCCTACAATCAATAATATGTCGCTGCAATCACGCGCCGTCGTGGGAGCCGCCATAGCAGCTAGAAATTTTCTCTCCTACTTGGCTTGGCTAGATACAGACACGGCTTCTTTCCGCTCTTAAAGTCAAAATCAACAAAAAGGGTATCATTCTTTGCTCGCCTTGCATGATGCTTCTGAATAATGTATGAGCAAAATTTTTTCATTAATACATTACTTCTAAAAAATCTTTCGCAACAATATTGTTGTTTTTTGAAACCATTGGCAACTTTTGATCTTGGTTGCGAGCCATGCCGAGCAACGATAGAACGTTTCTTCGTGGCACACGACGGCACGCTCGCTGAAGCCCAGCTTGCGTAAACACTGGCGATAGATTCGCTTCCAGCATATGTTAGTATGAAACTGTATGGCAGAGAAGAACGGGTCACAATAAGAAAACGAGGCCGAGCGAGCAAACCTTAGCCGAAATCTTGCAACAAAGAAAGCGATATCACTAGGGAAAACCATTTTTTTAAAGAGATCAGCGATGTCATCGGAAACTGAACTAATTCGCGTTTATTGGTTCGAAAGTGGGTAAAGCGACGTTTGGAAAGATTGAGGATAAAGCAAGCGTTCGCTAAATTTCCCATTATTCTTCGGACAATAATGTAACGGGACGCTATCGATATTTTTTGTTGTATCTTATTGACCTTTTCTTTTCCTTTCATTTTTCAATTTCACTTCCATTGGATTCGCCATTTATTGTTTTTTTTTCTTTTTGCACCGGGACCGAAGTTTGTACTTTTTGTAGTCCCTGTTGCTGTCAGTAACTTTTGCTTGTATTTGATGTCGTGGCTATAGCTCGTTCACCAGCTGCGCTGGAGGCCACAACTCTATTACCGGACCCTCCGGAGATATATATCTCCTCAAGAGAAAAAATAATAGGAGGAACCATAGAGGGCGTTATTTTTCAGGGTAACGAATACCATTAGTCGGAACTGATCCGGGGTATCCACATAACCATCCTCGTAGTTCAACTGCATTTACCGACCGGAAAGTTCAAACACGGTTTGAAACTTTTTTTTTTCACAATGTCGCCCATGCGTTCCCTCTTTCAGTCAATTTTTTCTTATCTCATCACCATCGTCTTCAAGAGAGACATGAAAAATTTACAGCCGCTATGTTCAAGGCGGGTTTGTTGGCCTTTTCCGCTGGAAGGAGAAGAACGGGGTTTATTTTTGCCGAAAGCAGTTTCACACAATAAAGCATGCAGGGCGAGGTCCCAGAGCACAAGGCTGCAAGGAAATCTCTTATTACCGAGCAAATTAGCATAAAAAAAATCTGCAGAAACAGTAGCGAAAATGTACCATATGTGGTTGCGACAGTAAGAAACAGTAAAATAGAAGAGAAGGTTTTTTTTTACTTGACGCGTGTAGTCAGAGGAGAATTACATGTCATTTCAGTAGCTACTTATAGGCCACTGTCGGTCACAACGCACTCGCTCTTCGTTCTACATTTCTTTCAATAACAAATTAGGAGCCTGATGACCGTCACTGCCTTAAAGGGCCCATGAAGAGAAAATACAACTTTGTTTAACTTAAAGAGTTAGTCTTTAAAGAGTTAGTGACCTCACTCAGCTTCATTACGTCCCACTAAAGACGTTTTTAACCGATAAAAACGCAAGAAATACTTAAGGACTTTCAAATTTCGCGCCACAGTGAGGTGTTATCGGCGCGAGTGACGTCATATGGGCCAGCACTAAAAGCATAATTTTTAGTGGGTTAGGTGCACGTTAGCATTCAAGTGATTCGATCAAACGGAACTAGCGGCCCCACTACAATCGTCCAGTCATGTGTCCTGGCGATTGATTAGTTAGACCGCCGTCAATCGCCCAAACAAGATTCTGTGACGTCATAGAAAAGTTACCGAAAACTGGCTAGCGAGTCGCCACAGCTCCACACGTTTTCTTTAATATATTCGTTATTTTTTGGAAGTTTGGGATGAAATCGGTATCATTTTTATCAGGACAAAGCAGCCTTTCTAATGAACCAAACTTGTATTTTGTCTTCATGGCTCCTTTAAAGAGGGTGCAGGATAGGAATCCATTCCGTGAACAAAGTAGACTGGTAATATCTCAGAGAGGAAGGAGCCATGGTCACAGTGACAATGCCTGATGGCTCATGTATGTAAGGGCGGATAAATACAAATGTATCAACGAAATTGCGGGAACTGCATGTAAAAGAAACAGTTGTGACAACGAGTGACCCATTCATGAGTCGTACAAAATATAAAGCTATTCTGTGTACATAAACTTGTGTGATTGCGGACATTATGGCAATGTTGTTTCGGAGAAAACTAATATACGGCAAGAGCTTTACGTATCTTTCATGTCTGCGAACAAAAGCACGTGGGACTCCACGCGCCTTTGATGTGCGCAGCGTTAGAAAACGAAAGCTTCAGCTGTGTGTGCTATTAGCACGCCATCCTACTCCGTTCGAAACATGACTTAGACTCTAAGCACACATGTCTTTTCATTTGAATATGTACCTCGAGTAGGTTAGTTAATATGATAGGCACCATTTTTAGCGACAAAACTCTTTAGACGTTCAAGCTTGTACGTGTCATCATGCAATTTGAGTGGGTTAGACATCAATATCGCCATGTTGATGGTCAGTACACTCAAATACAAGTTTGCGTGTACGTATGTATCTCATTTAGGGATTATTGCCGTCAATGCTCAAGATAAATGAAATTTACTCACATCTTTCGCATAAATTTTGTTTCAGCCATGTGCCATGTATCATGTGCTAAAAAGCTTCGCTGGTTGCCAACCTTCACTAATTTGAACTACTTACGTTCTGGTTTGGTTCCAGCTGATGGGATACATGACCAATATAGTGGACAACGGAGTGGAACCATGCCACGACTTTTACCGGCACGTCTGCGGCCACTGGCTTCCGAATGCCTCGCGTTCTGGACAAGGGTCGCCCGGCTCCTCTTTCATGGCCGACGTGGCTCAAGACTACAGGGAAAAGAGGCACCAGGCGCTTATGGGCTACGGCGCCTCAAAATACCTAGAGGGCGTGCCCCGCTACTACCGTTCCTGCGTCACCTACCTGGGCTCAAAGCGGAGTGCGAGGGAGTCCATCGCCAAGTTCTTCGAGGTGAGGAAGCACTGTGATGTTGGCTAATCTAACAGGAAGCGTATACCTCTGAGACGCCCCGACTGTCGCTGCAATTCAAGGTGCTATTTGTTTCACCGTTTGTCTGGCTGAGAAGGGCGATGGGAGAAACATTCCATGGAGAATGAATTTCCATAGTAAAAGGAACAACATAGATTATGTATTGTGCAAGTCCTCGCGGTTGATTTCTCAAAAAGTCTGTGGGTAGTCCGGAGATCGACGAGATAAAGGAAAATATAGGATGGTACAACTGAAACCGATGGTGAGTGCGAAATATAGATGGGTTATTAATTTCTGCTTCCGAGAAATTGGGGGGAGCAAAGAGTGCGGCTAGAGACCATTGGTGTGTTCGTACACACGCATAAGCTTCTCAATTTCACCACGATCATCAGGAGGAAGTGACGCTTATTTATATCTCCAGAGGAAAAGTCTTATTTCTGAAAAAGAAACAATGGCGTCTTGATCTAAACCGCTGTATACTCATCGACCTGTTTCTCGTCGAATCGTGGTTTCAGGTTCCTGGTAATGATGCAATATACATTGGGAATTTGTCATTCGGATCAACTAAAATGACTGGTTAGAGGGAAATAAATATACCACTGGCTGTTTCCCGGTGTGTTGGGAAATTGGTTGTTGGCGATTGGACATTGACTATTAAACCAGTGCCTTGTGCACTGGGCAATGATCATTACGCAACTGGCCAGTGATCTCTGCGAAATTTACCATCAGCTATCAGCCATCAGGCATTGGGCATTAGACCAACGTTGGACCAGCGAAACATCAATGGCGTCTCAAAATATTATTAGCCTGAGCTAATTTGAATTTTCAAGTCCTAGCATCCAAAGCATCGCTAGGCATTCATTTTGCCAGAGAAGAATGAGCCGAATTTTTATGTTATAATGTGTATGCCTAACTGCAAAGAGAAAATTCCCCGCACATACTACATACAGGTGGTCTAAGTTACTATTATTATCATCGCCGATATCATCGCCAGCAAGAATGTTCACGAGGATCATGATAACGATAAATCCTGATGCATCTATTTGCGTATACACGTCATGACAAACAGTCATGGTTGGCGTAATGATCGCCTGCTCACCAACTGAAAATCATCAGCTCCTCAGCAGCGTGATGAGTGGAAAACAGAATAGATCACGACCCACTCCTGATAAATGTCGTTGGCTCGTTATTTCATTCCAATAAAGTGCTCGATTGAAAAAGCTTGTCAAGATGCTCTTCGTAGGGAAATGTTTGACTGAAAACGTTCTTTTTACAGGTTCTAGGCGTTAAGCCCAAAGAATGGCTCTCCTCCAGCCACACAGAAGTCTTCAATCGTCTCCTTCGGCTTTCCTTCATGCAGCGCTTTGACACACTCTTCAAAGTCAGGCTTTCTGAATCAGCAGGCCAAGTCAGTTTGGTCATCGACGGAGCGTCTTCTTTTAAACAGAGGATCTCAGACACTGGAACCATAATAGGGAGCAAGGAACATCTCCGCACCGTCCTCAAAGCCATCGATGAGACAACTGCAAGTGACGCCATCATCGACGAGTGCATCGCCGTGGACGATGCCATCGACTCCAAGAAAAAGCAGCGAAATGTTTCTAGCGCTCCTGCCACAGTGATTGGGAGCAAAGAGTGTCCGGAGTTCTCGCCAGATTTGTGGATCAACAATGCAGTGTCATTTAGTGACAGGACACTACCTGCAGGATTACAGGTCATGGGTAGGGGATTCGATGGTATCTGCGCGGATTTAAAATTGGCGCTGCTGAATAGTTCGGAAGAGGCGAGGTCGCTATACCCACTGGCCCTGCTGGCGCTTCACATCTTAGAAATGGACATCGAGCTCGCGTCTGTGCCCGAGCTTCGAGAAAAACTTGTGGAAAAACTGTGCTACCAGCACTCCCGCGACACATTCAAGCGCTTGTGGTCAACGGCGCTGACCAATGTGCTCGCCATCTCGGGAGCTACGATCGCTACAATAGACAGCTACTTACTCGCACCCCCAAAGATGATCGAAGATGAAATAAGGGGAATGAAATGGATGAGCCCTGCCGACATGGATAAGGGGGTGTCCATGACCAACGGAATGAGTATTAGGCGCTTTCATGGCGCCAACTTGACCAAAGAAGAACTAGACCACAGTAGGTACAACCAAAGCCTGGATATGCGGGAGAAGGATTTTGTATATAACAGAGCAAACGTCATGAATAGGACCAAGTTTCCAGACGACGTCGATCAAGACCCCAGCCCAGGTAGTCTGGATAATGAGGACGTCGAAATAGTGTCCCAACCAGCGACGAACACGTTTGTGCTTCCGCACATGTACGCCTTGTCACCGATCATCTTAGAGGACATTGCGGATACCAGCTACGCCAAAATTATCATTTTAGGCGTCCAGTTAGCCCGCAAGATTCTCGAGCTGTTCATCAAAAGGGAGCGCGAGTCCTGGTGGTCAGCGGAAACGGTTCTCAAGTACCAAGGCCTGCGAGAGTGCTACGGCAAACAGGCTGCCGTTTTCCACAATAAACTCGCCAACGAACAGTTCGACGAGGCCTTCGCCGCCGCACACGCGATCCGGCTCGCGTACCGCGAAAAGGTCAAGATGGACGAACAGGGCAAGGCAGAGGAACCCGCCTACCTCGCGTCCGGTCCGCTGTTCTTCAGGCGCGCATGTCTCTCGCTCTGCGCCGGAGGATCCGGGCTCGCGGATGCTAATTCCCTCGACATGGACACGGCTTCTGCAGCGTGCACGATGGCGGTGTCGAACATGCCCGAGTTTCACGAGGCCTTCCACTGCAATAGTGACGACCATATGGCCGCACCTAAAATATGTTCCATTTAGGGTTTTGCCAGGGTGGCCGACAAGACCACGAAAACGGACCATTTAAAATAGGTGGTCGCAATTTCTAGCTCTTTTTTGCTAGTGGCTATTACTTTCGGCAAATTAAAGTTGTGCACGTACCACTCGATGATCTGCAGAACATCTATCCTTAAAACAAACTTATCACGCCCTGTTACGCATCTACATGATTTTGGACGACGGGACGGTTATAAGAGATATTCGATGATTTACCCAGAAATCTTTCTAGGTCCTCAATTGATCGACTACGCCGATTGACTCCCACAGCGGCTATTTAGGCAGAATTTTTAACAAGGTAACAGCATGCACGTCAGATATCGACCACGAAGGTATATGTACTGAACTGCGAGTAGCACGATGGCAAACAAAAATTTTGCATCTTGTTTTTTTTTTTCGATAATTAGCTAGTGACCTACTTATAACCTGTAGAAACCTCATTTGCTTCAGCGTGCGACGGTTGTTTAATTAGAGGCATTTTCAATGCGGCCAGTCGCAGTTTCGGTTTCAGTGAGTGCCGCGAACGATGGATTTTGTGGATTTGTGTGTGACAAAGCTGACCACGTGACCGTCGGAGGGATATCACAGAGCAGAGCCGCAGTAGCACTGTCGAATCAGCATCGACGGCAGTTTCTGCGAATGCCCCCCCGTACTGATCTCGTTAGGCGCTTAATTAAAAAGCGACCGTGGATGTGACGCAGGCGCTGCTAGTGCAAATGCTACCGCGGCTAAAGAACGACGCGCGACGCTCCGAGACGGGTGGTGGCAAGACGCGCACTGGGAGCAGCCGGCCGGTCTGCCTACAGGTCCGCCTACAGATTTGTGTTCGGCTTAGCACTGCGGCGGATATTCGAGTGCCGTTCTCGTAAGCAGTGCAGATGACAATTTTTAATGCAACCCGCCGTCGCATCATTAACTCCTTTCTCATGTAAGCCACCATGGTCGGGACTTGGGACAATTTCGTGCAGCGGTAACAAGCTATCACTCGAGCTACCTGCGCCGGCCTGGCCACTTCGCGGCCAGTGGCCGCTGCCTGCACAGCGACCGTGCGGCTAGCTCAGTGGGCTTTTCGTGCCTCCGGCGCGTTTTCGCATCCAATGGTAATAAACAGTAATAGAAACAGAGTGCCTGGAATCGCTGTAGAACTTTGGTCGCGGCCAGCTGCCCGATTAGCTGACGAAATCACGGCGCCTCTGCCGCCAACGATCGGGTCGTTCGTTCTCGAGAGCAGAAGCTCCGCCCTCCGGCCCTCCGATTGGAGCGGCGAGCCGGGCGAGCTGGTGAAAAACGCCGGCAGTGCGGAAGCGGCAAACACAAACTCGTGACGTATTTGGATGTTGTTTATTTACACAATAACCTCGGGATGTCGATTGCGCGTGGTCCTCTGCTGGCTGCTCGGTTGCGTTTCGCACACTTTAAAATTGATTTTAAATATGTTCTAGGCTGTATTCGCCGCTGATATTTTGCAGATGATGTATATGTGTTCCCACCAATCTATCTCCGAAGTTATCTCGCCTTCAAAATTTTGTGTCAGTGCCCCTTTAAGCTACTCACGGAGTGAACATAAGGGTGTATTTGTCATACCACATGCTCTATTAGCCAGAGGCCTTTTTAGTAAGTCTGTAAAAATTGCTTCGAGTTAAACTTCATCATTGCGAAATATTAGCGTAGCTGGACGCGAGCGTTTATTTTAAATCAAAGTTTTCTAGCTCTACCAGCCAACAGTTCTTTCATGGCGTGCGGGACAACAAACTCCTGACGCGGCGGCGGAGGAAGCAGGAGGGGGGTGGGGGGGTGGAGGGTTTCACCCACGGAGCACACTCTAGATGGCGCGGCGAATTTACCCTGCGTTCCCCGCGCGGAGGTGTCTTAGTCGCCGGCGGTGGCGTCGGAGGTACGGCTTTGTCGTCTGCTTTAGCGACTGTGGTTTTTAGCCTGTTTTGGAGCAGGGCGCGCGGCCTTCGCACGGCTTGATTAACTTGTTCGACAGCACCTCCAGGGTAACCCGCACCCGACGGAATTAAGCGGTCGTACGGCAAACATACGTTAAGGATTTGTTTGCAGGGTGGGAAAACAACGTACAACCCACATACAGTCATCTGGCCGCTAAACAAATACTACCTTCTGCGCACTGCTTGCCACGAATGGGACTCCGTTTTCTAAATTGGTGAATACTAATTCAGTTGTTTT
The DNA here is from genome assembly GCA_013339765.2 of Haemaphysalis longicornis. NCBI lineage: Eukaryota > Metazoa > Arthropoda > Arachnida > Ixodida > Ixodidae > Haemaphysalis > Haemaphysalis longicornis. Next base: position 112,193,557 of record CM023455.1, read on the forward strand.
GGCAAGTACTACAAAAAGCGAAAGGAGCAACTGGTTCTGATAAATAGCGATTATAAGAGTTCCCTCAGCTTTCTCGCAATGCTCAAACTTACTGAACTAACTTTTAAATCGGTATAAATGGGAATAACTAAGCTCAGATGCCGAATTGTTTCGGTGTCTGCGCTTGTGTCGCGTGATGGTGTAGCCCCAAGCTAGCACATCAGGATGGCTAGGTTCCGCTGTCTCACCCTTCGAAAGACGCTCACCTCCGTTTAATTTCTCCCGACTAACGGCCCGGCTACAGCGGCGGCGTCCGCCACCCTAGCCCGGCCGTGGCCGACGCTGCTGCTGCGTTCGGTGCGCAGCCCCCGCAAATTCCAAGTAACGGCCATATAGAGAGAAATACTCTCGATGTAACGGCTGCCAGAATCTCTGGTTTCACTCTTTCTAGAGCCACGTGTGTGAATTCAAGGTACGTCGTATGTGCAATTGTCGTGGGTGCACCGTTTAAAGCTCTGCTTTCCAACCACCTTCACAGCGTGGATTGGGGCAATTTTTTTAGATGCGAAGCATTTCATGCTTGGGGCTGTGTCCCTCCCTCCCTTGTTGTCGTTGTCCGCCGTCCGCACTCTACTGCACATGCGCGTCTCTTCAGCCCCGTCAGCGTTTGGCCTGACGTCAGCGCAGTCCACTATAAAAAGAAATAGTTAGGCGATGCCCGGTTTCCATCCCACGACTCTCTGGCCGCAACGGGAGGTACGTGGCGCTCTTCCCACTGCGCTATTTTTTTTTTATTGCCTGCTCGGCGACAACACAAAACGCACTGTCCAGTACACAAATTAGTATCTCCAGCCACCAGTCGGCTGAAGGGAGTGGCTTAAAACATCTAGAACATCCAGAATGGGTAACCACTCGGGTTCTTCCGGCATGACAACGCTTTCAATAAAGTATACTCTCGCATTGTGCGAGCATCCTCTTCGGCATTTTGAAGCGCCATGCGAGTTTTCCACATAGCATGCAGACTAAGTGCCATGAACGTATCCTAGGGCACGCCTCCATCATTGTTTACGGGCAAAAAAGCGAATGCCATAAGGCGTTAATGGTAAGTCTTTTTTCAAGGTACTTTGGAGGATGTTCCAGTGAAACACCGCATCCCAACAGTCCAGAAAGGTGTGCTCAATTGTTTGCAGCTTTTGGCGTAGTCCAGCTTTAAGTGTCCATGGGTGTACATATAGTCCTTTTTCCTGCAGCCAGGGTTTTACCGGTAGCGTGCCACTATGAAGTACTTCATAGTCTTTCTTCTTTAAACGTTTAAAGAAGAAAGATTTAACAGATGAACGTACTGGCATTCGTTTCACTCTTTTTAGAACATCTTTTCCTGAACCCACTGCGTATAACTGACGATAAAATGGAACAGGTAGACACACATCAATCATATCTTTGTACAAACGTTTCCGCGGCACACTACTCAAATATTCGAAGGAAAACCTAGCAATTAAAGTACTAAAAGCATCCGCGAGTTCGCGCAAGAACCCACGAACACGTACACATCGGATTTCAGAAGTTGAAACTACATAGTCTGGAATAACATCACGTAGTCGGACTTGTACCACAGTACGTAGAAAGCAATCTCTCAGCTCTCTCAGAAACATAAACCTATAGAAACTATTTATCGGATAAACAAATGTGCCAGTCCCAATCCGCCACTTTTCACCGAGCGAAACAAATTAGTTCGACTCATGCGCTCCCAACTTGAGCCACACAAAAACACCGCGAACACTCTGTGCAGCTTTTGTATTTTCCTTCTTGACATACAAATCCCCTGTAGGACATACTTTACCACTGAGCTACGAACGCGCCTTATGTCCTTCACTCATTCAAACTACGTCAAGAAGCTACTAATACAACGAAGGCACGCGAAGCTGAACGTCAACGGAATCGACGAACTGAAAACTTCACAGGAGGATGTTCAATTTCCCGTGGGAAAGCTGTGGCGGGAAGCGCCACGTGCCTTGCAGCTCAACCAGAGAAGAGGACGAAGAGGGCGGGCAGCGGGGTAGGAGCGCGAGCACGCAATAAAGAAAGACGAGAACCAGGAGGTGTTCGATCAAGACCTTCATATTATACATATAAAAATTTCTGTTCTATATTTCGTTTTCTAAATTTTGAGATCTAAAATAATAGAGGTCACATCCTGATTAGGTACAAAGCTTCTTTGCCAATCCCCCGCGTGGGTATGCGCCATAATCTGAGGCAACCAACCAACCGACCAACCAGGGGTGTCGGTCTCTTCGCTGTCTCTACATTTCTCTGTCTCTACATGGGGGTTCACACTACGTTCCTATTCGTGCTCCGATAAATGAAACAACATAACGGCAACACAATGGAACCTATACGGAATCCCCATGATGCTTCGCATCCTCCTCATGGTTCCCCACGGGAAGATGGTGCATTTTTTTTTTCGTGTAATTCCACGTACTAAGACTGACTCACGCATACCGCTGTTTGTTCGTAAATGTGCGCAGCCTCACAACAACCTCCCTCGCCATTTAGTTCCTATGCCTGAACAACATCGAGGTGGTGCCAAACTCAGCTAGGTTTGTAGCCGCACCGTTGGAAGTGCAGATAAGTAAAACCTTGCGGACCCGTGTCCCCTAGTCCATGATGAGACATCGCCCCGTCTGCCCGATTAAACACAATGAGCACCCAACCCCAAGAAAGACAAGCCTGCGCGGTTCTTTCCGTTGGTACTATCGTGGGCTTTTTGGATCTCTTGACTCATTGGATCTTCTAACTCGGGTATCACGTGACCTAGTGGATCTCCTGACTCGTTGGATCTAATGACCCGCTGGATCTAGTGACCATAAGCGCTCGCAGCGTGGTCAGAACGTCTTTGTCCGTTTCTTCTTGTGCGCACGTACGAACCCACCACGAGCTGTCGAAAGAGAAAATAAAAACGTGTAGAGCTAGACATGGCGTACCGGCAACCCGCGCATGCGCAGATCGCTACTGGAAAAAGGCCCATTGTGCGCCTGAGTGAGCTATATGAGCTATAACCTCATAAATTAATTAATTAATTAAATGGAATGTCCCCGAGAGTTTACAAGCTCCCAACTGGGACATTTATTTAGGATGTCTATGCGTAATACAGGAGGCGATGGTTGGGAACATATTACGCGCTTAACTCCACCTCACACAAAGTTACGACGCGTCCCTTGCAGACCCATTAAACCTTACACTTTCAACAATTAAAACTTCTAGTGAACTTGTGACACACTTCTCGCTTTAGAATACAGCTTTAGTTTTCCATGAAAAGCCGTCCTGGGCTCTACATGCATGCGCGTGCTAAATGGATTCGTCCACAGAATATCAAAGAAAGGTCATCCTCTGCATACAAGCCGGCATGTATACACCACTGGGTTCTGACAGAGTAAAATATTCGATAAAGCGACATTCGATTAAACGACTTCAACGAAACTGCTTCAACGAAACGGTGTTCGATGAAGTGTACGAAACCGCGTCAATATATTTGTCCTTCAACAACATATTTTATTTTATAAAGTACTAACCGGTACATGCGACGCAGTAAGCATGTGTAAATGCATATTAACGTTTTAATTGCAATTTGAATAAATATTTGCACAAAACGTTCGGCTTACGCTGGCTCGCTCAAAAGCCTCAAGACGATTTCAAGCCAGCCACAGCCGACGCCAGACATCTCTTGGCTTCGTCCGCTTTGCGTAGCTGTGTAAGTTTGGACCCTGCACGCTCGACCCAAGGGTTTATTTGTCAGTAAAATGCTGTTTCAGCTCTCAGTGTTCTCACAGAAGAATACCTAAGACGCAGATACGGGATCCGCACCCCTTCGGTGGATAACGTTTCGTGCGGTTTGTTGTCATTTGAGTGCTTTAGCGTGCGGCATTGTGCCGCTGTTATAACCAGCCTCGCTCTGATGATTCTGGCTTATAGGTGATCTTCAAGGTAAGTTCGACATTTCTTGTTTCGCAGTTTTTTTTTTAACATATTGTATAAACAGCTCGGGAGCCTAGCTCGCTGTTCCACGTAGCGAAAAAAACACTCCTATGCGAGTGCTCAAACTGTGTCCATATCTTCGTTTAAAATGAATCGTCAAGGTACCGTTATTCTTACCCTGTTGATGGTGCTTTTGTCATTGCGGAAGCTCGCTCAGTGCTTTTTTTTCTAACCCGATGAAGCGCTGAACGTTTTACATAGCGAGCGAAAACGCAGCAGGGTTCAGAAACCACGTTTGTATGCACCCATCCAGGGGCCCCGGGTGAAGACGTAAGTGGACCAGTATGGGGGATGTCGAGATTGAAAACTTCGAGATCACCGACTGGGACATCGCCAACGAGTTTAACACCAACAGAATACGGCGGCGACCCACAAAGAATCAGCAAATATACGGTATGTGTCGCCAGTCTTGATTTTTTTTTTTTTTTTTTTCTTTCTGATCGGGGATAACGAACATAACCAAAGGAGTGCCTAGCACTTAGAAGGATGGCAAGTTGGGCAAGTTGGTTCATAGGCTGATAGCGTTGTGTCGTCGTTCATCCTTCTTATGTCCTGTCTCTTTCGCGCTGCTTGTTCGATATGGTCACTTAGACTTAGTACTAAGCACAGGCGTTGTTTCACTGTCCGTTGCATGGGTTCCGTCAAAAAACTTTTTAATACAGTTGTTTTTTCACTGCCTGTTGCATAGATTCTGTAAGAAAAAACTTAAAAACTGTCCAAAAGTGCCTGTTTGAACTCATACTGCCCGCACATATAAATTTGATCTTTTATTCCTTTAACATTTAAAATACGTACTTGCAGGGTTCTGACCGAACCATTGCTGGATTGGTTTGATTACCGTGCTGTGACGAAAAAAAAACAAAAAAAAAAACCCGTTGCCTAGCTTAGCTTAGAGTGTTGAGCCGATTTTCACCAAAGCGCTATGTTTACTTGTGAGCGAACCAAGGAAGCACTGTCACCAATCCTGGTGCTAAAAGGTGTACTACGCAGTGCAGTTCGAGAATAATATTGGAGTGTGGACTATAGACCAAATTATGCGGGTGACCTAAAAGTTTTTGTGGACAGGGTGTATCCATACTGCATTAGTTCGATTACATCTTCTGCTTTCATTTTACCCTATATTCACTCTCAGGGGTCCTTTTGAATTTGAAAGAGTGGCGGGTTGGTATGGTGTCATTTTAGCAACAGCGCGAATGGGCTGGGTTAAAAGAAACAGCCATTATTTCGAGACGTGCTAAGCGGACAAGCAGAGAAAAAATTGGCCACGTATCTCCTCCTTTCGTTGCAAATGTCGACGACAGACGATAGTTGACTGGCGCCCCTGGCAAGTAAATGCCTCCCTTCTCTTTCCCGCTCACCTCTCATGCTGTTCCTCTCGCGTCTCTTTCCTCCTAAGATAATACTGCTAGAGGTTTGCTCGAGTCAATTTCAAATTTTCCGCTTTCCACTGCTCCAAGTCGGGTGCCTCAATGCCAGTGCTGCTGTACGGCGGAGACGCACGCGAATCGAAGCAAGCACCCTACTACAACGTTTATAGACCAGCATTGCCCTACTCCACGAGCGTTCCAAGCGGAATGCGGAACATATATAGTGGAACTTTTCGTTGGCTGTTGCCGATCTGATATTTTTTTGCAATGCCAGCCAGGTAGCACGGGCAACAGCAGGCGACGGTTTTCTGCAGTTGATGTAGTATTTTATTTGCCATCACAAAACCAGGCATCTGTGAATTTTTAATAAAGGAACACTGCAAATATCAGTCACGTATTGATTTCCTGTCTTGTTCTTGATTGACATTGTTGACAAGTATGAACATTAACACTGGACTTAGACGGTTAGATTTGGCTGTGGGTATATAAGACTATTGCGCAGGTTTTGTTTCACTTTGGCCGCGTGGCTGAATCGAGCCACAGTCAGACAGACAGACCAAAATTTCTGCGTTTAAGTAGCCCTGAGAAAGACTGTTGTCTTTAATAATCAAAGCGTTCCACGTGAACCTTTTCTGAACTGTACCTTTTACCCGCTTGTGAAAAAAAAAAAGTGAGAAAAATTGCAAAATTTAACCTTGAACACCCAAGTTAGGCGTACCCAGACAGTGTACCGCTATGGCCGTGTTGCCATGTAAGGCCATGTTGGGCAGGGCATGACAACGGACCACAAAGGGTTAAGAGAATGGGGGACGATGGCGTTAGCCAAACGTTGATTGCATTCTGTGACAAGGAGTTTGCGTTATTATCCAGCAAACACTGCAAAACATGAGTGCAGGGTTGAACGTGCATTTTCCTCTTTATGCCTTGACTCTATTACCGGCCCGGCTGTGGTTGGTTGATGAAGTGTCGCGTGTTTCAAGTGAAAGGCTTTATGAGGTGTACACTATGTGGGTGAGGGGGGCACAGGGTGTGTTTGAGTTGAATGTTGGGTTCTCTCTCTTGCCTTCTGTTTATTTATTTATTTATTACAAGTACGGGGGGTATTAAAAGAAATGCGAACAACGGAGCACACAGCCTCCGACGCATGCCGCACCGTCTGGCCGCACTGTCAGTAAACTGCGCGCATGTGCAGTTCTTCTAGAGCGTTTGAGAGTGGGGCCTACTATTAGGGGAAATGCTTTATCAAGAAGCGACACTGGTCATTTATTTCGAGGCGTCTTTTTATGCTCTGTCGCCACTGAGCATCCTGGTATCTACTACATTTGGGAGCCAAGCGCGCAGCAGGCTGATTGCAGCTAGCATGATGCTCTTCCACTACCATCCTGCTGGCAGGCACCTGCCGGCGCCTGAAAAAGGCGCCGGCAAATTGCATTCTCGTTGTTAAGTGTTCCCCAGTGTAGAAAGGTAGCAATTGTCGTGTGCACTTACCCTACACGTTTTATTTATGTCGTGATTTAGGTATCTGGGCTGACGATGAGGATGATGGAAGTGAACGCCCCAGCTTCCAGTCGTCGCGGAAGCAGAAGGACTTCACGGCACCCATCAGCTTCGTCAGCGGAGGCGTTCGGCAAGTCGGCAAACCCGAAGAGAAGAAAGAAGAAAGCGAAGAAGATGAGGTGAGGGAATGTTCTCGTCATCGCGTGCATCTATCACTGCAGTGAACAGGCGCCTGCATTTGTCCATGCATTTCGTTCCTTGTCACTGCTGTGTTGTTACTGTGCTTCAAGATTTTTGTTGCGGAGTGTACGGCCGATAGACTTGCTGGGATAGAGAGTTTGCTTGGGTGGATTTCCAATCTAAAAAATCAATGAAATGAGACTGGCATGAGCGAATTTTTGCAGAACAGTTCGGGTCATTTCCACATAAGTGCTTTTTTTCTTTTCTGTCCTGCATACAGAGCACTTGTTGTTCGCATATGCTTTTTAAGTGCAGAGCACATTGTGGGCTTGCCTTTGTCATCGTAGCTCGCTAACTTGCAATGCAACTGCCGGAATCAGGCGGCGCAGCAAGATAACGGACCCAAGTAGAGCCTTCTGTACCAGGGTCAGGGGGTCACGCCGAGGCTTCGAAAACCACGCGGTTTAAATCGTCATAACCGTTCGAACCTCGTGAACCGCTGGCGCTTGTCATACATCTCCCCGTTGTTTGGCGCAAAGAAAACTGCGGGTACATTTCAGGCAAAATCTGTGTATATAACCGGCAGCCCCCGCGTTCATTTAGTTAGGAACGCTCGTTGGGTTGGTTTTCTAAGCGAAAAAAGCGGCCGCGCAAGAAAAAAATGGCGTGTTTGAAATGCCGCAGAAAGGCTCCAGCCGCGCCAGAAAAAATTACGCGTTCGAAATGCCGCAAAACAGCTCCAGCATACGAAATTAAAGCAAGCTGAGAAAGAACGGAGCTCCCGCTGGCGCAGCTTCAGGCAGGGGGTGCACGAGCACTGCGAAGGCGGGAAATTTGAATTGCATTGGGTGTTAGCAGGGAGCGGATAATGGCGCTGCAGCCCATTATGGCGAATCACTGATCTGCACTCCCAACAGCTTTCACATTTAGTGGAACGGCTTTAATTTTTGTAGTAACCCTCATCACTTCCTTTATTCTCCCACCTCATGTCTGCTGTTTTCAGCCACGCGTCTTGAAACTTTCAATTTCTGGAGGTCACGTGTTGTGTTCACTTCACTAAAAGTGTGCGTGTCACTTTGATAAGTTCCTCATGTTTAAGTTTTCGCTAAAACAATAGGCCCTCTGTACCACAGAGGGTCAATTGTCGCCGGTTGTCAGTTTGTTCACTTGTCTCAAAAGGTGGCCTGTCTTCCTGGCAGTTCTTAACGTAGTCAAGTCTTGCCGAGTTATACCTAAAAGTGCGTGTCTTTTATAGGGCTCGCCTAGCAGCGAAGAAGAAGTCCGGGTCCCGGCCAAGGTCAAGAAATCGGGCTTTGCAGGACGCGGCGGTGTCGCTCATGGCCTGATAGGTTCCGAAGGGTGAGCCAATTATTCTTTGGGGTTTTAGTATCTGAAATGCATGCAAGTTTTGTCATGTTTGGCCAAATTTGTGTTCAGCAACTACCTAACCCTAAAAAAAAGAATAAAGAAAAGGGGGGCTTTGCAGCCAAGAACGACAGGCTGCCGGTATCCTTTGCCAGCGTCCGCTTCAACAGCTTATTTTTTTCTGCAGAAAGGAGTGTACGGTCCAAGATAGGGGCATTTTGGAAGCACGGCGTTTCTCTGAGCATCATGATGTGTGGCTGAGTTGGGATCACCCCAGTGTACAGCCAGGAACCAAAAGTTTACGGACCAGGAAAATGTCAATTTTAGTTTATTTCTCTTTGGGTAGCAGCCCGACAAACTGTCGTTGCATGCGAGATGTCGTATAGTTGCAGAAGTAATGAAAAATATTGGCACATAGTACCCCAGGCTGCCGCGCGGCAGAGAAATAACCCAAAATTGCTGCTTTCGTGGTCCGTAAACTTTTGCTCTTGGGTGTACACGTATGCATGTATTGAGTAGCACGTACTAACTGGAGAAAAATTTGCCAAAGCTTGGTAAACGAGCATGTTAAACAAATAACTTGAATCAGTCAATGCCAACCTATCAATCGATTTGAGCCAACCAATCAGTACTTTCCTGCAATAGTAGATTCACCAGAATCGTGGTTCAGATTGCGGCAGCCTGCCCGATTTCACACTTTGACTTCGCAGTTACTCTAAAAATAATGGCCAACGTTTTGTCGGGACGTTGTTGTCTCCGTTGAATAAGGTGGTAAAGTAGACAGGGTGGTTACCATCTGTTTCCCGTTGAACCACACAACAAAGATGGGAACAGGCAGTACATTAAAACCTCGTTACAAGAGACACTTGGTTATAAGAGACATTTAAATGAAAGCGACTTGATTGTTTTCCAATGTTCGCCATGTTAGCAACACTGCATACAAGAGACCTTGGTTACAAGAGACATGTTTCCCGTGTTCCTTGGATGTCTCTTGTAAAGAGGTTTTTACTGTAAAGGGGACGAGACGAGCTTTGTCATCTCAGCTAGCAACTTACTGCGAGAGAACAAAGCACGCACTGAGTAAATATCTGCTTGCCCAGCCGAAAAAAACAATTGGAGGCCCAATTGGACCGGCTGGAAACACAATTGGTCCAGTTGGAACCATTTGCATTTTCAGTTAGTTCCATTTGAACCAATTGTGTTCTCGGCAGGTACAATTGGACCCTCCAATTGTTTTTTTTTTTTTTTTTTTTTTTCGGCTGGGTGGCTAAGGTGGCCAAGGCAAACAGACTACAAAAACGGAACTTGCATCAGAGAAACGGGCTTAGGGGTAAGAAGAGATGCTACGCAGCTTGCCGGTAATCATATTGCTCCTAAAAACATTGAACGCCGCCTGCAACTTTGCTCACAATCTGATTGTCGTGCGAGCACAATCTATTAGCTCCATAAAAGCACAATTTAGATTGTTTTTCTTCCCCCGTACATTTGCCTTATGTTGATGGGGAATAATGACGATGCGTTGAATGATGCATTTATGTTGGTCTGTTTTGCATGGTCTATGGTTGGAAAAAAGTGTTTGGTTTGTGGGTTAAAGTTTAGTGCTGTGGCAAGCAAGGTCGCAGGTTGGTTGTAATAGCTGCATACGCTCTATTTCTGATAGACGTTACGTTAGATTTCGGTGCTTGTCATGATCTAAAGGAACCCGTTGTCCTATGCTACAGCACACCTCTTAGCCCGTGTGTAGCTTTTGGCTCGTGAAACCACAATTCTAGCTTTTCTTTTGGGTCTGGACTTTGTTCGCACAGCTGGTAGGGTTACTGGCCAAAACTTGTGCGATCCAAAAAAAAAAAATAGAATAAATAACAGTGTCTGCATAGCCATGATTGAATCAAGCCGTGTGTTACTTTGAGAGCTTGCGGAATGGCCAATAATAAGTTCTTCCTGCGTGATATCTGCAAAGGCTGTTGAGGCTGTCCCTTGATATAAGGTTTGAGTAGCCTAGCATAAATTTGTATCGTTGTTCCCTGTACTGTGGTAACATGGTTTAGCGTGGCTATGGCTGGACAGTGGGTGCTTGAAATGATCCTTTTTTTTTAATGTAAAGCATTTTGATGCAAAATTCAACGCAAGCTTCGATGTATGCAGGAAGTGTAAGTAGCTTGACAGACATTGTGCCCTAGTTGGTCAGTGCTAAACTAAGAGGTTTGACGCATCCCATCTTTGAAAATTCTTATAGTGCAGTGTATAAACTTGATGTCGCGAAAAATTGCGGGTATAATCCTGGTCTATCCGGCCCCCCTAAAAATGAAAGAAATTAAAACATTATCAAGAAATTGGTACGAAGCGGAGGAACCACTTTGGGGTGGGACTTGGACCGTGGTATTGTGCAAAGGTTGCGAGCCATTCGTGGATGCTTTTTATTAAGTGAAATAATGTTAAATCTCAGTTGGGAATAAGCAGCATTAAACTAGTCCGCGGAGAATCCAAGGCTCACACAACTTGAGTGGCCACGTGGTGTGAGTGAACAGATGCGGATCGTGGTATTTACTCACATAATGAATGCATTTCTTCGTTCCCACCGCGAAAAAATTGGCGCAAGCTCGCGATTCCGTTCGTTGCATCAGGTGAGTCTTTGCCAACCTTCTATTTCTCTCTGACACGCCCTCCCCTCCCTGTAACGACCCTGTGATGAATTGCGGTGAAGCCAAATGCCACCTTTACTGCAGAGGAACAAATTTATTACCTGAAAAATTATGCCGGGAGAAGCATAGCAGCACTAGGAAAAGAAATCATGTATATCACAAGGGCATTCATTATGTGAGGAAATACGTTACGTTCCGTTTGGGTGACAAAGCCAAGGAGTTTCACATGGTTACCTACATTGTGGCTTCCATTTGCAATGAGCATTTGTGTTTGTTTCGTTCAGTTTGAAATGTATTTGCATTAGTCAGTACGGTGTTGCATGCCTTTATAGCTAGAGATTAATAGCTTGTTTTCACTTTTAAAGGGGCCATGCAGACAAAATGCAAGTTTGTTTTATTCGAAAGAGTTCGTGTTTTATGGTGCTCCCCGCGCTTGTCCGGCAGCAAATGATGCCGTATTCGCTGAGAAATTAATCAATTTAGGTTAAAATTTTCATTCTCCCACCAAATCGTGTGTTTGCGTGACGTCTGCAATGAAGTCATAAGTGCGTGTATTCAAACGAACTTCCACTGCGTCATTCGGCTCTGCAGCCTTGCTTGCCGTCAGTCCTCCCAGGATGGCGCTACGATACCCAGCCATGAACCGTTGGCCGCGGTGGCTTTGTTTTTGACTGTATTTACACCTGGCTGGCTTTTGTTACGGTAGAGAGTAATCGTTTTGTGAAACATGGGGTATCCTTGACAAACAGGGTCACGTAGGAGAACGTCGGTTACGCCAATCGGCCAGTGTCGTGCGAGGCAAATCCAAAGCAGCGGACCACTGTGCAGCTAAAACAAGCATAGTGCGCCCAGTACCAACCAACAGCAGTGTGCATCGGTACTTCTATGCTTACGTGTATTTCGTAACTTTCATTGTTTACCACACTATTCTTACTGCTGGAAAAAGGAATATGCATTCCATTTAGGCGCAAATGGCTCATTCAGCAAGCTTATAAGCCCTGCCTAATTTGCGTTTGCTTTTGCTGGCCTTGGCCAATCACGCAGCTGGGCATATGACATTACAGGTTTGGTTGCGGGAAATAAGCTAGTGGGTCGCATGGCCATTCCCTTTTTTTTCCTAATTATGTAGCTTATTTGAACGAAGTGTGCGTTAAAAGTGGTGTCAGTATGGTTCTAACGAGGCAATCTTTCGAACGAACCAAACTTGTGTTTTGTCTGCATGGCCCGTTAAGAATAAATGGAATGAAGTTTCGGCTGTACCTGTGCATTGTGCAGTGATGCGCGATGAACGAAGCACGGCATGATTACCTAGGTTGTTATACTTTGCAGTGATACCCTTGCGCATGCGAGGCACTAATCTTTCCCTTCTCTTTCTCTTTCTCTTACCAGGTCCATTGGCCACTGGGAGAAACATACGAAGGGTATTGGAGCTAAGTTACTCCTTCAGGTGTGAGATTGATCGATTGATTCTTGTGGAATGGCCGTCGAGTGGAGCCAGTTTCTCTTGCTGAGGCTCGATTTACTAGAAGCGAAACCGGCTTGGCCGGATGAAGCCTTGGGCTGGAAAAAGTAGTTTAATCGGCAGTAGTGCAAGTAAGGGAAGTGTTTGCTGAGCAAAGAGTTGCGGAGGGCAGTTTAAGTGCAGAGCACTTTAGGGGCACGTCTTGTCGTCGTAGCTCGCTCGCTGGACCCAAGTAGAGCCACACGGCGTCCTGTAGTAGCGGCTGTCGTTGTGGCGTAACCCAGAGGCTTCGAAAGCCAAGTGGTTGATATAGTCGTAAGCGTTTGAAACTCGGGAACCGCTGGTGCTTGTCATACATCTCCCCGTTGTTTAGCGCAAAGAATACTGCAGGTACATTTGAGGCAAAATATGCGTAATTAAGGGGCAGCGCCGGCGTTCATTTAAATTAGGAATGCTGGTTTGGTTGGTTTTTACGGTAGTAAGCGAAAAAAAAGTGGCAGTGCAATGCCGGCACGTGTAGGAGAGAAAGCGAGCACAAAAAGAACACAACTCCTGCTGGTGCAGTTTCAGGCAAGGGCGCGCGAGCACTGCGAAGGCGGGAAATTTGAATTGCATTGGATGATAGCAGTGAGCGGATAACGGCGCCACAGCCCATTATGGCAAATCACTGCTCTGCACTTCCAACAGCTTCCACGTTGAGTGGAATGGGCTTCAATTTTTTGGTTTGGAGTTTGTAGGTGATGGGAATGGTTTTGGCATTTTAGGTGACGTCCTCTCACCTTTTATATGGTTTATTCTATAACACACTTCAGGAAGTTGAGAGCCATCACTTTATGAGCTGCTGTCTTCTACGAAAGTAATTTGGCTCAGTCTAGTGAGTGCAGCTGATGAGTCTCTAAAAGCAGGAGTAAAAGGGATTGGCTGGTGTGGACTTTCTTTATTTTTTTAGTAAAGGGAAAAGACTGAGACAGTATATCGGTAGCCGGCATATTTTATGCTCATCGTTTTGCCTTTTTTCTTCTTCTTTTTTTTTTCTTCTCATTAATGTGGGAAGGTATAGTGATGAGGCATTTGGCTTAACAAGAAGCCTGAATAACTATATAACTCTGTTTCAGTAAGCTGACTGAATAGCATTTGGTCTTAAAATGAAATTTGTAGGGAAGTTTCAGGATGATCGGCGTTCGGATTAGACAACTTCACCTTTGCGGCTTGTGTCATTAGAAGGCCAGGTCTTCCATCATGGCCTTCCATCATTGTGGCAGCATATTTTCACACTTCACCGCCCACGTCAAAACCTATTATTCAAATTACAGAACACACGGATGCTCCGCACCTGTTGTTTGTGAGGCTTGAACGGAAGTTGTCTGCTGAGGAAAGCTTTTTAAATTATTAAAGGGAGTGAGGCCGTAGCTGAGGCACATGTTCAGGTCATGCATGAACAGCACAGATTTTTTTCCTCCTTACAGCCTCAGATAAAATTTTTTTGTGGCCCACATGCAAGCAATGTGACATCTGTTACACTGGACGTGATTTTGGCTTGTTAGGTGTGGTAAATAAAACAAGGTGGAAAGGCTACAGTTATGCGTACTGCACGTTTCTCGTGTTCTTATATATAATGGGGTAACTATGCGCATAATTGGCCTTGTTAACAAGGTTACACAAATCTACTGTAAAGTTCCGAAAGAACGCCCACCCAAAATACAGAGATATCAAGTGAAAAATACGGGATGGGCGATCTTTTGGGCCAAGTGCGGAAACTACAAATAAGTGGCCACACCGCCAACCAAAACGGTGGATATATAGAAAAAATACGAGATGGGCGAACTTTCGGGTTAAGTGTGTAAAGCATAAATAAGCGACCACATCAGCACATGAATAGATGGTTCGAGTTTATTTTGCTCACTCATCGGTGCTACAGGCTTCGATTTTAGGGAGTGGGCGTTCTTTGGGGTCTTTTAGTAAAATGAATACTTCACCCCTAAAGCGGGGTGGGCCATGTTTTGGGGGAGGGCATTTTCTCGGAACTTTACAGTAGTGGAATTTGTGCTAGTGATGGGCTTACTCACGTGCACATTAAACAATTTAGTTACACAGTGTAAATTATATGGAACGGTGTGCATATAACTGTAGCCTCTCTTTGTTCTCCTTTTTTTTTTTTTTTTTTGAGCTTAGCAACTGGAAACACTTTTTATACCGTGGGCATTAGGCACAGGTTCTACTGTTTGTAGAGCATTGACGGCATTGCTGGTTTTAAAAGAACTCAGTTCAAGCACTGTTACTTCTTCTGGTGACACTTTTGAACAGTGGCCTACTGCATACAGGAGAAGTTATAGCGATAAAAGCTTGGGTAGGTCAGAAACATAAAGAAAAGGGAGCAAAATCATTACAGGGACTGTCGTGCACTGGGAAGTACGTATGAGACTACGTTTCTTTTGCTGTGGAAGAATGCTGAACAGTAACAGACATCTCCCTCTCACAGTCGCTCCCTCTTCACCCGAAAATCTGCTGCCTTTTGGCTGTGCGCAACTAGGTGCCTGTTAATTCAGTACCGAAGAGTTGGGTGTCCCGCAAGGACACGTCTTGGTCCCTCTTCTTTTCCTTTCTTCTCCCTGCATTGTGGTCTCCTCTCGTCCCAATGCTGACAACCCTCTTCCCTTTTGCTCTGTAGATGGGCTACCAGCCTGGCAGAGGCCTGGGCCGAGAGCTGCAGGGCATCTCAGCACCCATCGAGGCCAAAGTGCGCAAGGGCAAGGGGGCCATCGGTTTGTATGGACCGGAGACCGCGGGGCCCAAGCTCCTGGCTGACGGAGCGGCAGAGGCTGGAGCCGCGGCGCGCCCCAAGGTTGCACCAACTGAGCTAAACCAGTGGCGAAAACGGAAGGTGTGCTTGTCTCTCACACTCTGCGGAACTTTGTTTAAGTGTGCTGGGAGTGTTTCTTAAGTACTTGTTGGGGAATTTCAGTGCATCCTGGGAGAACAACATTGTGGTTCTGCTCCTGTTCATTCGCGCACCATTGTGCACAGTTGTATTCAGCACCATGCTCTTTCACAAGGGTGGAAATTATGACCCTTATATCGTTACTTGATGAAACGGTTTATTTACAGTTGATGGATGGGATAGAACGGTAATTGGTGCATCAGTGTAACAGTGGTGCATTGAGAGTCAGCCAATGGGGGTAAAACCTCGTGGTCCTCTTCCTTTACTGAGTTGAGCTAATATGATGTACAGTCGAGGTGTAGCTGGTTTACGGGTGGGTGCGTAACAATGTTTTGAAATTTCTTTTTGCTGCCATTCAGTGTTTTTTTTTTTTCTTTTCAACTTATGGTCAACGGTGTCAACAGTCTCTTTTCAACTTCTCGCACCACTGTTGTTTATGTGTCTAGCCACCTACAGTACTTCACAATGTTGCACAACTGAAAGTGTGGCGAATTGTGCAGTTTGTACCTGTAGTGGGGAAGAAAAGGTAAACGCCGAAGTCAAGTGCAAGGCAAGGGAAGGGATATCATTGCGCGTATAAAGTGCAAACGCAATCTTTCGTAGAACAGCAGTAAAGGGGACAGATGTTTGACATTCGAGTTTGTAACCTTGGCATTTGCACTTGGTGGGCACTTTCAGTGTAGTTTTATTACAGTCAAGTTCCGAACACCCTGAAGAAGGTAACCCATTCAATTCTTAACTTCCAACAGCAGCAATCATAATTGCAGTGGACAACCAAGAGGTAGGTATTGCCATCAGGTTTCCTGCCTTCATCTGCGCACATTTGTACACCTCCCTCTTTTGTGGGGGCTCCCACCCTTCACCTATGAATAATAATAATAATTTTATTTCCATTCAAATAAATACAATGTATAATGCCGAGTCTGCCGACGCCTCACACGGGCTTGTATGGCGACACCCAGCAGCAAGGGCGAAAATCAGTGCCGGCACTGAATCAAATAGCACATAACATACTAACGCAAAGTACTGTTCTCAGTACAAGATAACCAGGCAACACTCGAAAAGTTCAAGCGCGAGCTCAATGAAAAACCATAACACCAAGATTGCAGGAGTTTTTTTTCAAAAAAAAGCAGTTCTAACAATACACAAATTGTACATAAACAGTTCATCGCACAGTGTAGAAGGTTATCAAATAAAACAGGTCAGCTAAAGGAAAGACAGTAAGTCGTTGATATTTTGTACAGCATTAGTACATAATCCTTAAACACCATTGCGAGAATGGCGATACAGAAATCACTCAATCACGCAATTTTTCATTCGTTACACCCATTCCAAACATACTGAAACAATTTTGACATTATTATTATTATTATTATTATTATTATTATTATTATTCGTGCTGTTTAGACTCTCAAGCAGTCTTGCTGGAGAAGTTTGCAATGACGAGTTCGCTGCTCTCTTCCTAATGCAATACTCACAAGGCTCCTCCTTCTCCTAGAAGACTCGTGACAAGACCAAGGCCCACTCGATCCTAGAGCGTATTACGACTTACCCCACCCTTTCACCCGCCTCCCCTAATAGGCCTAGAGCCTATCTTGCCTCCAGTAAAGGCTGTTCTCTCCCTATCTCTCTGGGCAGGAGGGTGAGAAGAAGGTGACCTATGTCTACAAGACGATCGAAGAGGTCAAGTCCGAGGGCGTGTACAAGAAGCCCTCCTCAACGGGGCCGCAGAGCAAGCTGAGCAAGGTGAAGGTCATCGACATGACCGGTCCCGAGCAGCGAGTCCTCTCCGGTACGTGACCGTGACCGGGAATGTGTCGCTGGTTGTTCAAGTGCACCCCCGTATTTCTGAAAGGCCCAGCTCGTGTTACAACGGAGGAGCAGTGGGTGCTTATGTGCAGTGTACTTTTGTAGTACCCTTTCTGTTTTCAGTAGGCATGGCATGAAGCTAAGGATAAGCGGTTCAGATTTTTTCGACTTAGCAAAATATTGAAATAATTGAAGTCACTGTACGTAGCTTTAGATCCTAATGAAAGTAGTAAATTTATTTGCATGGTCAAAGTCCAATCCAGCTTAATGATGGAAGAAAGAAATGTTAATATATAGAGGTGATGGTCCTATATTAACGAAATTTCAAAGAAACCTCCAATTTACAGTAAGACAAAACAGAATAGAATCATAAATATACGAGTGTAAAATTAAATATATATTTTTAGACAAGTTTCCAGTGCGAGGTTTTATGGTACAACCGTTCTTGGAGCTACATTTCCTGGATTTCTACTTGCTAGTGCAGCACATAAATTTATTACCCGCTTCATCTTGTCATAACGGTTATCTGTTTTTAATAACTTCTTGATAAGGAGGCTCAAAAAAAGGAAAAATTGTTGTGCCTATAGTTGTTCCACCTGATGTTTATGGCATGCCCCATGAGAGATCAGCTTGACAGGCATCAACTGGAGCACACCAGTGGAAGGGAATTGGCCAATGTGTTCTGACTTTCCCAGGACATGACAACATAGGGGATTGGCTGAGTTGACCAGCTTCCTTTCCCTAAGAATTTCACACTACCTGTAATTGCACACCCATCTTGTTTATACCCTATTGCACTAGAACCAGTGCACGAGCACCCAGGGGGATTGGCTGATGCATTATGGCTGCGATGGAATAGTCACTTGAGGGATGGGCTAAAAGCAATGAAGCATAAACGCCACTTGTATTTGTACTTTTACATCATTTTTCTTGTTCATTCCCCGTTACACTAGAATGTCCCACCAAAGGGATTGGCCGAACCGAGGCTTCGGGGATGGGCTAAAGCGGTCTACCGCAAATGCTGCTTCTGTTTGTACTCGTACTTCATCTGCAGCTTTGGGCTTTGCTATTTTGGGAAGTACTGAAGATACAGGTTGTAATATTAATATTACTGCTGTTATTGTTCATATTATTGACGTATTAATACGGCTGCCAGGCTACCACGAGCTGCACCAGCAGCACAGCCGGCCGGTGGAGGACCGGGAAGAGATCGAGCTAAAGCGGGCCGTGGGCTCGCACTTCTCGGTGCCTGAGCTCACCAACAACCTCGAGCTGCTGGTGGACATGACCGAGCAGCGCATCGTGCAGAACGACCGCGAGGCCAAGCACGAGGAAGACCGCACGGTCAACCTGCAGCACGAGATCGAGCGCCTCGACGAGCTCGTCCAGACCGAGGAGAGGCAGGAGCGGCGGCTTACCAAGCTGGCCGACATTGTCCAGACGTGAGCGATCCTCCTTGTTTCTGGCTGTCCATTATCATCAGGACGTCTTGGCTAAATACAGCTTGAGACAGTACTAAGGCTTCTGCCGTTGAGTTCCGACTCTGTCTTACCCATGTAAGCTGTACAGTAGCCGACCGATTTTTAGGTGCGGAGTACCTTAGGACCGCACAATGTCCGTCCACGTCCGTGTGCATAACATTTACAATCGCAAAAAATCACACAGGCACCGGCAGGATTCGAGCCTGTGTCTGGTAGACCAGACAGAGTTTGTGTCAGTCGTCTTACCCGTTGGGCTACGACCGTGAGTTAGTACCAGAGAGTCAGACGGCTTACTCCCTCGCCTGTAATGGTGCGGAGTACCTTAGGACCTCCCAATGTCCGTCTGCGTCCATCCGTGCGCACACTACCGTCAAGCGAAAATCAAGCGAAATTCGATTTGAGTCGTGAGTTGCAGTTTCATTTAGGGAATAATCAAAGTGCAACTCACGGCTCAAATTGGATGTCACTCGGGGCGCAACTTGAATGTAATTTCGAGTCCCCGTACTCCGCACCCTCGCCATCATCCACGGAGTGGAGATGCTACCATTTTTGGACCTGGAGGGGAACGAAAAATAGTCCGAATAAAAGAGCAGTCCGAAAAATCCGTGAGCCATTACTCCAATGGGACAACTGGCCATTCCTCGGAAAAGTCCAAAATATCCAGCAAGTTCGAATTTTTTTAGTCCGAGAAAACGGTCCGCTGCTGTAATCCGTTCTTTGTGCGAAATTGTTTTCTCCTGATTCACGCGTTTAGTCTCGGTCACCCATCCTGTCGCTCGTTTCGTCCACTGCTAATGTGCGTTTCATTCCATCGGACTATTGTTTTGTGATGGTTAATGGTACTGTAATTGCTTTTTGTCAAATACTTTTTTTTTTCTTCAACTGACAGGTTAGTGGACAGAAGCCAAGAGGACCATGCGGAACCCCTGACCCTGTCGGAATGCTCAACGGCGTTTCACACCTTGCAAGACGAGTTCTATGAAGAGTACAAGACGTATGGCCTCTCAGACCTGGCCATCACCCTCGTCTGCCCCATGGTAAGGTTTACCAAAGCTACAGCTGGTTGGCTATGTAGTCCTTTTGCGCAGGAATATAGATAACGTGTCTATATACATGGGCTGCACCCAATCAACTCTTTCCTTACGGCACCATAGGCGATCGGACATGGTGTTCCGATGATGTCAAACAACCTGTGAAAGCTAGAAACGGCACCTTCTGGACACTTAAAGGGACCCCGGAAAGCTTTGTGAAGGTGGCAATCAAATGCATTCAGGTGGTAGAACACATAACGGGGGATTTTTGAGCCAAGTGTGAGCCCCATTCATTGTACGGATAATTTGTAAACAATTTTTGAAGATAGCCTTTCTCAGCCGATGAGCACAACGCCGCAGCGAGCCGATCGCTGCTGAAGCAACAGCGATCGCTGCTGACGCAACGGCGAAGGCGCCCCCTGATTCGCCCAATCGCCGGCGAGGTCGGCCGCTGGCGACGTCACTGCCATTGGCATCCGTCTGCTCTTCCTCCTTCCTGCACAATCCCGAGGCAAAGGCGGGTCCGCAGCGATTGACGCCTGCCTAGGCGCAGGAATGTAGCTAGCGCAGAACGAAAGTCGAGCATCGCGATGCCACATGGCTATTCCCACTGTTTCCAGCTGGTTTGAACGAAGCAGAGAGGGAGGAGGACAGGTGCATTGAATTGCTTCTGGCGCAGCCAATACTGAATGTAGATCAATAATTCCAACGGCATTGCATCGCTATTTACTGCTACGCGACAATACAGGCCTTTTGTAACTTTTACGGAAGGTTTTTCTGGGTCCCTTTAGGGCCATTTGGCGTATATATTGACAACTCCTTTTTCGATTTTATTACGTTTTGATGACATTTCGCGTGTGGAGAGGGCGCTGAGAGTGAAATTTGAACCCGCAATAGCGGTGAGTTGTGCGAAAATGGTGTCCGCGTCACGGCGTGCTCCACAAAAGCGGACAGCTGTGGCAGGGACTTCAGCAGCTGCTGCTGCTGCTGATTTTTAAATGCAGAGCATTTCAGTAACTCACGATGTCACCCGCGTTGGCGTCCGTAGTCCGCGTCCGCATCGCTCCCCCTACACTATATAAATACTTGCCGGCGCCAGGTTTCGATCCTACGACTCTGCGGGCGGAACGCAAGGTGCACGGTACTCTACCAACTGAGCCACAAAGCCGACACAGAACGGAAGGTTACGAACGTGCCTTATACCCTTGACTCATTCAACCGTCGGCCAGAGGTGCGCCCTCTCCCCCGCGTCCTCCTCGCCTTCTCTCCGCTCGCAAAGCCCTCTCTCGCCGCATTCGGTTCGGGCGCACAACAGGTGGGGACGTGCGCAACACCCTCTCTCGCCGCGTTAGGTTCGCGCGCAAGAACAGGTGGGGCGCTCGCATCGCGCTCTCTCGCCGCGGTCGGTTCGCGCTTAAGGGGGCTCACGGGTCTTTGGAGCCGAAAAATCGCGAAAAAACCCATTTTTCAATTTAGCGATATTCGCGTTCGCGAAGTCATTTTCTACCTCTTGGTAAAGTTTTGATGCCCAAATCCACGTAGTTATTTAGAAAATGACGAATAACGGTACGTTTCTAGCTGTAGAATGAAGCGAAGCGGCGTCGAAAACGCCGATTTTGAGCGGCGCGCCATCCTTGAACGACGCGGCGTAGAGCCGCCATGTTGGTAGCGTTCGAAAGCGCCTTCTTTCTTCTTTTTTTTTCTACTCGGGCGGCGCGCTAGACTCCGCTTTGTTAGCCGGGAAAATGAACAAAACAAAACGTCAAATGCGCCTTTACTATTGGTCCCTGCTCGTCACGTGGTGAAACAGGCGCTTCTCATTGGCCCTAGTCATCAGGCGCGGCCATCTTTTTCAACTTGAACGCGGCCATTTTGGAAAAGCCGTCGGACGGGAAGCATGGCAAAACCGTACCGAAAGTTCCGCAGCGCTCACAAATTCGGCAAAAAACGCAAAAAGGTACGCTGCAAGCAAGCTGAACGCCTTCGGGAACCTTCAACAGCCGTCACAACCGACCATCAACCCGCGGCAGATGAAGCGGCGGCTCTCAACGCGACCGTCGGCGGAGCGGCGGCCCTCGGCGCGACCGCCGGCTGTTCGAGTGATTCTGGTGAAAGCGGCCGGCAGCAGCGAACGCGGCTTGACACGACGTTTATGACTCCTGACGATCGTCAACGACTTCATGAGCGAGCCGAGGCGATAACAGCCGGCTTATCGTCTGTATCGGGCACAGAGCGCAAGCTGCGGACTCTCCGTAGCAGTGATAACACCGAGCCGTCGGCATCGGCGCCGACTTACACGATAGTTGACTTGTCGGCTATCAACAAACTTCTGGAGTTTGTTGATCAACAGCAAAAATTACTCCCCAGGAGCATTTTGATGCTTTTGGCTGCATTCCTTGATGTGTATGTATGTAAATAAAGTATTCACAACATTGCATTTCGTTTTTTGCGATTTTCTCAGTTCGACTTTTTTTGCCTTGGAGCAGTCGTTTGACAACCTTATCTCCACTAATACTGATCAGATTTTGGTCATTCTTGTATTTTTTAGTGACTGAATAGCTGGTGAGTGCAACTAGACCATTAGATAATGCCCTATGCATCAAGATATTTTTTATTATCAAAAGTAATTAGACTAAAAAAATGGTAGTTTTTGAACACTAACTTTTCACATTCATAACTTTTGAACTAGCAGAGAGAGGAACATGCGGCTGCTTTTATTGCACTCACGAGTTCTTCCTCAATTCACCAGCATGAAATTTATAGCCACCAAGAAAACTATTTTTTCTAAAAACTTGACAAAAGCTGTAAACAATAAAAGTAGCCTAAAATTAAAACATTGCACTTTGTGCAAAAACTGGTGTCAGATTTGAAATCAGCATAGCATAATACATAAACCTACAAATTTTCATGGCAATAGCTCAAATAATAAAAATTTTAGCTCTAAGACCCATGTGCCCCCTTAAACCACATGTCGTTCGCGCGCGCTGCGGTCGCTAACATCTGTGGCGTGATCGTGACGTCAGCATCACGCGTTCGCGTGGTGGCGATTTCGGCGCTATAACACTCTTTCGCGAGGGGAATTGGATTGGATTGGATTGGATTGGATTAAAGTGGATTGTGTTGGATTGTGTTGCGTCATAGCCGCGCCACGTTGCGTCATAGCCGCTCCACGTTGCGTCATAGCCGCGGCAGGGGGTTCACGGCACGTTTCACCATCGACTTCATCGACAATGTCTACGCTGGAAGACAACAATTACAACAACGACAACCAATACGTAATCCATACGACTTGCAGGCGCGCCCCCCCGCAGAAATGCTCTGCATTTGATCGTGCCCCTCGCGAGGGGGATGTTTATATCTTTTTTTCTTACCCCAGCAGCAGTGATGACTCTACCAAATGATGTACATTTGTTATATTTTAGTTCTGATGAATACGATCCCATACAACGGCCTCAGACTTCACAAGGGTTGCCAGGTGGATTCATTTTTGACTTCGCCATACAACGGCCTCAGACTTCACATGGGCCGCTAGGTGGATTCGTTTTTGACTTCGCCATACAACGGCCTCAGGCTTCGCAAGGGCTGACAGGTGGATTCATTTTTGACTTCGCGCCGTATTTATTTGCTCAGTGACTTGTATGGCACTCGTCGGGTTTAGCTTAGTGAGACGGACACAGCTCTGCTGTGACATCAGGCTTGCACGTTTGTGCAAGCTGGCATGGATTTTTTTTTTTCTTTTTTGCCCAGTAAGCCATTAGAGTCTTTCGCTTTGAAGGCGTGTGTGTATGTGCGTGTCAGGACCCTCGTTGAGCCCTTGCCCCCTTGACCTCGTCATTCCCAGGTGAAGCAGCAGCTGGAGCTGTGGCAGCCCCTGCGGCAGACGGACGCGCATGTGGACCTGTTCTGCACGTGGAAGGACCTGCTGCTGGGCACGAGCGGCAGCCGCCTGCACGACCTGCGGGACTCGCCCGAGGACGACCCCTACCACTACCTCGTCTGGGAGACCTGGATGCCCTCCGTGCGACAGGCCGTCCTGTGAGCGGGTGCTCTTCTCTTGACCGCGTGCAGTGGGGTGGTGGGGGAGCAGTCGAGGGGAAGACCAGCTCCTTGCTGGGCTTGTCGGTAGAGCAGTCAGCTCGGAAACAAGAGACCAGCTTGTTGAGGGAACTGAGCTTGCTGAGAAGGGTGGGGGAGGAGCTTGTCAGTAGAGCGGTCAGCTCGTAAAAAGAAAAGGTTGCTGAGGCAACGAGCTTGTCGAGAGGGATCTGGGAGGCGTTCATCAGTAGAGTGGTCAGCTCGAAAAAAGGGCGCACCCATCACATACGAAAACTTAACAATAATAAAAGCCCGGTTTGTATTTCGCGCGTTCGTTTTTCGCACTGCCATGATAGTAGTTCGCGTTGCGTCTGACAGATGGCGCCACCAGTCCACGGCGCACGCGCCGCTCGTGGGACCTTGCTCTCGGGTGGTTGCACTCAATCTCTGCAAGAGGTAGCGTCAACATCCCCCTCGCGAGGGGCACGATCAAATGCAGAGCATTTCCGGGGGCGCACGACGTTAAGTAGTTTGCGTTACGTTAATGTTGTTGCACTTGTGGCAACTGCTGACGAGAGAGCGCTCGTCAGCAGTCATTTGAATGAGTCAAGGATGTAAGGCGCGTCCGTAGCCTCCCAATCTGTGTCGGCTTTGTGGCGCAGTGGGTTAAGCACCATGTACATTGCGTTCCGCCCGCAGGGTCGAGGGATCGAAACCTGGCGCCGGATGGTACTTTTTTTTTATATATAGTAGGGAGGGGTGCGGTGCGGACTACGGACGCCAACGCGGGTGACATCGGGAGTTAGTGAAATGCCCTGCATTTAAAAGAGACGAGCTTGCTGAGGAAACGAGCTTGCTGAGAGGGATGTGGGAGGAGCTCGTCCATAGAGCCGAGCGGTCAGCTCAAAAAAAGAGACAAGCTTGCTGAGGAAACAAGCTTGCTGAGAGGGATGTGGGAGGAGCTCGTCAATAGAGCGGAGCAGTCAGCTCAGAAAAAGAGACAAGCTTGCTGAGGGAAGGAGCTTGTTGAAAGGGATGTGGAAGGAGCAGTCATCTTGAATAAAGAAACAAGCTTGTTGAGGGAATCGAGTTTGTTGATGGAAAGACCAACTCGTTGGCAAAGTGGTCAGCTCAAAAAAATTAAAAAGGCGAACTTGTTAAAGGGAACTACTTGTTGCAAGAAAGACCGGCCTGATGGGCATAGGAGCAGCTTGTTGGTAAAGCTGTCAGGTCGAAAAACGATACAGGCATGTGAAAAAGAGGCAATAAAGTTTAATAAAAGGAACGAGTTGGATAACCAGCTTTGGAAAGGGCCCCTGGAACAGTTGTGCGGTAGCCAGGGTGCCGAACAGAGGGTTTAGGGTTGAGCTACTGGAGCCGTTTTCTTTATGAAGATGAGAGAAGGAAAAAAAAACACTTTTTTGTGAGATTCTGAATTTGGTCAAAGAAATGAGAGGGTGTAAATCCGTAGCCCTCCACTGCTGCATGTCCCAGGTTCAGGTTGAGTGCAGGAAACTCCGATTCTGAACTGATCCCTCAATTAATTACAAACAGCTAGCTTATTCAATAGGCCCAGAGTTGACATGGTATTGATTGGGTTGACCTATTCAAGGATTAGCATAATAAAGATGGCTGAAAAATAATCAAGCAGGGTATTTTTTATGAAAGAGAGACAAAAACAATGCACTTGTACACTTATAATGAGGTGGGGTTACTATCAACAAATGGCATGTTTAAACAAATCAGGTTGGAATATAAGCAGGAGAGGTAAGCATCGAGGTGTGCTGCTGTTTGAAATTGGTTTGAGCTTGTGTGTTTAAGGAGGTGTTCACCTATTGCTCATGGATGCAAGTTAAATGCATTTTGTATGGCCGCATTTAATGTTTGTAATGGTGTTTCACCAGACACAAGTAGGAAATGAAGCTGCTGGGCGTTCTGCTGTAGTTGCGCACATTCCCTGACTCGCGTCACGTGATTGTGCCGACCAAAGGGTGCTCAGCAACACTCCTCCACAAAGACGCAACCAGCCCACGTGGCAACAACTTCTTAATTTTGTTTATAATCATTCGTGACTTTCAGCAGGAAAAAAAACCCGGGCCATCTCCACTAACGTGAAACCTGGGGAGGGGCAAAGCATGCAGTGTGTAAGTGTATTCTTGGCGCCTTGGCGTTTTTGCCAACGGAGATGAAACTGTTGAGGGTACAGGTATACAGCTTTGCTGTTAAAGTCTCTTGTCTTTGAATCACGAAGCTCTCTAGCACGAGGCATGAACGGGTGTCCCAGTGTTTTTTTTAATGCGTGTTACGAATGGAGCCAGCGCGAGGCGTTAACGAGTGTCCCGGTGTTTTGGTACCTTGACTACATGAGACGACAATTACGATGACAACGACGACAGGAGATGCCAACAGCCCCAGCCCCTAAAAATTTCATCAATAATTTGTTTATCGACAGTCTTGATAACGATGTGACCTCTTAAAACCAGACTAAACAGTATAAAAATAAAATTCTGTATGTTCCTTGTTAAAGCAGTTGCTATGGTTTCTCTTTACCTGTGCCGCCGGCCATCACTGTTAAGGCAAAATCCCAATGTCATGTTTTTCTGCTCATCCATGAGAGGCTGGGGTGATAAGGGAAGACTGACAGATTGAGAAATAAAAAAAACTGCAGAGAAAGGCAATATACACCGAAAGCCACACAACACTGAAGGCCTGAAGTATAAATTGGAGAGAGACCAAGTCCATCGGCTAAGAAATTTCACAATGTATGCAGTACTTGCGTTAAAATTCTGTATGTTCCTTGTTAAAGCAGTTGCTATGGTTTCTCTTTACCTGTGCCGCCGGCCATCACTGTTAAGGCAAAATCCCAATGTCATGTTTTTCTGCTCATCCATGAGAGGCTGGGGTGATAAGTGAAGACTGACAGATTGAGAAAAAAAAAAAAAACTGCAGAGAAAGGCAATATACACCGAAAGCGACACAACACTGAAGGCCTGAAGTATAAATTGGAGAGAGACCAAGTCCATTGGCTAAGAAATCTCACAATGTATGCAGTACTTGCGTTTAATTTTTTTTTCTTCTTCATAAAGCAGATGCATACGATGATGCATTCCCCTAATAAAACTTTCAAAAGAATTACTGTGCTGTGTGCATCGTTTGCAGGGCGTGGGAGCCGCGGGACTGCGACCCGCTGATAGAGCTGCTGGAGACGTGGATGCCGCTGCTTCCTCGCTGGATCTTGGAGAATGTCCTGGAGCAGTTTGTGCTGCCGAAGCTGCAGGCGGAGGTGGAGGCGTGGAACCCCCTCACAGACACCGTGCCCATCCACTCATGGCTGCACCCCTGGCTCCCCCTGATGGGTATGTCAGGACACTGTCACGCTCGTGACCGTTCTGCTGGTGGCCACTATCTTGCTTTCTTGGGAAATGCAAGAAATTTAACGCAGTCGGCACTTTCTTGTCCACATGTTTTGAGATGGTGAAATCAATGGCCAGATGTGGTGCAGTGGTAGTGTCATGTTGCGATGGTTACGTCACAGAATTGTCATGGTTGTAACGGTTTCGTAAGTGGCCAGTGTTCTGTTGTAAAGAACTCAATTGTGTAAATGTAAATAACTCAATTTAAATGAGTGCTTTTGTGTTCTAATGAGAGCATAGTCACACTGCGAAGTATGCAACATGGGTAGCTAGATGTTGGACCGATGGTTACATAACATTGTGATGTTTACGTCACGACGTTGTCACGGTTGTGACAGTTTTGCACATGGCCAGTATTTTGTTTTCCCGGGAAATGCAAGAAATTTTAATGCATTTGGTGCCTTCTCGTCCAAATGAGGTCATGGTCCTTCTGCAAAGTTTATTTTTAGATGGCAACACTTGTAGGCAGGTGGGGTGAGATAGTCCCATCACATCACGATAGTTATGTCACAACATTGTCACATTGTCACTGCTGTGATGATGCTATCAATAAACACATTTTTTTGCATTGCTATGTATTTAGATGTGAGAAATTGGTGACACAGACATGGTCTAAATGATGGTGCAGCAAGGCAGTAAATGCTTACCAATTTCCTATAAGATGCTGTAATGAGAACACAAAAACTAAATGCTGCCGTGCATTTACTTATTCGAGTTCTGAGCTGTTGAAAGTCTTGTTACAATACAAAATTAAAGGGTTCCATTAGACTGAGTTGTTTATTTGAGAATGTTAAAAAGAACACAAAGCCAAAGTGTTATCTTTAGAACCTGTCATTTAAAGTACGCGAGTTTTCATGGCCCCGAAAGTGTTTGCGTCGCTGTTGTACTTCAGGTCGTTAGCTCTAAAGGGAAGTGTAAAGTGTATGATGTTGCGTGGGGCGGCATCTATGAGGTTCTCGATGTTCTGAGAACTTTTCTTATTTGTTATTTGGATTGATGATGTAAATGGCAATTAATATCATTTGCCACTTGAAGGCTTCATCCAAGTTGGAAGCCAAAATATTGCTGCTTTTAAAAGGCTGCATCACACTCTTTCTGTTAGGTTAATTTTTTCGCTATGTCTTTTTTTACGGATTTAATAAAACTGCAGCACTTGTAATTCTCTGAAAAAAAAGTCCTCACTACGGGGTCAAACCGGCGTAGGCCTGGCACATTCCATGCTCGATTAGAATACCTCAAAGCATTCTATAATTTTTCTAAATGGAGCACCTTCATAATATCCACTAACCATGCAGGCAGGTGTTTGAAGCGCATCAACTTGTCAACTTCTTTTTCCCCTGCAATAAATAAGCTTGGGTTCAGTTCGCACCCTGTGGGAATGCCAAGTGTGCAATAGTGTGGTCAAGTTTCCCCTCCGCCCCTCTCTCTCTCTCCTTCTGCAGCCTCCCGACTGGAGCCCCTGTACCCCCCGATCCGTCTGAAGCTGGCCAACGCCCTGAATGCGTGGCACCCGAGTGACAGCTCGGCCAAGCTCATCCTGGAGCCCTGGCGGGGGGTCTTCTCCCAGGGCACCCTGGAGGCCTTCGTGGTCGCCAACATCTTGCCCAAGTTGGCCCTCGCCCTGCAGTCCATGCCCATCAACCCCCACCAGCAGCACCTCGGTGAGTTTTCTGCGAAAAGACCTCGCTCAGCGTCACGTCAGTCTTTCCGGGGAAGGGTATAGTATTGCCCCCTAGGACAGCGAAGTACAGTCTTTGCCAAAATTTTCTGAGCCGTGTTAGAAGCTTCTGTATGCCCATCAATCTACACCAACACCACCATGGTAGTTCCTCAGGGAAGAGTGCTAAGCTGCCATCATATCGGTTTCTCAAATCCGTTTCTTCTGGGGAAGGTGTAGTATTTCCCAAATGGGCAGCGAAGTACAGTCAAACTTTGATGTGTCGAAGTTCAATGTAACGAAACCCCCGATGTAACGAACCATGGAATTTTTTGTAACTTCAAGTGTATACACACCATGTATTTTCACCCTCTGTGTAATGAAGTCCCGTTTGCCGGAATTTTAATGTGATGAAGTTTCATGGAGAACTACGCACGAAATTTAAGTTGTACAGGTAGCTTTGGGAACGCAAACGCCGAAATGCGGTCTCAATAAAACGTGAACAGCAACACGGGCCGCCCAATGCCGCGGATGCAGCGAGCGACGGAGTCTGTGAGCGAGCCCCTTGCCTACAAACTGCGTGGCGTGCATACACCGCTGGCGCACTGTGTCGGAGCTTAATCCGCCTCTTTCACAACCCCACTGCGCATGCCGCAACCCCCTGGCGGCAAGTCCCTAAGCAGTCCAGTAGGGGCAGCAGACGACATTCCCCACAGCTCCCGCACAAGCGGGAAGGGGTCGTGGTTGTATTTACATCGTTTGATTTTTTGTGTGTGCTCGTTGTGCGCGGAACAATGCCCACAACTTGTGCTGCGTTCCGCTGTAACTCGGAGTGCCGAAAGGGAACGGTGTCGGCTTCTAATCGCTTCCCGTCGGCCGCACGCGATCGGCTACGGCGGCTTGCGTCGCTCGCGTCGGCTCGGGTGATGGGAACATTAGCTTAGCATCCTGGCGGATATTTGATCGCTGCTATCTGTTCAACTGCGAATAACAATCTGCAACACAACTTTTCACCACACTATCATCCCCTTTCTCGCATGTGGAACTCTATTTAAGTTATAACTGCCGTTTGAGCGACCGGTGACCAAGACATCTGCGTAGCCTGTTTCGATGCTCCCGCGCAGGTATCGCCATCTCTCGGCCGCTCGGCGCAACGCGTGCCGCGGCGACCGGTCAGCGTATACGCTTGCATCGCGGCAGATATATCTGATCGCCGCTTTTAAAATAAGCCCTGACAACAATCCCTAGCACAATTTTTCACCACACTAACACCTACTTTCTCGCATGTGGAACTTTTTAGCGATCAGATTGATTCAGAAGAGCAGCGACAAGCGCGGTTGCTACCGTTGTCTGCGCCGGTTCGAGCCGCTAAGTGTGCCGAGCTGGCAGGCGCGGCCGGCGTGTGCGCGGACTGTTTCCGAAGGCAGAAAACGCTTCACGATTGCTTGCTTTATCCATTTCTTGCGATCGAAAGCGCAGAATCTACAAATTCAGCTCAGCGATCATCGTACTTGACCGTGGAGCAAAAACAGTGGGCGGAGCGACGCCGACGACGCATCTCATGCGCGCATCGGGCCGTCTCAAATTCACGCGTACGACTACGACTAGTCGTGGCGACAGTCGTAACGATCAGTCGCATGCGAATCGCCAATCGTACATGTGTCCAGCGCTTAAAGGCATTTTGCAAACTGCCGGCCTTTGTCGAGCTGGCGATCGCACTTCATGCCAGACGACTCCAAGTACTGCTCGCTCTGCTACTCGAACGGCACACGGATCTGTCCGAGATTTCTCTGCCAGCCCTCATTCAGTGATAAGAAGCCGCCTGGTATTATGTGATGACCAGGGGCTGTCATCTTAAGGCGTTATAACACCAACACAGTAGAAAAACTTCGGCTGCTCCTCGCCGTAATGCAGGATTGCCGTGCATACAACGAGAACGCAGCCGGAGGAAACGCCGGCAAACCCTACAGCTTCAACTTCCGCTAGGCACGCTAGGTGGCAGCACACCGCAATGAAAGAGGCGGATTGTCTACGCGGGCATCAGCGTGAACGGCATGGAGCGTTTTCTTCCCGCAAAAACGTGCCCCGCAAGCCACAGGCGTGCTGACGCAGCCGCGGAGACCGCCTGCGCGATGTGGGTAGCTCCAGCGACCGCTTTTAACCGCTCGCTGAAGCGTAACTCGTGGGGCAAACGAGTAGGGCACACGAGAAAAAAAAGCGGATAGCGTTCCCCTTACTATCAGTTATGCATAACTTTTCTAAAAAATCTCTTTGTTATTATTTCTACACATTTAATACTAGGTAAAAGAAAGGGGTAAATTTTCAGTCCCTATCCCTAATTCCTAGAATCTCTATTTCTTATCATTCCCTAAAATTGCTATTTCTGAGGCACTAAAATCCCTATTTCTTATTATTTCTACACATTTAATATGCCGTATTCCCTAAAATGTCTGTTCCTGTATCCCTAAAATCCCTATTCCTTGTTATTTGTACACTTTTAATACGAAGTGAAACAAAGGGTGAAATTGTGAGCGAAGCTTCCTAAAAGTGTGTACAAATCTTCTTTGCATTCTGTTGTGTAAGCACTGTAAAACTTTCTACTCATGCTTGATGCAGTGGTTCATAACGCTAATTGCCTTACCAACGACGTCCCCACAGATTCCCTTGGAAAGAAAAGTTCGTACCCTTTTAAGGATAAGTATCAGCATGGTACGGATGGCTGTTTTGGGGGACTGTGTGTGCGTGTGTGTGATGGCTCGGTGGTGGTGGAAGCACTTTAGGTTGCATGTAATCTTGACTCTCAACTAATGACTCTCAGCTGACTCTCAGCTCTCAATTGTGATTCTCAACTGAGGGGGAGTTGTCAGCATTGTTGAATCACCTTGCTGGATTAACTCTTTCGGGACCGCCCAAAAAAGTGATGAAAAAGTGAGGTCTCGCTACAAATTTTTTATTACATAAAGCAAATATACCATCCTGCCTTAGCATATATCAAAATGCAGCTAATTATATGTTCTTTGACATACAATACCAAGTTTTACTTCAACACTGACGATAGAACCATGAAAAAATCTTAAAGTAAAAACTTTGTAAAAAAAACTGCAGAAAAAGATAGAAAAAAGCGTAAATATAAAAATATTAAAAAAGAATAAAATTATTTCAGGATATACAAAATCTAACACAATGCTTTGTTTCTTCATCACGAAAGTTTGATGCGGCTAGGTGTAACTGGTTTTTTGTTTTGTGCGTGATCTCTTTGGCACTAGGGCCATGGCTACGTCGTCGCCCAGGTACACGCCGGGCTTTCGTCTCGGCAAAAGCTTGATCCCTTTTCTGGGATGGTGGCAGGAGATCACCACCATAGGCAGTTAACACCCTAGCGAACAAATATAAACCAGCCAGAACATATTTCAAGCGCACATACCTACTCCAGAGACAATTGAACCGAAACCAACACCCACCTTTGAGCGCGATTTGATGTTCCAGGCTGATTGACACCTGAATCCTCACTCGAGCTGAAATCCGATCTCTAAAGCCGCATTCCGACTCTTCACTGCCACTCTCATCGTTAAAATCCACAGTAGAAGGCGAAGATATGCGAGACGAGATGAGGCGAATTTCTTATCGCGCTCGCGCGAGTATGACGCCATGTTTGTTTACATTCGAAACCACTGCCCGTCAGAATAAAATATCTGATGCGTTGCCGCCTGGCGATAAAAAAAGAAACTTCACAAAAGAGAAAACTATAGTTTTCAAACTATCTCCTGGATGTCGCTAGGTGTTCCACCGAGCGAAAATTTGCATTCTGCAGGCTCATGAAACCATCGATCATATGTGATCGATGGCCTATGGAGCGGTCGCGAAAGAGTTAAGGCCTGGAATATGGCACACATGTTGTCAGTTTCTTTCTGCTTACCACAATTTTTGCAGCCTTCGGTAGCATGCAAGCGCGTACAACATCACTGGAATGTCGTTGCGGTAGTTGGCGTGGTGGCAGCAAATGGTGCATTCCCGCAAACTAAAGGTTTTCAGACTTTTGCTAAATAGTAACGGATTGCATGGGTTTTAAATTGCACAATGCAGCCACGAATGGAAACCAACAAATTCACTTCAGTCTCCCTTCATTGCTACTGTGCGAACAAATAATGACAAACCACGGTGTTACAGGGTAGACAACTTGTGACGTTTGTCATGGGAGCAGTGAAAATCCGCACTATAAACAAAACATGCACGAATCCAACCACATCACAATCTACCAATTAATCTTTCTTGTTTATCATCACTCAAACGAATGCCACTTAATTAAGGGCGCACATGGGTCTTTGATCAAAAAAAAATTATTTTTACAGTTATGATGATAAAATAGCATTGCCACCTGCCCGGTTTTGGACCGGCCCGACCGGTTTTTTAAACAGCGGGCCGGTTGCCGGTCCATGTCTAAAACCGGCCGTCATTCGCCGTTTTTTTTTTGGCCCGTGGGCCGTGATTATGTCCGTTTTGCCGTTTTATAAGCGTGAATTCAACAACCAAGATGATGAATATGTGTCGACAAGCTGCGCAAAGAAACGCGAACAGAGAAAATACCCGGGCGAGCGCGCTGCCTGAGATGGAGGGTGACCTAAGGGAGGAACAAAACAACGAAATGCTACCGCCGCGGTCAGCAATTGCGGTAACGTTTCAGTGAAATCACTTTCAGTACAAACGTTATGTTCATTTCTCTCTAAGAAAACACTACAATAAATGGCACCGCATGTCAGAAACATGGCGTCTTTTTTTAAACACAAAATAAACATTCTATATACCCCCCCCCCCCCCTCCCCGAAGGGCCGTTTTTTTTTTTTTTTTTTTTTTTTTTTTTTTTTTTCCGGGGAAAGGTGGCAACCCTATGGTAAAAAGTGGGGGACATATGGCACCTATACAGCTTTTCATTCTGATTGTGATATGATTTTTTGACAGCCTTCGTAAAAAAACTGCTGGGAGGGTGCAGCTGAACAAGGTAGCAGTGAACTGTGCACAAATCAAGGAATGCAATAAGACTAACGTCATCATTCTATCTGGTCTGTAGCAGAAGTTATGACCATTTGAAGTTCGGGATTGGAAGGCAAAACCAGTTTTTCTGGTTCCCACCTTCCAGGCCCAAACTTCAAATGGTCGTAACTTCTGCTACACACCAGATAGAATGATGATCTTAGTCTTTATTGCACTCCTTGATTTGTGCACAGTTCACTGCTACCTTCTTCAGCAGCATCCCTCCAGCAGTTCTTTTGCAAAGGCTGTCACAAACTCAAATATAAAAATCCGAATAAATTTGAGTGTGGCCATTTTACACAAAAACAAATTTTATATCTACAATCAGAATGAAAAACTATGCATGTACCCCAATTTTCATCATCGTAACTATAAAAATAAAGTTTTTTTGGTTTAAGACCAGTGTGCCCCTTAAAAACAGAGGTACAGTCTTTGCTTTCTCTCTTTTTTCTGCATAAGACGCTGCTGCACAGTCTTATGTGCAGCTTTCAATTATGCTTTGTCTTTATATTTCGAGGTATCTGTGTTTGTTTGCGTCTACAAGAACGGACGCTGCAGAGTCCCTTGGGAAGCAGCCTTTCTTATGCCAGCGACACAACGTGATAAGAGCACAAGCTGGATTTTTTCTGGGGGGGGGGGGGTTCCCGATGCCAAAGACGGTCGCCTATCAGCACAACGTACGGTTAGTGGAAACCCCTGGCATCGCCTATTTCGAGATGTTCGAAAAGGAAAAGGGTGTTTGGTTATCATGCTAGTGCAAATGCAATACACGAACTAAAACGGGCCTATTTTTGGTTATTTTCTCCGTTTTATACTTGTGTTACACGCGCGTTTCGAAGGCATTTGAGTGAGATGTCATTTGACTCGAATGACACCTTTGAGCTGCTACAGGACGTTTTTTAAAGGCCTTTGGTTGAAAGGCCATTTGAGTCAAAGGAGCACTACCAACGACCTTTGAGGTTCTCAAAGGCCTTTTAAAGGCCAACTGCACTCAAATTTCACCCTGGCTAAATGCCTTCAAAATGT
Source organism: Haemaphysalis longicornis (assembly GCA_013339765.2). NCBI lineage: Eukaryota > Metazoa > Arthropoda > Arachnida > Ixodida > Ixodidae > Haemaphysalis > Haemaphysalis longicornis. The sequence goes on from CM023455.1 coordinate 112,228,499, forward strand.
GTAGTAGGTACCATGAGAACTACTGCGACGCAACCAGTAGCTCTGTGCAATGCGTGGTTATTCAGTTTCAGGCACTCAAAATAACGCCCTTGCAGATGACAAAGCACCTGCCAGCGTGTCGCGCAAACAGCCATTTAGCGGAAGTGACATGCCAGCCGTCCAGGCCGATCGGCCTGCCTCGCAGTGGGAGAATCCAGGAAACTCGTATTTCGCGCCGCTATGCCTGGCTTTCATGGCTCCCAAGAGGCTTCGCTAACCGTACGCTTCTCTCCTTTTCGAGTGTCGTCGCGACATCATGCCTGCGCGGTGTGCTGCTGTCGGAGCGCACGAATAGTGTCGTGCCTGCGGGACAAGCGCTCGCTTTTCCGCGCGCTCACACTCTCCTCCTGGCTGGCCGAGCCGGCCGCGTCGGCTGGTCTGCACAGCTCACGCCGTCAGGCCAGGCCGTCTGGCCGCTTGCACCGACGGCTGATACGTCACTTCCGCCTGCCCGTAATGGCCGCGTTTTGCCCAGTTTCGTTTTCAAAATCGTCCATTTTTGCTGGTCGCTTGCGGCATAATTACGCCCATTTTAGGCGTCATACTTTGTACGTCGCAGTCTTTTTAGTCATACTATGCAGGAACAGTTATTTCGCGCGGTCGAAAATTTTGAGTGCAGTTGGGCTTTAAACGCGAATGTCGTACTCTTGGGAGAAGTTTCTGCATTCCGTAATTACAAAAACAATTACGAGTAAAAATTGAGGTTTAAAGTTGTTGTGTTGAGGTTTAAGGCGGTTGTGTTATAAATGGTCTACAGTGTAGTTTAATTTCCCTGTGCTTGTGTCGTTTGGACCTTATGTGGCCTTGAAACTTTTGTCCCCAGGTCTACGGCGGTGGAGTAAAGACTTTGACGTTGTGCCACCGGGAACAAAAGTTTCAAAGACACACTTTTAACTTTCAGTGTTTGTTTCTGTGTGGTCTGGTGGCTTGGCACTTGATTTGTATTCGTAAGCGAAGCATTGCGCTTCATTTCATCATACGTCTAGCAGGAGGTTAGCTGCCAGGCGGCTGGGAAAGTAACATTGACTGTTCAAATTGCGCCCTGGAAACTTTTGCCCCAGTGTGCTTACGGGTGGGTCCATGTTAGTGGGCTATTACATTGCGTGATCCTCTGCTGCCAACTTTGAGATGTGTGCTAATAAAAATGTTAATATCTTATAAGCGATACTTTGTTAAAAGTGGGCATAAATTTGCTGCCAATGCATTGTAGCGTGGACCGTGGAACACCGCGATTAAAGCAAAATTTCAACTAAAGCAATTCCATTATAGCGAGGGTTTTCTGTACCTGTATATCAGCTCGTATTTACAAACAATTACAACGTATCTCGAAAGTTGGTTTTGCAAACAAACCTTACACTTGGTATTTGTCGTCTATATGGCGCAAAGTACAGCTTATGTTCACTGCTAACCTGTTTATAGTTGGGGTACACATTGACGGGTTGCTACTACTTCTGCTACGTGTTCAGTAGTTCCGAAAATCCTTTCCGAGATGAGTACAAGGCAGGCACTTCTGGTACAATCCAGAATGTTCATTAAACACATTGATATGCCCCGCCTTTAAACCAATCTAAAAATCCCGGGCCATCTTCACTAATGTGAAACCTGGGGAGGGGCGAAGCATGCAGTGTGTAAGAGTATTCTCGACGCGTTGGCGTTTTTGCCAATGGAGAGGAAACTTTTTTGGGGGTAGAGCTATACAGCTTTGCTGTAAAAGTCTCTTGTCTTTAAAGCCTGAAGTGCTCCAGCGTGAGGCGTAAACGAGTGTCCCGGTGTTTTAGTACCGTGACTACATGAGACCACGACTACGATGATGACGACAGGAGACGCCAACAGCCCCAGCCCCTTAGTGGCTTCGCCCCTAAAAACACCAAACCACTCTTATTTATGAAAATAATGCGTAGAATCGAGCCAGAAGGCTATTAACAGTAAAAAGAAGAAATCACTGCTCTGGAAAAAATTTTGGCACTACTGGTGCTCGAATTTAGGTCATTTGCACCAAAATGTGTGATTCGAACAACAGGGTTCTTGAAGCAGTTGTTCAAAAGGATAGAAGGAGTGTTCGAAGCAAGCTGGTAGATGGCGCTGGGGGGTGCACAGAGGAAGTGCACCCTTGAAGTGAAACATGTGAAAATATGTTTTGAGAGAAGGTTGAGAGCAGTGGATCAGCGTAAGTGGGCAGCTAAAGTTTTTAGGTACCTATACATGAAAAGCTTGGACACGCAGTGGTTAGGGAAAAGTAGGAGGCTAATGATGAAATGCTGAAAGAACAGCGGAGAATCCAAGACAGCCAACGTAACTAAAAACGAGGCAAGGCAGATAGATAGGAGAGAGAAAAATGGAAGCTGAAACGTCATTAGAGATGTACAGGGCTGGGAAATTAGACATCAGAAAGCAAAATTTCTACGAACATTCCAAAGGCAGTGCTTTGCTTTTTGAGGTTAGAGCAGGTTGCTTGCGAACTAAGAGCTTTGTGGGGAAGTATTCACAAAATGATGGGCCATGCGTGGTCTGCGGGGAAGAAACAGAAACTATGCGGCACATAGTGTTAGAATGCGAGGGGATCCATCCTAATCTACATGAGGGAAATATTCGGCTTCCAGAAGCCCTAGGATTTAACGGTAGCACAGAGGGAGTTAACTTCAAGGCTGTCGAGGCGACGAAAAGAAGATTAGAATGCTGGTGGACGAAAGCAGAGAGGGGAATATTGCCTGGGACAGCTACCGCCTTTAACAGAAAAAATAAGTATTTTGTGCCTAATAAGTTTTTTATGCCTGCCCTAAGAGCAGCGCTAGTATTAAATGAGGAGTGTAAAACATAGGTGATGATGATGATGATTCCTATTGGTTTCCCCTTTGAAGCAGGGTGATGACATGTCATCTTACCAAAAGAACTAATATAACCATGTTTTACACTCTTGTTTTGATACTAGTGCTGCTTAGGGCAGGCACTAAAGCTTATTAGGCACGAAATACTTTTTTTTTCCCTGTTACAGGTGGTAACTGTCCTAGGCAATATTCCCCTCTGCTTTTCGTCCACCAGCATTCTAATCTTCTTTTCGTCCCCTCGACAGCCTTGAAGTTAACTTTCCCTGTGATACCCTTAAATCCTAGGGCTTCTGGAAGCCCCATTTTCCCTTCATGTAGATTTGGATGGATACCCTCACATTCTAACACTATGTGCCGCCTAGTTTCAATTTCTTTTCCGCAGACCACGCATACCCCATCGTTTTGTGAATACTTCCCCACAAAACTCTTAGTTCGCAGGCAACCTGCTCTAGCCTCAAAAAGCAAAGCACTGCCCTGGGAACTATCGTAGAAATTTTCCTTTGTGATTTTCAATTTCTCAGCCCTGTACATCTCTAACGACGTTTTAGCTTCCATTTTTTCCCTCCATTTATTCGTTTCAATCTGCCTTCTTTTCTTTTTCTTTTTAGTTTTAGTTTAGTTTCTTTTTAGTTTTTTTTTTTTTTGTAAGATGGTGCGTCATCACCCTACTACAACGGGGATAACACTATCACTCATCATCATCATCAGTGCGTGGCTTGTTACCGACAGGCGAGCGGAATCGCGCCCAGTAGTTGGCCGATGCGAGGACGATCTCGTCACTCCCGCTCCCCGTTGTCGCAGACGTGTGGCAGTGGGTGATGTCCTGGGAGGAGCTCTGCCCACCGTCCAGCATGGCCACCCTGCTGGAGAAGACCTTCTTCCCCCAGTGGCTTCAGGTGCTGGCCGGCTGGCTCCAGCACGCCCCCAACTACCAGGAGATCTCCAAGTGGTACACGGGCTGGAAGTCGCTCTTCTCCGACGCGCTGCTCCAGCAGCCCAGCGTGCGAGGTGAGTGGCATCGTGTGTCTCACTAGTAGGTAACTTTGAATGACCCCGTCATCACCGCAAACAGCACAAAAACCCCCGGAAGGAGGCCAGAAGTGAACCGAAGTGTGCCAGCTGTGTGTAAGAGATGGTTAATGATTACTGAAATGAATTAAAACCCTGTAATGCCCAACGTATCACGTGATACACCATCAAGAAGTTTGCGGGGTTAAATTGGTCGCAGTTAGCAGAGGACCGCGATTATTCGAGCTCTGTGGGGGAGGCCTTTGCCCTGCGGTGGCCTTAAAGGCCAACTGCACTCAAATTTTTCTTTGTCAAAATTTGATCCAAATAAGCAGTCTGTGCTCTTAAAATCACCATGGCAAAATCCTAAGCTTCGTAAGCACAGGGCGCACTAGGTACCGTCGTTCAAAGTAGCTCCGTGCAGACGAGCGTTTGCATTTGGCAAAGAGTCTCTGAAACAAGTTCCGAGCGGCCTGTGACAAAGGTAGGGGAACCGGTCCCTGGAGCTCGCACTTCTCCGGCGACTTGCACGGCGCCCCACCGTACGCACGGATGCGTTCGCTCGGGGTTTCTCTTCTACACCACCGCGCTGTACCGCCGTCGCCATTACATGTTTGAAACTAACCCCATAGGTAGCAATATCCACTTTTTTTTTTTTTTTTTTTCAGTGCAATAAAAGAAATTAGAAGTCTGCGAACTGTTCACGTGCTTGCGAACACTCTGGAGTTTGCGAAACTTTTTCTACTTGAAAATAATATTTTTACTCAAAAAAAAAAGCGTGACACGCGCATTTTTTTTAATTGCGTTGCCTTTGTGGTATCTTCTGTGCAGAGCAATTCAAGATGGCACTGGACATGATGAACCGGGCCGTTTCGGGGCTGTCGGTGGCGCCACCCGTGGTGGCAGCAGGTGCGCAACCGGGCCTGCTGGGGTACAGACCGGCACCCGCACCTCCCCACATGCCCCAGGAGGCCATGGGCGGAAGGCCCGAGTACAGTGTGAGTACTCTGTAGAACTCTCTAGAACTCTATAGAACCCTAGTTGAGGTGGGGAACATGGGAAAGCACAGGGAGTGAACAATAGCTGAAAAAAAAGCTCGAGTCTTTGTCCTATGCTTTGGCTTTGCGCTCACTGTGGAACCTTTTCGCCAAAGTCTTAGTGAGACGTAACAAAATCGCTGAGCAACTTTATGAGCCAGGTTCATGTCTGGTGTGGTATTCTTTGGGTCCATAACGCATTCCGTTCAAAGTGTATCGGAGCTCCGAAAAGGATTACACCAAACCCTGGAGTGGTTCTCCGATTAGCTGCTCTTTTGCTGCCTTCTACTAGTTAAAATTTGCCAGAAGTGGTTGTGTTACGGCTGGAGTGCTAATGGCCTTTTGTGAAACCCATCTGCTATGTGCCATTTATCTGTGCACAAGCTCGGTTTGCACTTTCAGTACACTGCCAACCCTCACTTGGCAAGGATGCGTGACAAATGTACCCTTACTGAACGAAAAGGCGTTAGCGTTCATTCAACTAAGAATTATGCACCAAGGTGTAGTCGGCTGTTTTTGTTTTAAGTACAGAGCACTTTTGGGGCTCGCTTTGTCGTAGCTCACTCGGTGGACCCAAGTAGAGCCACACGGCGTTCCGTCGTCACGGCCTAACGCAGAAGTTTCGAAAGCCAAGCGGTTTATATAGTCATAAACGTTTGAAACTCGTGAACCGCTGGCGCTTGTCATACATCTCCCCGTTGTTTAGCGCAAAGAAAACTGTAAATATGGTTGAGGCAAAATATACGTAATTAACCGGCAGCACCCGCGCTCATTTAGTTAGGAACGCTCGTTGGGTTGTTTTTTGTGGTAGTAAGCGAACAAAAGTGGCAGTGCAACGACGGCACGTGTGGAAGAAAAAGCAAGCACAAAAAGAACTCCCGCTGGCGCTTTTAAAGACAGGGGACGCGCGAGCACTGCGAAGGCAGGAAATTTGAAATGCATTGGGTGGTAGCAGCGAGCGGATAACGGCGCTACAGCCCATTATGGCGAATCACTGCTCTGCACTTCCGACAGCTTTCACATTGAGTGGAACGGCTTTAATGCTTTGTTTGTTTGTTTGTTGTAGCTGCACTGCTAATCTCGCTTCTTTTGGTCTCGACAGCACATGCAGACCATACGAACTTCCACCACCCCAGCAAATGCGCAGATGACTTTCAAGGAGCTCATCGAGCAGAGGGTAAGTTTGTGGGAACTGACGAAATGCCATTAATAATGCAATTAGCATTCGTGGCCAAGTTCTCCCACTTTGCGGGGTATCTGGCGCAGCTTAAACTGTTACACCGAGTCATTTGTGTGCGAAGCCCTGGTGAAAGTGTACAGAGTGGCGATTAGGATTGAGGGGATGGCATAATGCTTTGAGCCTTGATTTAGTAGTCTATATGCTTGATATGTGGGGGGATAAAGGCTTGCTCACCGGTACACACCTACGGTACCGGTACTGGTACTCACCTACGGGGCAGAAACTTGGAGGCTCACTAAAAGGGTTCAAGTTAAATTGAGGAAGACGCAGCGAGCAATGGAACGGAAGATGATAGGTGTAACATTAAGGGACAAGAAGAGAGCCGAGTGGGCCAGAGAACAAACATGTGTTAAGGACATATTAATTGAAATTAATAGGATGTTAATAGGATAGAAATAGGGTAACAGTGGATCCCTGGAGAAGACAAGCGTAGCAGGGGGCGGCAGAAAGTTAGATGGGCAGATGAGATCAAGAAGTTTGCGGGGATAGATTGGTCGCAGTTAGCACAGGACCAGGATAATTGGAGATTAATGGAAGAGGCCTTTGTCCTGCAGTGGGTGTAGATAGGCTGGTGGTGATGATGATGATGAATAGAAATTAAGAAGAAATGGGTGTGGACAGGGTATGTAATGCGAAGGCAAGATATCCGTTGGTCATTAAGGGTAACAGAGTGGATCCCTAGAGAAGGCAAGCGTGGCAGGGGGGCGGCAGGAAGTTAGGTGGGCCGATGAGATCAAGAAGTTTGTGGTGATAAATTGGTCGCAGTTAGCACAGGATCGGGATAATTGGAGGTCCATGGAAAAGGCCTTCGCCCGGCAGTGGGTGTAGATATGCTGATGATGAGGAAAGGCTTGCTAGTTCTTTGTTCGATACTGAAGAAGGCTGGCGGCCAGTTTTCACAATTTACATTACCGGCTCGCTAAATGTAGGCGCCCACACTGCCATTGCTTCATTTGGCCTGTTGAGGGCAAGGCACCCTTGTTTCGCTCAATTAAATTTTCTTTTTGCATTTTTTATGTAGTTGCTACCTGGTAGTGAAGCTGTCTTCCATTTGTGTTGCAAATTTAGTACTCAGTTATGTACCTTGGAATGCTGAAACTACTCGTATTTTTGTCAGTAAGAAGGGAAATGTGACGTCTGAAAAAATAATTATTTAAACACAGTTTTCTAGTGCTGTAGTTACAGTAGTTGAAATTGGCTAGTCTCCTTTGTGTGACATACAATCTCTCTTATTTCTCACTAACAACTGCTCCAAACAGCTCTAATTATTTTCGCCGTGGAACTTCTATTGCGAGAGCAGTTTTTCACTGCTCAGGACAGAAAAATAAGAGACCAATAATTGATGTACACCTGTTCAGGTTAGCATTAGTGCAAATGCTCTTGGCACAACACCTTTCAGGCCCAGGAGAAGAACCTGCTGTTCGTTCCCATGGCACACCGCTTCCAAGAGGGCAAGCAGGTCTACCGGCTCGGTCACGTGATGCTTTATCTCGACCGGAACGTCATCTTTGTCTTCAACGGGAAGACTTGGGTGCCCACATCTCTGCAGTCTTTGCTGGACATGGCCGGCTGATGTTTATTCCTCTTCGCCTGCTGCCGCACACTGCAGGAGTTGTGTCGCTGCGGCCGTGGAAAACGTCAGCAGTTCCAAATTGCGGTTGTCTGCACTCGCTTCCGTCACAAGTGCGCGCTGCTTGTGACGAGATTGTGACGTACTCAGTTCCGGATTGCGGTTGCCTGAACTCGCTTCCGTCACAAGCGGGTACCGCATGTGACGACATTGTGACGTACTCGGTTCCGGATTGCGGTTGCCTGAACTCGCTTCCGTCACAAGCGGCTGCTGCTCGTGACGAGATTGTGACCTACTTGTGACAAGTCGGCGCAGTGTCCCCATTACTGCGAAATCTGTCATTGCAACTGTATGAAGAGTTGTGGGTGACAGTTGCCTGCTATTACTGCGTCCGTCGTGAGAGCAGGTGTTGCTTGTGACAACATTATGATGCACTCGTGACGAGTCAGTAGTACCACTGCTGCGAAAATTGTAACTGCAACTGCGTGAATGCATTGCTTGTGACAACATTGTGACACACTTGTGATGAATGAAATAAGACTACTGCAAATTCTAAGACGATGAGCAGGTCTGTTGCTATTACTTGACCATGTTCTATTGCATCTTGCCATGTGAGTCCCACTTGTGACAAGGTTGTGACATGCTGTGTTGTAGCAATGCAGGGTAAAAATTTGTGGATGGTGACAACTGTCAATGCATTGCACAGTGCAATCACTTTGCTGATCCAGTCCTTAGGTTATCGTCACAGGCATTGCTTGTTTTGTGGCGAGACTGTGACGAACTTGTGACCAGGTGACTAAGAGGGCTCTGATGGCTCAGGCAACTGAGACCTTAGTTTGGTTCTGTTGGTTAAACAGTTTTCGGTCCTACACACAGACGTTGCTTGTGACAAAAATATGACGTGCATTTTGTAGTAAGAGTGTGAGGCCGGAACTCTCACGTGATAGTGCACTTTTGACAGTTGCATCACTACTGAATCGGCCTGTGCAACGTCTCGTCACAAGCAATGCTTGTGAAATGCGTGACAGGTGTTCAACTTGCACCTAACAACACTCTTCAGCTCTGCATCCACTTCTGAATATTGATGGCGTCAGTTTTTATTGTGTCACGCCACCCATGCTGCTTGTGACGGATCTTGCTTGCAAGTTTGCGGTGATGAAAAGATGAACTTTTTCAGTAATGATTGCTTGAGCTTGACATGTCTGTTACATTGCTGAGCCAGTGTGGAGAAGGGTCTTTTAAGATGACATGTTTGTGGCACAGGAGGTATACAGTGGTTGGAGGCGGAATTGGTGTTTTTATGAGAATGAGAAGTGGCTACGTAAATTTAGTTTGTGTAAAATCCACAAAATAAGACTGTGGACAGAAAAGGCTTTTACGTCGTGAAGTAAGCCTCCCTAGACCAAAAAAAAAGTTTGTGGAGGGACGTAATATTGCATAAGGAAACGATTTTTAGTTCTCGGAGGTGTGATGGATCAATAACACTTGTACAGAAGGCAGCTGTCGTAACTGCGCTGTAAATCATTAAAGTTTCATACTTCTGATCAGCTGCCCATCTTGGTACTATGACACGACGGTATTGCAACATCAGTTCTTCTGTGTTTACACCGCCGACGGCTTGGTGCGCATGTTTCTGCTGGCACGCAAAGGCATCCTGAGCATTTGTTGCCGCATTCCGTGTAAATAAATTCCTCATTTTTTCTCTCGTGCACTTTGTAAACTCGTCGCTGATTAAATTTCATAGCGTACATACCCTGTGGAAGCAGTGTGGGACCCAAACCGGTACAAATGCGTGTTTTCAGCTAAGTTGTTGGCAAGATTGTTCCGGATTGCAGTGTCTTTTAGTGAAAACCCTTTCCGTAATTTGCTTATACCTACTTGGGAGTGGATTGGCGAGTAATAACAGCGGAGATTTTAAGTTAACGGCTGCGCTTTAAGGGAGACTCACCTGATCACGTTGCTGTGGGACTTATAATTCATGGCCGACTGGCTTCAAAAGCATCGTACACCAGTACGAAAAGTTTGAAATTCATGAAAATGTTCCTAAACAAAAAACACATTTTCGTTTATCTACCTGTTACTAGATGGCGCTAGTTCTCTAGCAAGCGAGAGTTTTATGTCTTCGTTTCAGTACAGAAGGGACATATCTAAAATAAGCAAGCTAGGCCGTTCTGAACATTGAGGCGTATTTGTAAAACTTTTTTCATTTGTGCCTGATGGTTCTCAAGCCCATGAGTCATGAAGTCACAAAAGTACCAGAGGAATGTTAACAGGTGAGTCCTAGCATCACTAAATAAAGGCTTTTAGAGTATCGGCACTCTTTTCCCTCATTGTTATGTGGCGCCAGAATTTTCATTGGTCGGTAGGCATCACGTGATATTTGTTTACATATGGGCGCAGCCATTTTGTTTCTGGGCGCCTCTCTCTCTCTCTCTCTCTGATGCGCGGACCCCAGAGCGGCCGGTCGCACTCTGCCCGTCACAACCGGCAGTGGTTTCGTTGGGAGAGGTAACACTGCAAGCCAGAAACAAAATGGCCCCCAGATGCTTCTGGGTGGACGAAGTGACGGTACTCTTCAGTGTAGCTTATTTAGTGACGCTAGCGAGTCCCCCTTAATAACGCGATGGGCAGACCAAATAAGTGTAAACGTTGATGCTGTCAACATCGATGATAGTCGTGGATGATTGTGGCTTGAATCTAGAATGCTTACTCGCCGGATTCTCACATTAGTGTGTGAATCAACAAATCAATCCGTACATGCCCATTTGAGGGGTTGGCTGATGCTAGTACCACCATGCGATTCTGCAATGAAATGGTGAGCTTTGCTGCACCACATCATCAGTGTTTGCCGTACAGTCGAGCCTCGCAATAACGAAGTAGTATTGGGACAGTAATTTAGTTTGTTATAACCGATATTCGTTGTAACAGTAGAGTTAAAAATTAGCTCAAACCAATGGGCAGTCTGGTTCCTGCAAAAATCCTTCATACAGAAGCGCAATATTTTAAAGGAGCACTGACACCAATTTTCGGCGTTAATATTATTGCAGAGTTCGCTTCTTTCACTCAACAGAATACCTGGCTGAAATTGAGCGGCCTGCGACGTGAAGAACATACTTCAATTGGATCTCATTTATCGCGAGGAGCAGCACACGGACGACTCAGCAAATGACATCAGCGTGACATCATTGAGAAAGAAGTGATGCGACAGCGCTCGAAAAACTCGTGACGTCACTTCACGCGCGGCCCCACGAGCGGCGAGCGCACAACACCTTCAAGCGGGCGCCGGTGACGTCCGCACAAATGAGGTCAGCGGGAGTCTGTCATATCCGTTCATGAAAGTGCGGGAATTTGAAACAAACGATTTTCAGGCCGTTCAATGTAACTATCGCGCGCTGAAGTATTCGAAGTGCTTGCCGTTTCAGGTTCACCAGACCATTAAGCATCGACAAAAGCAATAAAAGTGTAACATAAAATTTTCGTGTCAGTGCTCCTTTAAAATTTGAACCTTCTTAAAACGATGTAACTCTTACCTTTCGCGTTGTGACATTTCAAGCTTAATGAACCAGAACATGAAATGTGAAATAACACCAAACCAAGTTCGTTTGACAAAAAATGCCCGTGTTCTTATTTTTTTTAGGAAAGATGTGATCTCCGTGTGTTGGTTATTCACAACGCTAAGGAGGATGAAGTTTTCCACAGTGTCCACGAACAAAAGGGCCTTTTATATTTTTTTCTTTTCTATTTCAGTTTTTTCAAGCTAAACAAAGTTTTATTTCACCTTTGTGGCCCCTTTCAGATAATTGAGCTCTACACCAAATTAGATTTTCGAGAAACACCAGCAGGGATTTGACACTGCTAATCTGCAAAACTTGTCCCCAGACGGTGTTGTTGAGCAGGTGTTCACAAGCAAAAAAGCTGTCATTGAACTACTAACAGTTTCCTTGTAAACATTTTCCTGTAAACAAAAATGTTTGCCTGCACTTATTAGCTTTCATTTGCCATTCTCCATACTAAAAATCCCAAGTTACCAACATGTTAGTCTGAAACCTCTGAGAAAAAAACTGCTAGTTCAGGTAAAAGCCATTTTATTATATTACAGAAGGGAACAAGCATTTGCAGCACAAACCATGGAGGATGCAATGATCTCGTTGAAGCCAGGGCTACACTGTGTGCTTTACGGGGCCATCGAAACAAGAGCTTCGTAAAAATTCCACCAACATCGTTATTCAGCACTGGCTATCTAGTTACAACCAGCCACCAGCTGACCAGACCTACGGCAAGCAACGTGCCTTTGTGCCCGAGTGACTTCGCAGAAACTGAAACAAGGCAGAACCCACCTAGCTCAAATTCAGCGACAGCTCGTATGGAATCCTAAAACATTGTGACAGCACTTGTGGCATGTACGCCGCCCCAGAGGTTGACATTGACAGAGTAAGTAGAGATGAAACAAAAATTGCCTGCTTTTTCTAATGGCATCACAATCAACCATTCACAGAGTGGCTGTATTTTAAGCGTTTCTTGACGAAAATTTCTCTCGTCCTTTTCATTCTGCTGAAAGGAAGGTGTTGCATCTAGGTGTCCGGCATTTGTTTAACATTATATCAAGCTGTCTTGCATGCCGATTAGAAAGCTGAGGCTGCATTCTCGGCAGGCTCAATGTTAGTTTATAAAGATCTCAAAAAAAAAGTGCTTCAAGTTTTGCTCATTTCCATTTCTACATGCATGTGTAAACACTTCCAAAAGTTCTTCAGCCACGCCTTGTCGACATTCGCAGCGACAACTGCAGAACGATGCACTGGATGTCATCTTTCAAACACATTTAAAACAGTTCATCTTTTCCCGCTAGAGCTACCTGCCAACTCCAACTGTGAGCTAGCTGAACGGACAAACGTGTAAGCAAATGTAACCCCTGCAATGCACGCACAATGGTTTACCAGATGTCATCTTTTGAAGACGCCTGAAAATAGCTCTTCTTTTTCGCACTAGACCTATCTGCCTCAACTCCACGACTGCCAGCCGGCTGAAGATACTTAAACCAATAAGCACACATACCATACCTTTTTGAAATATTTCCACATGGCTCGAAGAGATCAGGACTGCATCTTTAGCAGGCTGAAGATTTTTCTTTTATACAAGTTGCAAAAAAACGTGATCCGCGTTTCCTTTTTCTCCTCTCACAAGTAGCCAGGCATTACTCTCTCCGCAAGTTTTCCAGCCTTGCTTGGAGATCAGCGTCGGCATCGCTGACGGGCGTGGCGGCAGCGGCGGCCTTGCCCTTTTGTCCGGCCACGGACAACGATCCACCGGCTTCGGGTAAGTCGGTCAACTTCTCGGAGAGCTGGAGGCCCAGTTCGTCCAAGACCTCGTTTACGATGGCGTCGCTGGAGTCGGGGGAAGGGCGGGAAAAACGAAATCGTGAAGCCAGGAAAGTCGGGGTTGGTGAAGCAGTACACTAGTGACATTTCTCTTGGGTGGTTGTTATTAATAGTTACCTTATATGTCACAAGTCTACCACAGTCTGTGACTAGTGCTTGACTAGTGGGGCCAGTAAAAACAGTCTGAGTAACAATAAAAGTTCAAAAGACACCAACACCGAACATGCAACGTCTGAAGACAACAATAAAAATTGGCACCAACCAAGAATGTTTATAAAATCCAAAAAAGACATTTCAGCTCCCATACAGGTGCCTTGTCCCGTACGGGTGCCCAAAAAACATTCTTGGTGAGTGCCAGTTTTTATTGTTGTCACATGCGTTTTCCCAACCAGACGGGCTTCCGTTCAACCCTTGATTTCACACACGTCTCAAGTCGTTGAGCATTATAAAAAAATTGGTCGGCAACTGTATTACTCTTAATACCCTGCCATAGACCCTCCTATGTAACGTAAAGTTACGTAACAATGAACGTATGTGCGTATATTTATATTTGTCCGTATGAAATGTACATGTATCTGCATATGCACAGGTATTCGCACCCTATACACACATGTGTAACAATAAAAAAGTTGTATAACAATCGAACGTATGTGCATAATTTATATTTGTCCATATGAAACATATACATATCTGCATATGTACAGGTATTCACACCCATGTGCGTACATACGTAGCAATAGTGAGGGGGGTCTCGCTACATTTAGATCCCTCTCCGAGCCTTGTGACGTAAAACTAGGAGCACAATCAATGTGCAGTGCAGTTGCGATAGGAAATCCCAAAATGCCTCTTTCCTGCCCCCACACACTTTCTGAGGTGTTGGTTACAGTCGCATTGTTTTAAAATGACAACTCCATGCCAAAAATTCTCATAAAAGGTATTTTTCCAGGTACGGTCAATTACAGCATTATTTTAACGTTACTGCACCTGTAATGTTTCAGTACTTAATACTTCAGCACAGTGGAAGCTTGTTAATAGGCCATATGTATAGTAAAGGAGGCATTAATGTAACGCAACTATAGCACAGCTTAGCTGCTTACAACAGAATTGTGAAAGGCAGCTAGAAGGTTCGACACGACCACCTCGCAATCCTAAACTATAGGCTTGGCGAATACATCTACTAACCAGGATCCTAGCCTGGTTACTATACTAACAGTAGTAATAGCTAGTATCACCAACCTCTCCTCCTCGTCCTCATCGTCGCCCATGGCGTCGTCGATGGCATCATTCATCATCTCTTCCTTCATGTCCATTATCTCAGACTGCTTCTCGAACTCCTGCATGATCTTCTGGATCTGCGGCAGGTTCAGCTGCAGGCAAGAAAACCGGACAGGAGCGGGTTGCTGTATGCCATCCACAGGCAGGCACAAAGATTTGGGTTGACAGCATGGCTTTGCTGGCACACTCCTAAGCCTTAATCCGAGCACTCTATAAGGAGCATCTAGGCGATGGCACTGCGCTCCAAAAGGTATCCGGATGACATCCTCTCAGTCAAGCAAGAGTGTGAGAATAAAATAAATAAACAAAACAGTGCAAAAATATGGACAGAGACAATTCGACAAAACAGGCACTTGACCCTCCTACTAGTCTTTCTTTGTCCCCATGCTGCACCCTTGGGCTCAGAAGCAAAACACCTTAGACATTGAGAACGACCTAACCAGTGTCACACTAACTATACACGTGATTTGATATTACTTTCGGAAATCTTTCAAAAATCACTTTTAGTCTATCTCACAATTTACAGTCTATCTCACAATTTACAACGGCGCTTTAGTGATTTGCGCAGTCTATACAGCTTAAAGGAGCCATGAAGAGAAAATAAAAGTTTCTTTTATTCGAAAGATAAGGTGTTTCATAGTACCCCGAGCGCTTTCCCGAAAGCAAATGATGCTTTATTCACTGAGAAATAAGGCAATTTAAGCCAAAATTTTAAATCTCCCGCTAAAATTGCGCATTTGGTGACGTGAACAATGGCGTCATACGAGCCGGTCCATGAAACAGATACTTAGTATGTCGACTCCATATAGCACCCACACGCGGGAGTCAGACAGGAACCGAAACTCGTGCCGAAACCGAGACGGCGGCCATTTTAAAAATACTAGTAAAACCTAGTGCACCCGCAGCCCTAGTCATGGAATCGCCTGATCCGGAGAACAAAACTCTCGCCGAGGAGCTAGGGCTTGCATTTAACAACCTCACACCACTTGAACGCTCAATGCTTCTAAGTGCACGAGCGGCAGGAGTTGTGGGATACGCGGTGGACGGGAAAGCGACCATTCCGCGATAGCCACAACAGACGAACGCCCTGCCGTCGGCACTGCTGCCTCGTCAGCCCCGTCGCGACGGACGAATACAAACTGGCACGTATGTGCCGTATTTTTATTACGGTTAATAATAGTTCAATTTCAGTAGCAGTATCACTTATGCCAGTTGGCCGGTGTCGTGTATGGAAAGCCGTTCGTGCGAGCTCTCTGCTCCGACCAGAAAGATACGAGCGTCAATGCGCGGTGTGTACAGCATTTTTTTCCCCCAAGGTCAGAGCGCTTTGACGGCAATTTGACGAAGTCGGCGACGAGCGCCAGCATGTCCCAGGAGTGAGCTGATGTAAGGGTCCCTGCCGTAATCACTTCGTCGGAAACGAAGCGAGCACACTCGTACTTCCTTTAGCTCCCTTTCTTTTGATTTGATTGATTGATTGTGGGGTTTAACGCGCCGACGCAACGCAGGCGATGAGGCGCGCCGTAGTGGAGCTCCGGATTAATTTTGACCACCTGGGGATCTTTATCGTGTGCCGAAATCTCGTACAACGGGCGTTTTTGCTTTTCGTCATCAGAAAACGGCGCCGGGCCGGGAATCGAGCCCGCGACTTTTACTCAGCAGAAGCCTCAGCCACTGAGCCACGCGCGGTTAGCTCCCTTTCTCCTCCGTTTGCAAAGTTCACAAATGTAGCCACTTGCTTCGCCGCGGTTCGTCGTTTGGCAGCATATGAAAGGAGATCTCTTCACCGGCGGGGATGTCGCACTCTCTCGACGATTTGCCCATTATACATGGGCATTTCAAAACGCAGCAACGAAATTTCATTGTAAAGTACTCGAACAAACTGAAGTTTTCAGTGGTTGTAAACTAGAAACGAGCTCGTAACGACAGCAGCAAGCCAACACCATTCGAAACTTATGCGACGACTGGCACTATCTCGTCGCTTCTTGCTGTTCCTTACTCCCTCGTTCTATTTTTACCTTGCTGGTTGGCGATATGACCTCCTTGGCCAACCTCCTGTGAAGGGATTACGATACGAAGCAAGGTCGCGGCTGTGCGTGCTGGAACGGTTCGTTGGCCCCGAAGAGCCTCGAACCCGAAAATTCGTCTGCGCGACGGCGAGATGTCGAGCTCGGCCGGCGGTAGTTTTGTACGCATTGGCGCACACGCTTGCGTGTTCGTTCAGAACTTCAACCGTTTACTCCACCGTACTTTGTCATAAAAAGAATGTGCAGTATGTTTCACGGGCATATAGCCCGCTATGCAAACTGTAAGCCCTGCCTAACATGCGTTTGCTTTTGCCGGCCTCCACCAATCGCAGAGCATTCTCAAGTGACATCATAGGTTCTGTTGCGGAAAATGAGCTGGTGGGTCGCATGGTCATTTCCTTTTTTCCTAATTATGTAGCTTATTTGAGCGAAGTTTGCGTTATAAGTGGTGTCGTTATGGTTCTAACAAGGCAGCCTTTCGAATGAACCAAACTTGTGTTTTCTCTTCATGGCTCCTTTAAGATATGCTCGAAATCAACTAAATTCACTTCCAGGGGCTCGAATGCAGGTTGTTGGAACTCGGTAAATCTGTTCTGAACATGCTTTTCTAACAAGCAAAAATATGTGTCAATCTGCCAGGAAAGCTCAACATATGGCTTACGCGTTGTAAACTTCAACCCAATAAAGTAATTCAAAAACATTCTTAACTATATTCAGAGTCACTGCAATGAGCCAGACCCACAAGATGCTCTGGAAGTACCAGTCACAGATCACTTCTTTCTGTAATCACAGCTCAAGCTAATTAAACCGAACATACAGTTCGCTGGTAGCCTGTCATCACGGGTACATATTAGCCCTTCTTTGCTACGTGTCAGTACGACGGAATTACTTCACTCTCAGAATTACTTCAACGGCAAAGGACACAAGGATGTCCCAAAAGTACCAGTCATAAATAACTTGTTTCTGTAATTGCAATTCAAAACTAATTAGCTAAAGCGACAGCTAGCTGGTACACTGTCATCACGAGTGCGTATCAGAGGGGCCATGGAGACAAAATGCATTCAGAAGACTGCTCTGTCCCGATAATGCTAATTCTATCAGAAAGCTCACATAGTTGAGATAATAAAGAAAACAGATGAAGCAGTCTCTCCAGTGACTTTCTGGCACTTTCTTAGTGATGTCACAAAGTCGTGTTTGTGCTATTGGCGACCACAGCCGCCACAACAAAACGTGTCCGGGCCTCTAGAAACGTTCAATAGTATCATTTGAACATTAATAAACACGTAACACCCTGATAACTATGTTTTTAGTATTCCGTCACTGCAGCGCGAAATTTGGATGTGTTTCAATATCTCCTGTGTTTTTTCGGCTAAAAAATTGTCTTTGACTGGAATGGAGCTGAGTGAGTTACCAAGCCCTGGTTCTTTCAAGTTGAACCAAGCTGTATTTTGTCTTCACGGCCCCTTTAAACCACTGGTTGCCAGGTATCGGCACGAGGAACCAAAATGGCTCCACCCCAAAAGAGCACCGACCTGCTTGTTCATGCTCTGCATGGCTCGTGTGACCCCCCGCATGGCCTGTGCCATGGCGTTCTGCGAGCGCAGGGTCTGGATCTTCAGCGAGACGGCCTGGATGTTGGCCCGCATCAGGATGAACTTCTTCACCTGGCGCCGGGTACGCACAAGGTCGCGAGCCATGATCTTCACCGCGTCCTGCGAGAGAACAAAGCACCACCACAGCCGGGATGACAGAACTACAAAGCAGTGCAATTTTAATTTTAAGTAAACTTTGTGAAGCTTTAAGTCTTGCTGCTTTTTTTCCACTGATTTCAAGTATGCCATTATTTGTTGAGACAGTCAATTAGTTACCAAGATAAATAGAGATAATTAGTCATTTTTGGAGGAACATTAGACAAAAGAGTGTTGGTCATAAAACTGAAGTCTTTATAGTTTCCAATATTATGAACCCTGGAGCTCAGGGTAGCATTGAGCTTTACGTTCTTGGCATGCTACTGGCTAGCAATCACACACTCCGACTAGTAACATGTAAAAGAGTTCTCTTTGTTACAGAATTTAATGTCTGTGGCTTCAGTGAAAGATGTGTGCTTGTATGTACATAACAATCCCTTTCTCCGCAACTTTATCCAGCCTGCTGCCATATCCATGGCGCAATAGCGGGTAAAACCAAAAATCACCCGTGACCACTCGGGTGTTATGCTGCAAGACACAGTCCTTCGAAACATCTTTTATGCAACTAGTATATACATTCTTGCAACCAGTGTATACATTCTACCGTATACATTTGTCTTAGACCAGGTCGTATGCATGCGTCAAAAAAAAATTTTTGTACGTATGTCATGCTAAAACCTTCCTTTTTGAGCAGAGACTGAGGAAAGTGCACATGCATGAGTCTTTGTGTTTGCGAATGCCCTACACATCTTTTTCTGGCACATCAGTTCAAAAGAGGAATACCCTTCTCACACATACACGAAAAATGACATTAAAGGGCCCCTGAGATGGGGTTTTTTGGGGGGTCAATGGTATTGGAGCACAACGGCTATTTCTTGAACTAATCGTGACGTAATAGTGCGCTCTTGATTTAATAAATTTTTTACGAGCGTAAAAACATCAGAAAGGTACAAATAACATCTTTTGTGTGTGTGTGCGTTTACACAGTCGCACATATTTGTTTTATACCGGAGTGTAAAGCACTTACACACCGGGCCAAACCGGGCTTGGGCTCCTCCGTTCTCGGCGGAAGGATACAGTGAGCGCAGGAGCAACGACGCTTGCAGCCAGCGTGATCGCTCAGCGCTCCGTGTATGGTGCTTAGAGTATCATCAGTTTTCTTTGCATTTGCTTTCTTGGACGCTGTACCCAAAAGGATTCTTTGCACCATCTGTGTTTCGAGCGTAGCCTCGACGTTGTTTCAGTTATGAGGTGGTAACGAACGGCGCGCCAAGGGAGCGCCGCGCCGCCGACGAAGGCGGAGCTCCGCACGCAGCGCTTGGACGTCGCCGGGCACTGCTCGTGATCACGAGGCGCACGCTCAAGTGCACTCACGTGGGCTGGATAAATCAGTTCAAGCCCAAACGCTGTCGCAGCTGATTCTCTGCGGCAGTCGCGACAAGGGCAAGACCATGCGCATCCCCTAACGACAACTCCTGCTAAAGAGTTTCATTTCATTGCTTCCCATCAAGTCATGATCGCTGGAAAGTGTGGTTTGCTGCACCGGCCTTCTGAATGAACCTGTTGCCTAGTGTCCTTAGCGCGCTTTACCGTTTACCGTGTTAAATGATGCAAGAGTAGCCGTTTGCCGCTGAAAACGCAAGGATTGCACTCAGCGGTTTCTGCATTCCGGCTTACCGGCTCTGCCAAGTAGCGACATCTGGCGAATTTGTCTCAAAGCAAATGACACAAAAGTTTGTTGCCCAGAACTGTTCGCTTACGCTTGAAATAGCTTGCATCTTGGACGTTTTAGATTGAACTCTCACAATACAATAATTTTCTTTTAAAAGAGCTGTATACTTCTGCTGTAGAGCTTAAAAAATAGAAAACATGACGTTGACGCCGCCATCTAGTGGGAACAATTAGGACCAAGTATTACATTAACCAGGATTCACGCCACCGCTAAATATTTCGATAGAAAATCAGTAAGATATATTGTAATGTTTCCGCAGTTATACCTATATTACCTTGCCCAACACAATTTTAAGAGCATAAAAGAGCTATGCTAGATCATAAAGACATCTGAACCATTGGAAGCGTGGGAGGCTGGAGTAGGGGCGGAGATTTTGCTCGCTCATTCTGAAAAAAATTGTCATTTATCGTGCTCCTGATCATCATTTAGCAAGAATGTAGTAAACAACATCAACTAATATTGCTTGCAGTGAAGCGCCGAGCGCAGCGCATTTGCTGTGCCGTAAAGTTTTTCAGAAGAACGCCCACCCAAATTTAAGTACAGTGATATCAAAAAATACGAGATGGGCGAACTTTCGGGTCAAGTGCGGAAAGGACGAATAAGTGACCGCATCTGCACACGAAGAGATGATTTGGGTTTGTTTTGTTCACTCATCGGCGCTAAAGCCATGTATTTTACGGGGTGGCCGCGTCTTCAGTAAATTGAATATTTCACCCGTAAAAGGGGGTGGGCGATGTTTCGGGGGAGGATGTTCACTT
Organism: Haemaphysalis longicornis; assembly: GCA_013339765.2. Classification (NCBI taxonomy): domain Eukaryota; kingdom Metazoa; phylum Arthropoda; class Arachnida; order Ixodida; family Ixodidae; genus Haemaphysalis; species Haemaphysalis longicornis. Next base: position 112,249,073 of record CM023455.1, read on the forward strand.
GGAACTTTCCGGTAATCTAATCAAGACGCGAGCGTACATTTCGCCGGTGCAGGGGGCTCGCTACTACAGTCGCTAGAAATTCTGTATCGCTATGTAGCGACGGTAAAAATAAGTTATACCGTTAACGGAAACTCTCGCGCATGCAAGGTCGACTTCTGCAATCACCAGTATCTCCTGCTCAAAGTTCGTAAGGACTAAAAAGGTAGCTTAAAAAAAAAGGGGCGGTAACGACGACGCTGTAAACCAACGCGGGTAGAACCGCCGCCGTCAAAAATCGCGGACATTCCGGCGGCCAACCATGAAATGAGTGCTTCGCCTCGGACGAGGTCGGACTATGTCGTCATCGCAAGCCGCCGAGCCAACAAATAGTTCTGTCTCGTCGTGGTAATAACTTTTGTTAGCGAGGGCGAATATGCTTACTATTTTTGGACTTGTTTCTACAAGAACTATAGAGTAGTTTTCTGACACAAACAAAAACACTTTGAAATCCATCTCAGGGCCCCTTAAGTGTTTAAGCTTAAGATACCGAATGACATTATTTGGGTGGGCCATGCTACACGCGAAAACCCAAAGACATTAAATGTGCTAGGCATTATGGTGATAATGACCATAAAGAGAAATTCACTCATATTTTAGAGGTTTTTAACGTGGAGAAAAACGTCTTACAAGGTTTAAAAACGTTTTTTTGTGACAGAAAACATTACGAGAAATAGTGTTTTCTTGAAAATGGTGTGAGCCATTTCTAAAAGTGGCTTCAGCAGCTGCCGTCGCCTGCCAGCGGTAGCCAAATCCGAAAAATTCAAAACCACGAGTGACACGATGTTTTTCCTTTTGCCGCTGCTTTAGTGAACTTCGTCTTCTTCAGAACTTTACCACTAAGAGTGCACAAAAAATCGTCTTATTTCAAAGTTCAGCTACATTTCTGCGTCAACACTCTGGTGCTGAGAGTTTCGTTGGTTTCATTTGGTGCTCATCGCGTTCGAGAGTAGGCAGATTTTAAAGCGTTCGTGAAGGCGAATGAGTTGTGCAGAACTCCTTAAACCAAAAACGACATTAGAGCGAATGGCATTAGATTTTTGCACGTAGCAGCAAATTAATGGCATTAAAACTTCAGGAATTAAGCACTTAATGTCATTTTTCGTGCACTTGTGGCACGGGTATTAGAGCGAATGGCATTAGGTTTTTGCGTGTTGCAGCGAATTAATGGCATTAAAACATAAGGCATTAAGCACCTAATGCCGTTTTGTACGCCTGGTATGGGTCTAATACCCCGGCTACACTAGGGTCCGAATGTCATTTGAACCAAATTCCATTTGACTCAAATGGGGTGCTTCGAATGCCATCCAGAATCCACCGTGCTACACTACAATTTCGATGGCATTTGAAAGATTTCACAACTGCTCGCCGTGCTGTAGTGGCGCTGCTGTCGCCCCGTTCCGTTTTTGTACAATAATACAACAATCAAATTAGGAGCAGTATAAGGCAGTAAAATGATATCAAATTAGAAGAGACACCAGTTTTGACTCTAAAGTGGTGGCTGTTTGCGTAGTTTTATTTTTTTTTGCAACTGACCCACTGGTTTTGAGAGCATGAAAATTAAATATGTTGATTTCATATTTTAAGTAAATGAACAGTGACCAAAGTTCCACAAACGAAAATATTTTGCTTGTTTCACGTGTGGAAGTATTATATTTTTTATCTCCGATCGAAAACGCTGCGTGCGAGAGTGCTAGAAATGGCATTAGAGAGCCGCAAATGTCTCTCTGAGTGCTCATTTAGCTCGAATGTCATTTGAGCCGAATGGCATTTCAAAACCTAGTGTAGCAATACAACTTGGCATTTGAGTCAAATGACATTTCGTTCAAATGACATTCGGACGCTAGTGTAGCAGGGGTGTCTATGGCTGAATTTGTTGCAAAAAACCTCAGTGGGGTGGCCGCTCACCATCTGGTTGTCCTTGGCCATCTTCTTGATGTCCATGATGATCTTCTTCTCCTGCTGCTCCATCTTCGCACGCTCCCTGTCCAAGTCGCGCATGGCCTTGTTCAGCGCCCGCTGGTTCTGCCGCAGCATCTCCTCCGGGGTCTTCTTGCGTCCAAATATCCACTCCATCGTTGACGCTGAGCTGGGAATCGGAAAAAAAGCGTACTCTCCAGTAAAACTCGCTCCTGCACTAGCCAATTCATATAAGTAGCAGTAGTGCCAGAATTGTGCAGTTTCTTCTGTGCTTGAACGTTCAATGCACAAACTCCACGAAGACGAAGAAAGAAGACGAGACAATGCACAAAGTTGTTACCAACTTTATTAGGAAGAAACGCGTTTTTACATACACCGAATCATCACGTCACCTTACACTATCTTCCACACGACACTACTGGGGAACGGAAGATAGTGTAAGGTGACATGATGATTTGGTGTACGTAAAAACGCGTTTCTTCCTAATAAAGTTCGTAGCAAGTTTGCGCATTGTCTCGTCTTCTTTCTTCATCTTCGTGTAATTTGCGCATTGAACGTTCAAGTATGATATACCAACTCGCCCAACCCTATACCTTGTGAAGTTTCTTTTGTGCTAACTTTTATTGGAATTTGTAGCACCAGATTTGACACTAGTGTAAAGGCCCGTTCACACCTGTGACAAAAGCGACGCGATTTTTGTTGCGGCAACAAAAATTGGTCCCAACAACAACCGTCGTGTGACAAAGCGACAAGATTCCCGTCGCTTTCGCTCGCTTTTGCCGCAAGCGTGAACAGGCCTTAACACTTGACCTGCGGGGAGTCAAAAAAGAGTACTCTGGGTGTACAGTCGTCCACAGTCTTAGATGGAGCAATGTTTTGTCCACTTATCGTCTTCTGCTTTGGTTTAAGGTAATTTAGTCCAAACTGCTGCATTCCTTTCTAGTTTAAGGGGACACAGAAGTCCTCTACGCTCATTTGAACAGGTTTTCCTAGGAATTTGTGAGATATACCACGCTAAAGTCAAAAATGATGTTCCAGCTAAGACTGTGGACGACTGTACCACTAGCCCGCTGGTGTACTAACGTATGGAAAACAATTGAGTTCATTAGAAACCGGCACCGCGATGACAAGGCCCTTTCCAGTAGCGGCTCGCTGGGAGGTGTAGCATAAACATACTGTCGGTATATTAGTAAATACAAATTCAGATGCTAATCATTCACAGAAACTCGGTAACAACCAATCTCCCTCCCGATATCTGGCTGCAGTTCCCGTCAGTCGCTGAAATGATGCGCTTCAACACAGCAACTCATCGCACTAGTATGTCTTTACGAGCCAATTGCTTACGCGCAAATGTTAAGCACACACGTCAAACTACACTAAAGTCACGTAATATCGTTGCAATGCAAAGGAGGTCGAGAACACAGTTCACGGGCGTAACGCAGCCCGAAAGAAGCCTTTTACCTTCGTTTTTCTGTTGGCGTGAAGGCAGGTGCAAGAAGTTTCACATCAATGGTTCTGTCGGCAATGGCACCCCCTCAGCTAAGAGCAACCCGGCACAACCAGTGTATATTCGGCAATCAGATGTGACTCACTAAATCAGCTAATCGGACACCCTTGCCGCTCCTGCCGTGCCCAGATGATTGCATACAGCGCGACCACTATGTTCGAGAGCTGGCAGAGAACGGACAACTTTTGATTGCTAAAAAACACTCTTGTAAGTTATAAATTCAGCGACATTCTGGAGCATAAATTATCGTAATAAGCTGTTAAAATACTGAAATCGAATGACTGTTCACGGTTGTATGAAATAGTTCGGTTTTTGAGGGCAATTTAATGTGTTTGGGTCAGTTTCAAAGCGCCCAATTTTTAAAACATAAAGCAGAGCTTATTCCCAACACATAAGTTAACAAATCATGTTTTTTAATAAATAACTAATTATTAAAGTAGAAAGCTATGTTCTATATTGCTACGTTAAGTAAAGTAAAAAGCAAAAAAAAATGCTGGTGTTCTTGCTCTCAGTTTGTGTCGAAAACACTGTGCGAGCAACATTCGCCAGCTGCCATTTTGGATCGTGTTCTGGTGCTCCGCTTACAACTCAAGCAGCTTCACACGATGTTCGGCCGCGACTGGACGGTCGATTCCACGCATTCGGCCTTCCTACGCGACTCCTTCGACGGTTCGGCCCACCCGACGTCCGCTGTCGCCGTTCTAGGACTGTAACCCTTAAGCCAGTCGAATCGCAAGCAGGTGTTAGCGGCAAGCAATCGTTCATCGGGACGCCGCAATTCAAGTCACTACTCCACATGCCAAATCGCACCGTCTCCGATCCCTCGAGCAGTGCGTAAAGTTTAATCTCCGGCGTGCAGCATTTCCGCGGCCGCAATTGACGCCAGCTCGCGGCCTGGTAATCAAGCACCGACAACGTTCTACCCTCCTCCCCTTCAAGAAACCACCTCAGTGCGTGCGTTAGTGTTTGTGAACTGCTTTTTTTTTTTCTCTCGAGCGCGTACCTTTGTTTTGTTTCTGTTCTCATACCAATTGTGCGCCGATTTTTTGTAGGCCTAAACTAAAGAGAAAAAGAAAACTTCACCGAGAAGCTAGACAGAGAAAGATCGCCTCTCCCGGTGGTTAGCCGACAACGAATTTACGCGCCCAAGCAACTCAATGGTCGGACCTCTCTAACGGGAAAAAAACGCGCGTGTGTGTGTGAACCGTGCGGAGAGCTGTCATCGCCACTAGCTCTTAAAGAGGAAAAACATTGCTCTCCGAGCGTGCCACCTGACTCTTCGGTGCTAGCCCGTGCGCGCATCTGAACTTTTATATCTCCGATGCCACTGGCGGCCGTTCGCTGCGACGCCTCGAAGAACTAGACCATCGTCGCCCCAAGTTTTGGTCTACATTCGTGACAACGACGGCACTGTCGTTCGACTAAGGTAAGTCGCTGCCGAACTTCATTATCGATACGAGAGCACTTATCTGTCTTGTCCGCCCCACAATCTTATCTCGCTATGACGGGCGGTCCTGTCGCAACAGTGTAGTCTTCGGCGCCAGTAGTTGGTTGGTGTTCATGTTCGAGCAGTTGACAGTTGCCTCCGACGACATCGGGGGACCTCGCGTCCGGCCCATACGCTGCGTATTTAAAGCGAATCGGCGTGTTTTTATTTATACACCCCCTGGCAGACTCGTTAACCGCCTCCCCCGCTACGTTTGGAACGGAGGTTGCGCAGCGAAGTTCGTGCCCTTATCGGTGTCCGGCGTGCGGTACCAGAAAATAGGTTGTGAGGCGCTCCAAATTTTCGTCCGGACTTTGAAAGCCTTTGGAGACTGTTCTTCGTACGCGGTGGTTGATAAGGGCTATGTGGAAAGTGGCCAGTAGTTTGGCGTCGAGCGATTTTCTGACCGCTTGCCAGCCCGTGGCGAGAGGTGGGTACTAATACGATTAAACGCTGCTCGCGAAAGTCTGGCACGAAAGCCCCTGTCCCCATCGGATGCCGGAGGCGTATTGACATGACTCGGCGCGCTCGGTTTCGTTGTCATCGTATTTCAGTCGACGATTGTTGCTCAGCGCCGGTGTTTTTCAAAGCAACTTTTGTCTGAAAAAAATTGAACGCTGTTCTGCGATGCGTGTTTTGAACGTTGTTGTTTTGGTGTAGGATGAAATGTTGCAAGCATTGTTTCATAAACAAACATCGCGCGATAGAACTGTTGGAATTTCTTTGCTGTTGCTCTAATTTGCTCCGTAACGATACTTTTGAACTCTTTCCAATGTTGTTCATCCAGAAAATTTGCGGCTTGTAGAGGATTTGCGCATCAGCAGATTTGCAGTCTTATGATAATACTGTCTGCTATTTCCTGCTGATGTTTGATAACTGTTTTGGTGAAGTAAGATAACCACTGTTTTTTTGTCTTTCGTTTCCATGCTGAAGCTGTCGCCATGTTTTGGAAGTTCAACCTCATCACCACATCCCATGTGGAAACCCTGCTGAACAAAGAGGTTAGCATTGTTTTGATGTTCGCTGATTTGGATGGCTTAAACCTGAAGTGCACCCACACTTCAGGTTTAAACCTGCGTGTCCTTTGGTCGCTAAGAAACACCGCGAAATGGCATTTTTGTTGTATGAAACGTCTTGCGACGTGTTGCATGCAAAGTGTTTTGCCATTTGAAGGGGCCATAAACCCAAAATACAACCTTGTTCAATTTGAAAGAACTTTACTTAACCAAAACAATGCAAAAAATGTTGAAAAACTTTCAAATTGTGCACTACATGACGTTAGCAGTGACTCAAGAGATGGAGCAGTGATGTGATGGGGGATACTAAGAACATCAGAATCAATGTGTTTTCTTCAAGTTAGCGTTCAAGGTATGTGGTTAAATGTTACTTGGTGATGGGTTTGGTCGATGCCCACCATTCGAACGAACAAGATTCTGTGACGTCGTAGGTACCTCGCTAGAAAGTGGCTGTTAGGAGTTTCCCGGTGTTATCTGTTTCAGCGCACGTTAGAGATCCCCAGGTGGTCAAAAAGATTGCCTGCGTTGCATCAGCGCGTTAAACCCTACAATCAATCAATCAGTCCTTATTATCTCTACTATTTGTTTGATGTTTGCGGTAAACTTAATATTTTTGGTGAGAATGAAGCAGTCTTTCTAATGACCCAAACGTGTTCATAGTCTTCAAGGCCCCTCAAAGTTTTATGGTGTCAGTTCATTCGGGTGCGGAAGACTCACTGTTCAAACTGTTTTGTCAATACGTTCATGCAAGAAAGTTAGCAGTATGACAGCTCCTGTTCTTGTGATGTTGCATTGATTAACGCATGTGGAGACTTAGCGTTTTGTGCGTGTGTTGCCTTGGTTAGTTTGAACCGCTGCACTTTAAAGAATAGGAGTGCATAAAATGTGTTGAATGGAGGTTTCTTACACAGCAACGTTTTGCTCCCTCCGTAGAATGTGACACTGAAGGAGTTGATGGATGAAGAAGACATTCTACAGGAATGCAAGGCACAAACAAAGAGGCTCATAGAATTGTAAGTTTGTGTTTCCCACTTTGTTTGTTGCTGCTTTCAGTGAACTTGTCGTGTGCACCATACTTCTGAATGCCCGAGGTTCACCTTTACGCATGGCAGGTATTCTTGTATGCAGTTTGTGTGTATGTGTGTGTGTGTGAAGCACTTCAGTGAATTAATGGCACTTGGCAAAATGAACCTGTATGCCACATTACCTTATGAAATATTGTTTAAGTTCTTTGGGAGCAAGCACAGAGGTTTAAAGCATACCTGCCAACTCTTCGGAATTTTCCCTAAAATTATGAATTTTGAAGTCTTTGGATTTTTCGAATCGTGCCTGAAATTTTACGAATTTTCGGGGAAATGGGAACATCTGTTAAAATGACACTGTGGTACATTGCGCGGCCACGAGAGGCCAATCTGTACTCTTGTTATAGCCATCTGCAGAAGCTGCGATTTCTGTCGTCTTCTCGGTGGGGGCTACGCATCCATATCCAGAACTCGCGGCTACATCGGCAAGCCTGTTTACAGCACGTTGTTCGGGGGCCAGTTAGGACTTCCGTCTTTGCGTTGCCCTATGTATGACTGCCGTGTCCGATACAGTACAAGCACAGTAGTTCCTTCGCAGTGCAATGGAGGGCTCGAAGCCGCATCAGTACTACCAAGTGCTTTTGAAAACGTACAAGTCAGAATTTGCTTCTCCTTCCCAATGGAGTTGTTGCTCACTACTTTTCAAGACTGACGATTTTCACGTATGGTTGGGAAAATGCGGTCACAAAGCATTACTCCTTTTAAACTCCTCCCCCCGGTCTGCAGGTTTTATGAATTTCCAAGTTACCAGAGGGGTAGGTATGTTTAAAGGGATCAATTTACGGCTTGTCTTGTTAAGTTTACCGAGCAGCTGTTCGCACTGCATCGAACCATGGGCTGAAAATTAATTTTCGCAATTGCGGCGGCTACAAGTAGGGCAATGTTTTTGAGAAATATTCATTGGTTTGAATGTTTAGCCTTAGTTGCAGGGTTTGTGTTGCTAGCCGTAAATCAGTGCCTCGGAAGAAAGAGAAACGTTTCGTCTTGAATAACAAAATGGAAACCTCAGAAGGGCCCTCTAAACAGTGCAGTTCAAGTGCTTACAAATTCGCTTTCTTTTAAACTTGGTTGTCAGTCCGGGAGAAGTTCCTAATGAAATCTATAACCGGTGTGAAATTTTCGTTGTGCACTGAGCGTACGATTCGGTTAGACTTCGCAGAAGAAAGTGAGAGTTGACACTGGGGTGGCGTTTTATGAGTGTACATGTTCACTTAGTGAGGAAGGAACCTTTGTTTTTTCCGTGGGCAGTGCCTACTGAACAAACCTAAATAAACACTTTCACGAAAGAGTAGGGGCTAATGTTAGGACGCTCCTTACTCCAGTAAGGATGCCTCGGGAACGGCCTGGCTTCCTTTGGTAAACTTTTAGGGCCGAATTTTAACTCTTTTTACCCTGCACGGTTTTCCTCCCTCAAATTTGAGCAAGAGCCCTCGGCTGCTTTCTTACAATTTTTCTTTAAAATGCTCCCTTCAAAATTTAGCGAAGGGAGCCGACCACTCTTGACGCATCCTCACTGAGGTAAGGAGTGCTCTGAAATTTGGCCCCCCACATCTTTAATAAAATCGCACTCGGTAAAAATATTATTCCGCAGCTACGAAAAAGCCGTCTTGTGTGGAAACTAATTCCCCTGTCACACGGCAAATCTAATGTCGTTAAAAGTTAATGACGTTAGCTGCTAATGACATTCGGTTTGGCCGTGCAGGTCTACACGGCGAAACAAATGTCGTTTGAGAGTAATAGCGGTGATGATTAGCGAGTTCGCAAAGCCGCAAAGTTATATTTCACTTGCATCTACAGTGTTTTATACATAATATCTTTTTAAAACATAACAAAGGGTTATTTTTTTATAAATAAAAACGAGACAGTCACCGGGTTACGTGACATCAGTGGACATCACAAGCCGAGACAAGCCCGCAAGAGATCCGTATTAGGGCAGCGCACGCATTGGGGTGGAGATTTTCTTTTTTGTTAGTACTTGTTTGTCTTTATTTATTTGAAAAACAACCTGAAGGGGAAAGCAAGTTTTCTGACAGCTTTTAGAAACGGTATTCTTTGGTTTATTACTGAACTTTCTTTAGTGACGTGCCACTGCTGTCGAGGCTACTCTTTTGGCTGCTAAATGAGCTCCCGAACCTCAGTTAGCCGCTAAATATCATGCACTTCAAATGTCATTCGGTATCCTCGTGTAGTGCCGAACTCATCCCGACAGAGTACAGTGGTGGAGCGACCAAGCCCCCCCCCCCAGCAACGAGAGGTGGGCGCAGTCGCTCCGTACTCCTCAATATTAAAGAGCTTGCAAGTGAAAATGCAAGCTACCTAGAAAGATTCGGCAGGTGGCGTCAACAGTCCAGGCGCGCCAGCTTTGCGTTATGGCACGAATTTTTGAATGCACAATGGGAAACGTACCGGTACGTCAGTGACACTGCGGATGGGAAATGCGAAAATGTGCCGGCACATCAGTGACAGTAAAAGGGTTAACCATTTTTTTTCCCTGGCATTACCACTGACACCAGTTTCTCGGTCATTACCATTGATGAGGCACTATTATTGTCACCTATGTTCACCGTCGGCAGGTGCAACGTTAGTGTTAGCAGCAATAATGCTGATGTCACAGTGTAACGCACTCCTGCATTGCCTCTTCCAGCCTGGTCAAGCCGGAAGTGATGGAAGAGCTCGTGGACCTTATCACCCACGAGCCGCCGGAAGACGTGGATGAAAAAGTCCGATACAAGTGAGTGACTGATTTCTTTCCCCCTCTCCCTTCGCGTGTCGCCTCCTTTCACAAATATCTTCGTCTACCCAACCGATCAGATTGGATTCATCATCATCATCACCAGCCTATCCACAGCCACTGCAGGGCAAAGGCCTCTCCCATTATTCTCCAATTACCCCGGTCCTGTGCCAACTGCGACCAATTTATCCCCGCAAACTTCTTGATCTCATCTGCCCATCTAACTTTCTGCCGCCCCCTGCCACGCTTGCCTTCTCTAGGGGTCCACTCTGTTACCCTTAGTGACCAACGGTTATCTTGCCTTCGCATTACATGCCCTGCCCACGTCCATTTCTTCTTCTTAATTTCTACTAATATATGTCCTTAACACGCATTTGTTCCCTGACCCACTCCGCCCTCTTCTTGTCCCTCAATGTTACACCTATCATTTTCCGCTCTATTGCCCGCTTAGTCGTTCTCAGTCGTCCTCAGATTGGATTACGGGGCTTAAAGCGCTGAAGCTATACCTAGGCTGTGAAACGTGCCATAGTGGAGGGCTCCTTCGGGTCAGTTTTAGCCACCTGGGGATCTTTAAAGGGGCCGTGCAGAGAAAACGCAAGTTTGGTTCATTCGAACGATTGCCTCGTTGGAATAACACTGACACCACTTCTAATGCACACTTTGCTCAAATAAGCTGTGTAATTAGGAAAAAAAAAGGGGGAATGACCTTGGACCCACTGGCTCATTTCCCCGCAACAGAATGTATGAGATGAGAAAACAGTGGCACGGGTCAGGGAACAAATGCGGGAGGAAGGCCGTTCTAGTTCAAACTAAGCGAGAAAAGCGAGTTTGGGCAGGTAATGCACTGCAGATGAAGAAGGACAACCTGTGGACCGTTCAATTAATGGAATGGCCGCCTAGAAATGGTACAAAGGGGGGGGAAGAGCAGGGATCCGATGAAGAGGTGGACTAGGGAAATTCAGCAGCAGAGAACGGACTCGAAAAAGTCTGGATAGAAGTGGGTTGAAAACAGGGTGGTGATGATGACGACGACCGGAGTTGGCGCATTCATCTTTCTAAGAAAACCACCCTGATGTCATCATCATCATCAGCCTATCTACGCCCACTGCAGGGCAAAGGCCTCTCCCATTATTCTCCAATTACCTCGGTCCTGTACCAACTGCGACCAATTTATCCTTGCCAACTTCCTGATCTCGTCTGCTCACTGAACTTTCTGCCGCGCCCTACCACGCTTGCCTTCTCTAGGGATCCACTCTGTTACCCTTAATGACCGACGGTTATCTTGCCTTCACATTGCATGCCCTGCCCACGTCCATTTCTTCTTCTTAATTTCTACTAATATGTCCTTAACACGTGTTTGTTCTCTGACCCACTCCGCTCTCTTCTTGTCCCGTAATGTATTTTTACTTGATTTCCTCTTCGAACTCTACAGGTACCCGAACGTGGCGTGCGAGATCCTGACGTCGGACGTGCCGCAGATCAACGAGGCGCTGGTTCGGAGCAAGCCGCTCATGGCCAAGCTGCTGGGCTTCCTGGATAACGAGCCGCCTCTAAATCCCCTGCTGGCCAGCTTCTTCACCAAGACCGCCGGCATGCTCGTCTCGCGCAAGGCCGACTCCGTGAGCACACGCTTCTCTACTTAGAGAGACCGCGAAGGCGGCGTGTGACTCTGTTTCGGTCAAAAGAGAGTCGTGGTGGAATTACGAATGCGTCGAACCTAGCTAAAACTGCATGTGGTCAGGCTGGGTAGTTAAAGACGGGTAGCCACGTTTCAAGGCTTTGTCTTGCATTTGCCAAGTGATACTATGGAACACAAAGTATCATTTGGCAAATGATACTATGAAAGATGTCAAGAAAGTGTATGACGGCAGCATCTTACCATTACTCACCTACAGGGCAGAAACTGGAGATTCACTGAAAGGGTTCAACTTAAATTGAGGATGACTCAGCGAGCAATGGAACGGAGAAGGGATACGTATGTAACATTAACGGACAAAAAGAGAGCGGAGTGGGTCAGGAACAGACGCGTGTTAAAGACATATTAGTGTAGAAATTAAGAAGAAGAAATGAGCATGGGCAGGGCATGTAATGCGAAGGCAAGATAACCGTTGGTCATTAAGGGTAACAGAGGAGTGGATCCCTAGAGAAGGGAAGCGTAGCAGGGGGCGGCAGAAAGTCAGATGGGCAGATGAGATAGAAGTTTGGGGGGATAAATTTGTCGCAGTTGGCACAGGACCGGGATTGGAGATCATGGGAGAGGCCTTTCGCTGCAGTGGGCGTGGATAGGCTGATGATGACGATGACTATGGAACAACGTTACAAGGTGGCTTGTATCGATTCGATGATGTTTGTCACAAGATACCCAAAGTGGAAACGAGATGTGTGGGTACGGGCGGCTTTCGACTGCTCTCAGTTGTTGCAGAGTTTTATGTGAAAACGTCCCTCATTTGGTGTGCCCAATGTCACATCCCCGTTCAACGCTGTTTCAATGCGACGTAAAACCACCGACGTTTGCTCAGTGGCTAAGGCATTGTGCTGTCGAGTCCAAGAACGCGGGGTCGATCCCAGCTGCGGTGGCCATCTTTCAGATGGAAGCGAAAAGTGAAAATGCCCGCGTGTCGATGTTTTAAAGGTCCCCAAGTGGTCGAAATTAATGCAGAGCCCTTCGCTACGACCCAATTGCAGCTTTGGCGCGAATCAAACCAGTCTGCCGTTGCCGCGAAGAAGTGTGACACTACCGCTGAAGCTTGCCGTCCAAGGCAGCAGCCCTGGCCGTCGTTTTCGGAGGCGACAGCTGTTCTCTCTCTCTCTCTCTCTCTCCCCGCGTGCGCGTTTTCTCTCCTTCTCTCTCTCTCTCTCCGTTGTCCGGGTGGCGTCCACAGCTGCTCCTGTCGCCGGCGGGGGTGCCCCTGCACCTGGGCGACCTAGTGTTCCAGAGCCTGAGCCGAGGAGGGCCCGGCTCTGAAGCGGCGGCCGGTGGGTCGCCGGCGTGTTGCACTGCGCAGATGCTCTGCGTGTGCATGCAGCGGGAGAACCTGGTGCCGCAGCTGCTGCGCCACATCGAGACCTCGGCCGTCATGGACCTGCTCCTCAAGTTTGTCGCCTGCGCCGAGAGCGAGGCGCTGCGGGCGTCCATCACCCAGGTGAGCGGGCGGGGGAGGTCGCAAGGGTCACTCTGACGAGGTCGCAAGGGTCACAAGGTCACCCTGGGATCTTTTAAGGGGGGACACTGGTCTTGAGGACATTTTTGTTATTTTTTAACCTATGTGTTTGAGATTTCCACATTGAGTATATTTCAACATCCTGAGCGCAAATATGCAGTCAGTTTTCATCTATGGGGTGTAAGTTTAGAGTTGTGCAACATGTTATGTCACTCCGTTTCGGGCAATTTTTTCATTATGTACCTATGAAATACTCAAATAGCTTTTATCCCTTTGTGCTCTAGAAGGACCAGGGAGTGCAACTATACCACTGCAGTAATTTTAGCATGATTTCTGCAAACACTGTAAAATTCATAAATGTCAGGTCATCAATTTACAATGTTTTTGTAAAACTAACTGCATAAAATCTTGTGCCAGCAAAAAAAATTCTGTACTTGCGTGGTTTTATTGCACTGTTCAGTTCATAATCTTTCGAATGCAGCAAAAATGATGTAAATCAAACCAGTACATCACAAGATATTGTACCCGACAGCTGACATGTGGGAAAAAAATTAGTTCCAAGAAAAAAGGGCACGAAGTTTGCAAACATAGGCAAAAATGGTCATTTAGGCGACTTCCAAGGGCGACAGCTTTGTGAATACTTACGATACAGCTATGATATTTTTCGGGTACATTCTTTGGGACCTGTAGACTGCAGATAAAATTAATACAGAAAATTGATTTTTTGCCAAATTTTTGGTCCTCAAGACCATGTCCCCCCTTAAAGGCCAACTGCACTCAAATTTCACCCTGGCTAAATGCCTTCGAAATGTGTAGTAGGTACCATGAGAACTACTGCGACGCGACCGGTAGCTCTGTGCAATGCGTGGTTATTCAGTTTCAGGCACTCAGAATAACGCCCTTGCAGATGACAAAGCACCTGCCGGCGTGTCGCGCAAACAGCCATGTAGCAGAAGTGACATGCCAGCCGTCCAGGCCGATCGGTACGCCTGGCTTTCATGGCTCTGAAGAGGCTTCGCTAACCGTACAGTTCTCTCCTTTTCGAGTGTCATCGCGACATCATGCCAATGCGGTGTGCTGCTGTTGGAGCGCACGAATAGTCTTGCGGGACAAGCGCTCGCTTTTCCACGCGCCTCCCACACCCTCGCACGTGCGCGCTCACATTCTCCTCCTGGCTGGCCGAGCCGGCCGCGTCGGCCGGTCCGCACACCTCGCATCGTCAGGCCAGGCCATCTGACCGCTCGCGCCGACGGCTGATACGTCACTTCTGCCTGCCCGTAATGGACGTGTTTTGCCCAGTTTCGTTTTCATAATCGTCGATTTTTGCTGCTCGCTTGCGGTGTAATTACACACATTTTAGGCGTCATACTTCGTACATCGCGGTCTTTTTAGTCATACTATGCAGGAACAGTGATTTCGCGCGGTCGAAATTTTGAGTGCTGTTGGCCTTTAATGGGGCAGACTGGTCTCAGACCGATTTTTTAATTTACTAACCAATTTTAATGAAACTGCACAGCATATGGAGTTCTTGTGCTGATTGCAAATCTGCAATCAGATTTTTTGCAAGTTGATTATTTTTTGAGCTAATTAATGATTATTTGCCATTATTTTGGGTCATGATTAAAAAATAACCACTCCACGCAGAATGGTGATTACCCTGTGGCTAAGCAGACAAATGACTAAAGAATACGTTTGTAGAACTTTTTTTATTCAGCTATTTTTGGTCATTTTACAATACACTGAACTTCACTCCTCCCGTGCTCTACCAGAAATGACTCACACGTGGTGTCAATTCAACAACCTCCATTTAAAAAATTTGTTTCCAACATTGTATTCTTCGCACATTTAGGAAAGAGAATAAAAAAAAATTCACTTGTACCTGCTCTGGGTGCTGAGATATCCGAGGGCAAAATGCTAGCTAGGCGCTGCAAGAAAAGTGTCGTTTTGCCATCGACTTCTGCGCGAACCGAGCTGTAGAGTGCACTTTAAAATGCTGCTTACAATAAAGTATGGTGGCTTTCGATGAGGAAACTTGCAGACTGATAGAAAAATGGCCGTAGATGCCGAAAATGCCACTTTTCAGGAAATGATTTTTTTGACAATTTTTCGGCCCCAACGACCCCGTCTTACCCCTTAAAGTGAAGTTTTGAATGGCTAGGCTAGAAAACCCCTCCATCACAACCGGACAGGAGTTAGGAGTAAGGAGAGAGAGATTGGCTGGGTTTATATTTATAGTTGGCGTGGCTACACTCTGACGTCGACTGACACTGGTAAGTCGGAACAACGGCGCATCGGAGGGAGCAGAGTAAAGTCTCTCTCGCAGCAGAGCGAGCACGTGCACAGCAAGCTGCTGTATGGAGCAAAGATTCGTCATGTCAATCAGCCGAGCAGGTTGTGGGGATATATGTGAGGGGTTCCTCGGGGGCCTTAGCCAGTCCTGGCGTAAGCCACCACGCTAGCTCCCGGCGTGTCAACCACGCGGGCTCCCATGGCTACGGCAGCCCAGCGAGGTTCGCCGATACGAGAACACAGTAGACAGTAGTGCCGAAGCACAGCCGTTTATTTGGGGAATCCCAAAGCATGCGAGCACAAGGCTCGACGGCGTTCACGAATCACGCCGTCCGGGTCGTGACCGCGAACGGGAGGTAGGCACTCGCGGCACGCGACAAACAAAGCTCCCACCTGAGATGCACGTATCCATCACCGCCGCCATGTTCCGCCGATCTCGTCCCGACCGGGTCTCCGACGAGACTCCCCTTCTCCCGTGCGCGCACGCCCGCGCCCGCGCGCCTATCCCCGCACACATCGGTGGCGCCATCTCTCGGGGGACGCCGACGAACCAGCGGAGCGCCGGACCGGTTCCAGCGCACAAGCGTCTCTCCCGAAGCGCGCGCTGGCTCGGGATCGCAGGTCGCGGTTCTCCACGATTCCCACAAGGTAGAACACGAAGGAAAACATCTAACCGATGCGGGCGGTATTTCACAGCACAAGACAGTTAACCGTATATGGCAAAGCAGTGTTCTCACGGTTAGGGTTTACGTAAAAGTCTTTAAGGACGGTGTAGCCTCGCATTACAGTCGAGGTCTTCCTAGTTGATGTAGGGATGAAGGCGACCGTCGGGTATCGTAGGGCTTGCACGTGGTGGAGCCCAGCGGTCGCAGCCAAGAGCCAGGGGAGCGTTGCCCGAGGCACGTTCTTGAACTGGTGTTCGTGCACAACCCGAGCGCCCTAGCCCGGCAGCTAAGCTGGTTCTCTATGCGTAAACTGGAGCCGCGGACGGGGTGTTGCCGAGGGGTTTTCCTCGTGAATCGTAGCCTGGTCAGCCTCGTCGTCTTCCTTCTCTTCCTCCCCATCTTCACCGACCAATTCTTCACACACCCATTCAACGGCATTGGCCCTGATTGCATGGTTCTCCTATCTTCTTCGTCTTCTTTGAAACCAGCACCTTTTCTTCTGCAGGGTTGCTTAAGACGTCGATCAAGCGACAGTGGAAGGCACAAACTGCAGCATTGTGGGCTGAGCAGCACATTAAAGCTTCGCTGGTCATCCGTCTAAATGGGGTGCTTTCCTTTTTTTTTTTTTTCCCCCTTCTTTTTTGTACTTTCTTTTTTTGTACAAAAAGACATGGACAGACAAGAGAAGGATAAGTGATAAGGCAAGATGAGTATAACGCTTATCCTTGTCTTGTCTGTCGGCCTCTTTTCGGTTGCTGAAGCAACAAGTATGGAATACGAATTCTGGTCCGAACCAAAGTCGCCCACTCTGTAGGTGAATGAGCACCTTACGTACTAGCAAATTATATTTCTGTTGAGCATCGACAGGCGGATCCCTAAGAAAGGCTCTCTCTCTCTCTCTACCTGCCTCTCTCTCAGTATCTCTCTCCCTCTCTCTCTCTCCCTCCCTCCCTCCATTTATCAGTCTTGGACTTTGGGGAACTCTCGGACTACCCGCAGCGAGTCAGAAACTGTAAATCGAAGAACCCCACTGTTATTTTGGCTCTATTAAATCTTGGAATTGGTGCCTGTTGATAACTGATTTACTCGCAATGCATATCCAAGCGACCAGACGTGTAAGCTCGAGGTCCAAATGATGTTTCGAATGGCGCGCAACTTTAGCAGTGTTTGCAAGTCGCGCACACACAATGGGACATTCATTTTCCAATGCCTCGTGCTGTGGAATGCTTGACGCATCAGATTCGGGGAGGCTCGGGACATTTTGTTCGTCGAAAAATATGCACAACCTTCAGCGTGTATGCCTCGCCTGAAAAGGGTGCTACGTGACAAAAATTGACACGTTTGTGAGCAAAAGGGGGTGGAAGAGGGGGAGCAAAGTCTTTCGAAAGGTGTTTGTGCACTCAACCCTGGTCACTTCTTTTTCCTCTTGCCGGCAGTGGCTGGACGGGGCGCGGGTGGTCCAGCAGCTGGTGGCGCTGATCGACCCGGCGTGCAGCGAGGAGAAGCACAGCAACGCGGCCGAGGCCCTGTGCGAGATGGTCAAGCTCAGCCGCGAGCAGATGTCCCTGCTGCAGGAGAAGGCGCCCCCTGACCCCCTGCTCGAGACGCTCGAGTCGTGAGTGGCCTCCCAAACTATCGTTCGGGACATGTCTCTTGCACGAACAGCTCGTGTAGCACCCAACGAGCACACGGAGCGCTGCGCAATGGCCCTACTAGAGAGTTTTAGTTTTCAGTTTTTACGGTCTGCTGGAACGCAGCCTGAGCGGACCGTCGCAGCCCTCTCCGCTAGCGCGGCAGGGCGATGCGGGCGCCCTCTCGCGCGCATGCAACGACATTGCTTATTCTAAGATGGCTGCCACGCCTGCGACGAGTGCCGTGGCTTCAGGCTCTTGTTTGACGCGCAAGCCACGAAAGGGGTTCTGCATAGACAAGGACTTGTGCTTGCTGCGAGAAGTGGCGACTGCGAACACATTCGAACACTACACGAAACTGCTCTAGTTCACTGTAACAAAACGCCGCGTTGGATCGTTGCCGTCGAAAAGGATTCAAATGGACGTGGAATGCAACTTTGTTGGCTATTGCGGGGCTATCGTCAATGCGAAAATTTGTTTTTCAATCACTTTAATTGACCAGTAACGCAATACCATTGCACGTGTCAATACTTAATAAACAAATGAGCTATATGTACTGGTTTTACTGCGTTGAAGTGGTGAAGTGGTTTTCGGTTCTGTTTCATAATGCCAAGCTTGGCCAGACGGCGCTGTTAGTCCGCTGCATTAGTCAGCTGCATTAGCAGGGCAACATTGAGCGGAGTGGAGCATAAAAACGCCAAACTGAAACTCTCTACTGTGGTGACCAGTGGTGATCGTAATGATATACGTAAGTGGTGGATATAGTGCAACCAGAATGAAACGAGGGGTGTTTGCTTCTTTGTGGTGGGGGCAGCACTTTCTTCTATACCACGTTTGTCACTCCATCTTTTTTTTTGTGTGTGTAGTAGGTTCATTACCCACCACGCTGGCTCAGCGGCTAAGGCGCTAT
This sequence comes from Haemaphysalis longicornis, assembly GCA_013339765.2. Lineage (NCBI taxonomy): Eukaryota > Metazoa > Arthropoda > Arachnida > Ixodida > Ixodidae > Haemaphysalis > Haemaphysalis longicornis. Next base: position 112,267,507 of record CM023455.1, read on the forward strand.
ATTGCTGGGCCCAGGGATGCGAGTTCGATTCCCGGCTGTGGTTACTGCTTTTCTGATGGAGTTAACTAGGAGCCAGATGAAATTAATCCGGAGCCCTCCAGCATGGGGCACCTCATCCTCATGTAGCTTCAGCGCGTTAAGCCCCCGAAATTTGAATTTTGAGAAGTCTTTGTTCGCTCACTATAGCAGTGTTAGGGGGGTTCACTCCAGTTTAACATCTGGGCCTGAGACGGGATTCTTCTGAAGACAGAGAACAGTAATAATGCTGGTTGCTGCTACTCTTACCGGGGATCTGTATTTAGGATCTGGGGAATTTTAGAATCGTTTATTTTAGTGGTTGGTTTTCCAAAGTGCCAGTTATGCCCACTCTTTCTAGCAGTTTGACATGGCAGCCGCGATTTGGGGTTCTAACGCAAGAGCAGTCTTCATCCTTGCTTTCCTGGCTGCCTGGCCTCGAAACACACTACGCAGGTAGCCTGTAAAGGCTGCACTATTGCGGACAGGGCGTTACTGCAGTGAAGCATATTAATGTGAGAGTATTTGTTCCCTTTTACTCCCAGTGCTTTTGGCCTTTGCACAGTCCCCTCGCAGGTCACTTGAAGGAGTCAGAATGCATGCAGGTGGTACAAAAGGTGATTGTTGATGTAAAAGTAGCAGTGCTCAATGTCCAGAATGATGCCAAGACAGTCTCTGCTTCACAGCGAGGCACAAAATAATGATCCCCCCCTCCACATGTAGTTGATGATCTCCAAGTAGCCTCCAAATACAGATGGGAGGTTACTTGGAACATTTTGGAATTGCATACAGTTTACTTTTACGTCGTTAGAAGAACTACTAATAATTACATAAAATTACTTGAATTCATTTAGAACGTTGCTTAAATTACTTGCAATTACACAAATTGCCCTGTTACGATGCATTTATGTGCGCATTTAGCGCTTGTTACGAGGCCACAAAAAGTACGCGTCACGAAACATGGGGAAAATAACTAAGGGATGCTTCACATTACAAAGTGGGGTAAATACAGGAAGCAAAAAAAAAGTTTGCAGTGTATGGCACAATAACAGTCAAGTCCTTTAGTTTGGTGAAGTAACTAATATTTAAGTAACACTGCTAGACAGTAAGAGTGCATCCCATCTTATGCGGTCAGCTGCTTCCAGCCTGTTGTGAATCCCTTTTCTGTGCCTTGCTTATGCCCAGGACTGAGACGGTGACCGAGCTGCTCGACCACATGTTCTCGGGGGATCGGACGTGCGAGTCGGTCTTCGTCAACGGCATCTCGGTGCTCCTAGCACTGCTCGAGTTTCGGAAGCAGGGGTAAGCAACAGTCCGTTTGTCTTGCCGACTGCATACAATCAACCTCTCCTTTTGCGCATCCCAGAGAGCCTGAGCTCGCGTTCATAGTTTGTGTAAACAATAATCACCAGGCCCTCAAAATTCCGCCACCACAGTCTGAGAACTGAAGCCGCTTGGATATGAATAGCGAAAGAAGCCTTGTTTGGCTATTTGTTCGGGGTGGTCTTCGTCGGTAGTTTTATGCAGATGATGTGAGAGATCGGTCAGCTTAAAACAAAATTTTGTCATCGGATTGGGTGTGACGTGTCTAGTCAGCCAGTTGGTGGTAATGTTTACACAAGCTGTCGGATTCCCACATTCACAATAACCTTTAAAGGCTGGATGCACTTTGTGTGGGTGGGCCAAAATACCACGGGCCAGTTTATTATGTGTGCGTTACTCATTTAACGAGCAAGCCTTGCAGCTTGTTGGAGTGACTTATTTGGTATGTGTTCTCTTGGAGCAAGAATTGTTTAACTCTCGAGTGCTTCATCTCCATAGCAGGACCCTTAAAAACAAACAAAAAAAGATGTAAGCTTTTTTTTATGTCAGTATATCTTCCCCGTCTAGGCATCACTGCAATGGGAATGATGGGGTTTGGGGATGCTGTGTTCTGTAATGTTATTTGACAGGATGACAATCAGTGGACATTGGAGTGGCAGTAGGCTTCTTCTTACTTCTTATTTAGAACTGCCTAAAGCTGTCAAGAGCAAACCCGTATTTTATTTTCCCATAGTGTTTCTATTGTGGGTGCAGTTTTAAGCTTCCCACGAACTGCTTAAAGGGACCCTGGAGCACTTGCCATCAACTACTCTGGATGTTTTTTGGGGGTAAAGTCTATAGTCCGTGCAACCTCCTCCCTCAAGAATTATGAAAATCCGTTCACTATTAACGAAAGTACACGCGTTGAGAAATCGCGCAAAATTGTTCCCTCTCAGCTCGACCACAGGCAACGCGACAAAAAGCTGTGTGCTCTCTCCCGAAGAGGGGGTTGGCTCGTGGTGTTCTCTTCAGTGGCCTTCGATATATTGCAGGCTAAAGAGCTTTCTCTGCAACGGGGGAGGGGGAGTCTATTCCCGGTCTGGTGCCACAAAGAAGCAGGCAAGGCTGCCTGCTCGCAAGCACGCACTCGGACTGGAAGGGCGTTTTTGAAGCTATAAATGTTTGTTATCAAATGGTCTCGTTGGAAGAGGAGTACTGAGTTCGTTGCTCAAACTCCGCGCGCACTCAAAAGAAATGCCAAAACTGTGCATACAGGTTCAGGCATAGAAGAGGTTCGTACACAGTGCCGACGACAGCGGATCATCGCAGTAAATGCGAGAAATAAGCTGCGAAGTTGACCAGCAACAGCCAATAGGGCAGCCATGGCTGCAAGGACGTCGTTTAGGCCATGCCAGGGATGCCTAATGAGGAAAATTGAAGACAGCACGGTTGGTTTTTCCGCGTCTTTCACAACGATTTGCACGCTCACCGCTTCACGTGCACATGTAATATTTGGCTCGGGTATACCTGGCGGTGTAATCTAAACGTCAAACAGGTTTACTTGCACTGCTCAAAGAGTGTTGTAGGGTCCCTTTAAAACGTCTCTGTAAAGGCAAATGAAAGACTTTAAGAGTGGGTACCGAGAGGAGGAGACCGTTAACTCAACAGAGGGAGGAAATTGTAAAATTCGGAAGCGGAGAATTTACTGGGGCATCGCTAGACACGAACAGAGGCCTTCGTCCCGCTGTGGACGCAGACGTGATGATGATGATGATGGTGGTGGTGATGTTTCTCCTTTGCAGGCTGGCCGGCCAGCAGCAGCAGCAGCAGAACGGCAGCAACAATGCGGACGGCCCCAACGGCGGCGGTGGCCCCGGCGGGGGTGGCCCCAACGTGCTGCAGGGGGAGACGGCTTGCTTCACGTCCATCTTCTTCCGGTCGGAAAACGCCGAGCAGATGACCGCCCTGGACGTGGAGCGGCTCCGGCGGGCGTCAACCGCGTGCTGGCCGCCGTGCTGCCCCGCCTGGCCGACTTTCTGCGGCTGCTCACGGCCCCGCCGCAGGTGCGACGGCGACTTTTAAGGCGAAAGCTTTTTAGTGGGGCCGGTGGCGTCCTGTCAAAAAAACTAATGTAAAAAAAAAACTAAAAAGCAAAAACCCCAAAACCAGAAAAAAACCAAACAAGTAAAAAAAAAAAACAAAAAAACACTGGCCGGTTAGTCGACCGAAAAGCTCTGATAAGATCTCTACACACGGCGTGTGCGTGAAACCGGGATTCCGTAGTGTCAAAACGGTTACTTGAAAATTGCGAAAAAGGAACGGTTCTAGATAAGACAATGCACGCATCGATCGTAAAGGACGAGTGCAATAGTATACCTTTATCTCATAAAGCACGTATCGGCATACGTTCAGATTGTTCGTAGGTGCGTTCGCTTGGTGCACGAAAAAGTGTTGCATGAATTCGTTCTTTGTTTGCGGTTTGGGTCTTTGAAGGTTTAGCGATCGATTGGATGCTCTTTCAGCGAAGTTCTCGATGCAGTTTTTATGTCGAAGCTTTCGTGATTCTCTCAACTTTCTTTAGGAAAGGATGGTAAAGTTTTTCGGGAGGGTTGGGAATGGGAGAAGTGACAGCCTACGTGGGAGAGTAGGAATAGTGGACGAGTAGCGATTGTGTTCATAAAGGAGCAATTATAAAACACAGTAGTGGGCTTATTGTATGTGAGAGAGTAATGATATATGTAAGGGAGTAATCGTAATCTATGTAAAGGAGCAATTATAAAATACAGAAAGTATGCTTGTCATACGGGAGAGAGTAATGATATATGTAAGGGAGTAATCACAACTATGTAAAGGAGCAGTTATAAAGTACTGATGGTATGCTTGTAATACGGGAGAGAGTAATTATATATGTAAGGGAGTAATGATAATCTACATAGGAGAGTAAAAATATTGGTGGTAGTGTGATGACCGTACGATCACCTTGAGAGGGGTGAAGGAGTAGATTTACCATTCCTGGGTGCCTTCCCGTTTGGGAGAGTAGGTATGATAAGCGTAAGGGAGTAGTGATTATATACTATATATGTAAGGGAGTAATGATAATCTACATAGGAGAGTAAAAATATTGGTGGTAGTGTGATGACAGTACGATCACCTTGAGAGGGGTGAAGGAGTAGATTTACCATTCCTGGGTGCCTTCCCGTGTGGGAGAGTAGGTATGATAAGCGTAAGGGAGTAGTGATTATATATATAAAGGAGTGGTGATAATATAGGTCAGGGAGGAATGATAGTGTACAGATTATACGCTGATAACATACGTAAGGGAGAAACGGTTATATTTGTGAGGGAGTAATGGTCGTATACGAAAGAGAGCAATAATAACGTGCGTTACCGATTAATGATGCTGTTGGAAAGTAACAGTGATTATGTACGTAATAGAGTTATGATAATGTATGGATAGCATGAGTCAGAGAGTAATGACTATATGTGAGAGAGCAATGATAATATATGGATAATATACGAATGGTACACTGCAGTGAAAAAAGTATTAATAACAGACTAGTATATTAAGTATACTAGCTTTAACTATGTTCTTAATAGTCATATGCAATATGGTGGAATAAAGCATTTAGAATAGTCATATACTACTTTATATAGCTGTTGTATACTAGCAGCATACTGGAGTTAAATCCCACAACAACAAAGTACACTTCAATGAAATTTCCACTGCAACAAAGGATTTCCAATTTCCCGTAATGCCCAAACGTTCTCATTTTAAGGGGGGACGTGGCTTTCAAAATCAACTTTTTTATTTCTTTGTGGATTTTGATGAAAATTGGCACAGCAACTGGAAATGCTTCCGTGATAACACCATAAAAATTTCAAACTAATATTTTGAAAACTTTTTTATGTATTAAATTTTCTTTCTGTTCCGCTTGTACCGAGCTTGAGCGGCTTATAAAATACGATAGAAAACTTGTTCGAAGTGCTTTGCATTCCCAAATGAATGGACGAGGTCGTGACAGTTTTAGAATTTTTTTTTTACAACACAATGTTTTTTAGTTTTCATTTTTTTAGAGGTTAATGTGCAATAGGCATGTTGACTGTGAACGATTATTTGAATAAAAAAATCACAAAAAACAAATCTGGAAAACCAAGAGTGTCACGACCTGAACTGTTTATCAAGGAATGTAACGCAAGAAACGAAATCAAAATAGACCCAGCGGTCACAAAAAAATCCCTGGTACAAGCGACGGAGGTGGCAAAAAAAACTGTTTTGAGAAAACGGCTTCCGAAGTTGCAACATAGGTTTCACTTATCAAAAGTCGTCACGGTTGTAGCCTTTCATGTCCTTTTGAACATGGGGCTTCTGGAATGCCTTGCCTTGAAATTGGAGTGCCTTTTACAGCCTTTTTCTTTCCAGAAAACATCATTTTCAGCTCCTCCGTGAAGAGTACATACCCCACTTTGCAGACCAAACGAAGGGGGAGATGGGTTTCAATGGGCTTTCAATGCAAAGTAGGTTAGCTGGTTGGCTGTATCGCACTGAACAGCCTCCTTTTGCAGTGTTGTCACCATGGCAACAAGTTGAGCATTTTTTTAACTTAAATTTGAACATTTTTGGCTTTTTTTTATGTTTTATCATCTTGCCTGGCACAGCAACTTAGTACTCATACGTGCAGGTGTTCATTGCCAAAAGTTTGCATATCACAAGGATGAAAATGAGCTACTTTGAAGCTTGGTAGAGTATTCTGCATAACTCCCAACTTCAATGCAAGAGCATATTTTTTTAATACTTTTGACATTCAAGGCATCCAATATTTCTAGCAGCAAAGCCAGTATGCCCTAAGCAATGGTATCAATAATTTCCCTAAAAAATCACTGTTAAATGCTGCGACAGTAACGTACATTTTTAATGCAGATAACATATTTTTATTCCTATATTACTAACTCAAACCTGTTTGCATGAAAATTACAAGTGCACGGGAAACGTTGCGCAATACGGGCGATATGGCTCGCGCTCATCGCAGCGCACGCTTACCGCGACATATCGAACTTTAATTATACCTGATATGGCTGGTCAGGTCGCTTTTAAGATTAAATCTAACGTCGCAGGCATTAATTACAACTACTGGCGTTCAATCGTAACCGGTTGCCCAGTCATGTGCTGCTCCAATGCGCGTCGGCTATGCCGTGCGCGCCAGCGCGTTTGACGCGTCGACCGTTTCTTTCTCAAGGCTAGCGAGGTCCACAGTCAAAACACAGCAATAACCAAGCGTGTAAACATCGCAAACCCGACTAAAAGTTCACTTCACGAACCGCTATCGCAAGCGCGCACACCGCGTCACCCTCCGGGGTCTGGCGACGGTAGAGTCACGCGCACCACGAAGCGTTCGATGACCTCCTCCTTTCGAGCCACACAACTTCCCGTAATCTGGCTCGCGATCTCAGGCATTCCCATCGCGATAACGTGCGTGTTGAATACCACAGATTGAACAGAAACTCGGCCGAGCGAAGCGGCGAAAATGAACTCAATCCGCTCGCTACGCAGCTCAGGCGGCCGCCATCTTGCGTTGCGCCCGTGACATCCAATCAGGAGGGTCGTTGTTCTGTGCCCCGACCGGAGGACCAATAGCGCTTCAGCATCTATTTCTAGCTTCGTTGTGCGTCGTTTCTTTTCCTGCCGTTTGTGCGTTTGTGAATGAACGAAGATAAAAGAGACGAGCGGGAACCGGAAAGACGATCGCTCTGCCGATCTAACCATATCAAAATGGCCGCGCCCGGTGGCACCGTTGCGGAGATAGAGCGCTCCGAAAATTGCCGTTTTTTCGCCCTTTTGCGCTGATAGTTTGTCACCGCGCCTGACAAAAGTATTTTTTTATGCCACTTTGCGACGCTTTTCAGCGTAAAAACTTTGCAGACGCATAGAATAGGAAACATAGAAGCCGAATATGCGGGTTTCAAAAAAACGATGTTTTGGTCATTTTTCCGAAGTTGAAAGCCGCGTCCCCCCTTAATTCAACAAACAATTTTCTCTCGTTCCCTTCACTTCGAAAAAATTTGTGTTGGGGGGGGGGCCTAGAATTTTCATTCTCTCGGGTGACTAAAACATTGCAAAATCGTATCTTTTTTTACCCCTGAGAGGGCTTCCCGAAGCAATATTCATCTCTAACTGCTATGGTGGGCTGCCATTGTGTGATGGCGCTGGCGATAGAGCGAAGACTGACCTGTAGAGGAGCTCACTTCGCTATGCATCTGATTACTGACTGCCAGTCATTTAGCAATTTCGTGCAGGGCTTCGATGCGGAGTTCTCAAACTCGAATGCTCAATTTTTTTTCCCCCCACACTTTGCCGAACAGAAGCCGAGCTGGACAACGACGTTTGGCGTGCTGGACCCGCCCCTGGGCCAGACGCGTCTCGAGGTGTGCCACCTGGTGAACGCCCTCATCAACTCCAACAACGACGACGTCAACAAGAGGCTCGCCGAGCTCGGAGCCCTGCCCTATCATTCTGGTGAGCAGCCAGGCAGGGTGTTTTCAGGCAGGTTGCGCCCGGTATGCATGAAAAAACGGAATTGGACTCTGTCCTGTCGTACTTCATCAGGCTTTTCCGTGATTTAGGGCAACGTTTTGAGTGGTTTAAGCATGAATTTCACTTGGCATACATGCAGAAACAAGGTTACTCTCTCCTCGCACTTTGGCAGGCTCTCATCCGCTTCTCTAGCTTCTCTGTCCTACCATTTTGTTTTAGCGACAATGATGGCTCTGAAAGCGAGCACTGGAGATCTGCATTGTCGAAGGGGCTTGCCGGTTTTGCAATGTACTTTTACAAGCGGGACAGTCTCGTATTTATTCGAATACAAGGTGAGGAAGGTTTTTTTTTTTTTTTTTCCGAAAATCCGCAGTCTTATATTCGAAGCTCAGTATATGCATATGGCGATTTTTATGACTCTCTAAATTGCACCCTCGCCTTGGAATTGTGACCACCTTATAATAGAATAAATACGGTAGCTTCAGCTTGGTGGGAATGCAATGGATTATGGATTTACGGAGGATGTTGAACTTGAAATTCGATGTAGACGCTAATTTCGCTCAAGTAGCTTCTAGTCACAGTTCTCTTGCGGACTTCAGGCAAGTTTCATAGAAGTTACGGATAGTAGGGATATATTTCGACTGTGTATATACAATCAATAATGGAGTATATGGGCACGCTGTGCTTAGTTTTGTCTGTTTATTGCAAACGAGACAGCCAGCAAACCTAACAGACTCGCTTTATCAACACACAGCGTGACGTTGTCGCCAGTGGGAGCGCAACATTTTCCAGACAGGGTTGCCATAGCAACCGGCACAGGCGCGAGTCAGTCAGCAAACATAGAAAAAGCGGTCCAGCGGCGAAACGGCGACGACCGCGTGTGTACAGTAAAGTACCCCTGATAAACCGCATCGTATCGTATCGAACCGTATCGATTCAGAAGTTGTCCGTCGCTCGACGTTATTCCCCCCTGTCCCCTGCAGGACCTGTTCTTCGAGTACTCGTGGAACAACTTCTGCACACGCAAGTGGCGCAGCTGGTCAGCTCGGTGATCAGCTCGGCCTACTCGCTCGACCAGGAAGGGAACAAGGTGAACCCGCTGCTGGACCAGCTGCTCGGCTCCTGCACGCTGGTGCAGCGCTGCCTCGACGCCTGGGACGCCAACACGCTCGAGCAGTGAGTACCGTACCGTACCGGGTGTTGGGACCGTACGCTGTATCTGCTCGTCGCTAGTGGCATGATGACTACCATAGCCGTGAGTACCGTACCATACAAAGTACCGTATTTACACGATTATGGCGCGCCCCCGATTATAACGCGCAGGTAAGTTTACTTATGAAAAATCTGAAAAGAAAAACAATCATTTAATTAGTAAAATGATTTCGAAATAAATATTTGAACAGCTGGCGAAGGTATGCCCCCATCGAGGAATGGGTACGCCAAATTTACTCGCGTGATGTTGACGTACTGTCTTGGATTGGATTGAGTTGGATTTTGGGAGGAGCTAATGTCCATGGTGATGCCGCGGTATGCTTTGAAACTGATTTAGTTTTGCGCCTGATTGTAACACGCGCACAAATTTTAAGGCTTGAAAATTTGAATTTGAAAATTGAAGGCGAACAAGCTCGAGCAGTGAGTACCTGGTATTCTAAGTGAAGTTTGCGCAAGAATTAGTGTCGGAAGCGTTGCTTCATTTTCGTCGTTTTGTTGCCCCTTTCAGAAATCAGCCCGGAAAGCATCGGCGCGGCTACATGGGCCATCTGACGAAAATTGTCAACGACATCGTAGCAGCAGCCGACAATGGGAACAACTCTGAGCTTGTGCGAGAGCGGTTAAAAGGTGCCCGTTACCCCTTTGTCTATCTGGAGTTTGTTTGTAACCGAGATTAAAGGAAGCTGGTCAGGGAACAACGTAATGTGTAAAACTCACTAAGGAATTGTACATGTGTTTATGTAGGGTAACATTTAGAACATGTCATCAAAATGATACCAATGGGCTGATTAATGCAACCCCATAAGCAAAATGTGTGAGGAAAGCTGTCTACTTGCATAGAGCTTCAGGTTGGCCCTTTCATAGAACTCGGATGTTTTTTATGTTTCGAAACTGCATGTACAAACAGTACCTTCATACGGTATTTCAATTCTATTTCTATATATTTGTTTCTATGCAGCAGTATTTTGACAGTATTTCTAGATTGCCTTCTCCCAATGTGCCTGCCTATATCAAGACTGCGAGGAAGGTCTAATACCGTAAAGTTATGATTTGAATGAGAAAAAAAATATATGTATGGATAACGGCAGTTTATTTAGTTGGAACAATAAAAAGAAATATAACATAGTTATATTCCTTTTATAACGTATAAGTTATACATATACCTATAAGTTATAACCTAGTTATATTCCCCGAAGTAGGCTCAAGATATTGTAATTTACCCGGCAGCCACTAGAAGACGAAATTGCGAATGCCAAACACTGATTACCTCATTGGCCACTCGGGGAACAGTATGAAGGTGTCATTGCCAGTTGAGGCAACTAAAAACGCTGCTGCCAAATGTTTTCAGTCATTTTATTTGGTTCTGAACCGCAAGCCTGTTAACAAGACATTTGGCTGGGTTTCACAGTAGAGTCGATGTTCACCACTTTCCGGAAGCATTTTCCGCAAATGGCACCGAGTTGAACGGCAGTCTTTGGTTTGTGCGGATTGGCAGATCTTCCAGAGGAGACCAAGGGACGTTGGGAGACATTCACCGTCGATACGCTCGCCGAAGTGAACAAGAAGAACACCGTGTCATTGGTGAGTGACGTTTTTCGCCGGCGCACGGCATGTGGCCTTTCTGCATGGACATTGGTTGCTGGTGTATATACTCCGGTGCGAGTTAAAAATGGAAATAGCTCATGCATGAAGTTGGTCGTTTTTGGGTTTAAAAGGGGAGGGAAGGGGGTAAAAATCAAGTGCTATTTTTCAAATTGATGATCGGAGCAAAATCTGGTTTGCTTGCAGAATTCCAAAGCTTGGGTTTTTTTTGGGGGGTCAAATCTATAGATGTCCTATTTAATAGACTCAGTTTTATTTTATCAGAAGTTGTCACTAGCTTCTGTAATGCGTTAAAGTTGGTGTTTGTTTCAAGCTGGTAATGGGGGAGACATCAGGGTTTTCCAGCAAATACTCTCCGACAATTGGCATTTGTTTGGAAAATAATCAGTAATGATGACAGTAAAGAGCATTGGCAACTTCTAAGGTACGAAACATTTTATTAACAAAAAACAAAAAACTGGTTATCAGTTTTTTACACATCCTTGTTTCCGTACATTATTGTCTGCAGTCGCAACATGTCGGTCTCGGTTCGAGACCTGCTGTCCGATTGTTGTACGTATTTCAGCTGGAGAGAAAATTCTCTTGAGATCAAAGCTTCCTTTAAGCTAGATTCAGGTATAAATCTGATTTAACCCGATTCTCGTGAAACATGTCTGGGGCGTAAAAATCGTGTAAAATCGGGCTGTATCCTACCCATGCAGGATATCACTCTGCTGTAGCAACGACTTGTCACGACAGCGCGCACGTGCACTTTGTATGGTGATTGCACTTAATGCATGGCACTGTGTGCTTTTCTTTCTCACCTCATTTGTTTCGTCGCTGCAGTAGTTGTACCCATGTGTAGTAATGCTTTGTTTTCTAAATCAGTTCTATTTGGATGGAGTAAAGGTCTCCTGGCTGAGAGCACACTTGCAATAGTTTGTACACTCGGGTCATTGGCTGCTGTGGTTTGTCGCAGACATTTGAGATTCAAAGGTGACCCGAAAGTGGTTTGATATGCGCGCATCTGCGCAGAAGTTGTTCAAGGAGATGTTCAGGCTGTCGAGCTCAAACAACACTCCAACATGTCCCAAGTTCAGTATCAGCTCGGCTGTTTCTACTGTAATTGCGGTTTTTGAATAGCGATTGCTGCAGTTCAGCGACAAAGACTTGAGCATTGTGAAATTCTCAGTTGCACCTAGGAATTGGCTTGGTGATTTAAGCAAGCTTTTTTTTCTCCTTGACGCTAGGGTGGTGGGATGCCTAGTGTGTCCAGTTCGGAGGACGACGAGTGCATTGACTTGCGGGAGGTCGGATTCCACCAAGAGGCCGCCCTCCAGCAGGTAAGCAGAGGGGATTGGCTGCGAGGGGGGGAGTGGCCAAAAAGAGGGCCAGTGCGAAATTCAAAGATTTTTAGGGGGCAGGGATAAACTGCGCACAGGTGGTGTTCGAGTGAAGGAGGATGGGTAATTGTCCTTCACATTCTGCTTTTTATGCGAGAGAGGAAGGTGATGAAATGGCACGCTCCATCATCCGGAGCGCGGCCAAAACAAAATTTGTAACACTTGCTGTTGGCAGCTCGATGGGAAAGTAAGCTAAACAGGTTAACCACTAGTTCGAGAACATAGATAAAATAATCTGCAGCGTTCAGTAGACAGATGCAGCAATCATCATAGTAAGGTCACATTGCAGACCACAAGATTGGCCTGAGAGAAGTGCTCCTTCGCTTCGCTGCCAAGGAGCTTATGTTTTTAGAGCAGCGTAAAAATTTAACGATTTGAACGCACGCGAGAGTTTCTGGTGTGCGGTGGGGAAGAGGGATCCCCAAAAATGTCCGATCTTATGTTACGCAGCGTTTTGCTCATGAGTGGATGTTGTTGTTCCTGCTGGTGGCCAGGATTGGTCTTCTTTCGTCAGCAGTACTAGTTTCATTTGGAAGTTTAAGCTCTGATCTTATCGTCGTGTCACCGTTAGTAAACGCGAATATTTTTCTTCGCTTAACCGTTGCATTGCTGCAAGAATCGGAGAATCACCATCGAAAGGGCGTAGCACCAAGTCTCTGCAGCCAATAGTATCCAAAGCCAATCATTGCAAAGTCTACTGTAGGCCTTGGCTTTGAAGGAAATGGTGGTGATCATAAAGGTAACTGGGACTATGTACAACTATGGAAATAAGTTGGGCATAACCAGTGTTCCTTAAGAACAGACTGCACCATCAAATGTTTCTTCGTCGAGCAAAAGGCAGAAAGAGGGAAAACGTATTACCCAAACTTAATCTGATTTGCCAATGTAGCAAGACAAGCTACATTGTATAGCCATTGGCAACATATTAATAACAACATGAACTACAGCATTAGTTACGGCATAAACACAATAAGGGAATTTTGTCTCGCTAGGTGCCTTGCAACATATTTTGATGCATTCTCGCTCAGGAATCGCACTGAACGCACTGCGGTAAATGCGAAATCTCTGCCTGGTGTACTGGTGATAGTTCTGGCCTTTCCAGCATTATTGTGGTGTTTAGGTTTCTGGTCGTTTCAGCTCCACAACCTTAAAATCTATTTTCAGGTGTCACCGGGCAGTGTTTCGGATCACAGCCCACTCGTGTGGTGGGCGGCGGCGGTCGCGTTGCTACTTGAAACTTTTCATTAATCTCGCTTCTGCCTTTTTTGCTTTGCTTTGCTTTGTATGAATGGACGCTGTCGCAGCTGAAGTGTTACGAAGTTGTTGTCAGCGGTGAATATGTTGTTTCATAAGGAAGCGCCGCGCGACAAAGCCAACTTTATAACGAAGCCAGCATTGACCTGCCGAGAGAGTGGAAGGCAGTATAGTCGAAGGAGTTACATTACCTTGTGTATAAACATGTTATCCTACCACGATAGACTCACCTCGAAGGATGTCTTAGCAGGCAGTTAGCAACATTATCACTTAATTGCTACCAAATTACCTCGTAATTGTTGAGCTTTTATTTATTTTACCGTATCAGTGTGCTTTGAAATAGTCTGATCAGCAATTTCTTCTTTGTCTAAAGTTCTAAGCAGCTCAGTCGAGATGGGGAAACTGCTTTTTACCAGAGCTGCAGCTCGTTGGGTTGTCCTCTTAAGAATGCTGTCATCCTACCCGACGTAACGTGTTTGTCGTTTTTTCATGCGTCTTTATAACACCGGTTCTTTGATCATGCCCGTTACTCGGTTCTTCTCCCCAGGAGGGTTAATAACTGTGTTGCATCCCGGCAGCCGCTGTCGTAACGTGACACACGGACTCTCTCCGTGATCTTCTTCTCTCTCCTCGCCCCCTCTCCTCCAAACACCCCCTTTCGGGGCCCGTTCCGTTTTTCCGTTTTCTAACCCCCTCCCTCTTCTCTTCTCCCCCACGTCTCCACACTGCAGGTTTTCCCGAGGTCAGTGCAGCAGGTGAGATGGGCTTTCCTTTCTTTGTGCCTGCTCCCCCCTCTTCCTCGTCTTTCATCCTCGTCCTTTTTTCCGATCTCGTGCACGACTCTCCTTTCTTCTTGTCTGCATCTCTCGTTATGGCTGCCCCCCATGTTTGGGATCGTGTCGCCACACCTTGCACGTTTTGATTGGTGTTGTGAAGACTTGTAAGTTGGAATGACTTGTGATGTGGAGGTTTCGTGTGTCTGTTGGCTTGCGTTGGCTAGCGGCTTGTTAGCCGGATTTGTTTGCGTGACGGGAAGGCTGCTGTTTTTGGAACCACAGAATGCTTGTGTGGTGTGCATGGTATGTGTGTTCCTTTTTGCTAATTCTCTGCTGCTTGCTTCCAAAGATGAGGCTTTTTGTGGTTTCGAGGAAGCCAGAAACTTGGTGCCTTGCTAAACCCCTGGAAGCGAGGCTTAGGTCAGCTCAACAGGCTGTGGAACAAAGGATGATAGGAATAATAATGCTTAGGGAAAGGAAATGATTTTCTCAAGGAACAAACTTGGATGGAAGACTTTGTAGCCAAAATTTACAAGAAAGAAGTGGCCTTGGGTTGGCCATACAGTGTGGAGGGCTGATGACCAGTGGACAGTTAGAATAATACCATGCCTATCGAGAGAGGTGAGGTTAGAAGCAGGGAAGACTGTTAGCTCACGGAGGGATGAAACCAGAAAATTCGAGGCAAAAAAAATGGACTCGCGGCAGCACAGAAGAGGAATGGTTGGAGGAACGTTGGACAGGCCTTCATCCTGGAGTGGGACTTGGATATGATGATGGTGATTATTATTATTCCGCCGTACCGTTGGTGTCGTGTCTCTGAGTCACCCGAATATTACGATTCGAAAGGCATCAAAGGCACCGATTTAACTCTGCACTTGCGTAGACCACTCGGAAGGCGACCAGTGTTTCCGCAATGACCACACCCAAATCTTCCGCACTCCCATGCTGTAGTTGCTTCCAATATGTGCACTGTTGGTACAGCCATGGACAAATTAAATGCGAATTCCAAAATACGAATGCACAAGGCCGAAATGTACAGATTACGCGTTTTAAGTGCAAAGCCTTGTCGCCGTAGCTCACTGTAATGGTCGATGTCAAACGACTGCCGGAATCAGGCAGTGCCGCGAGATAGCAAACCCAAGTAGAGCCCGGCATTCCGTCGTGGCACGTCCCACTGAGGCTTCGAAAGCCACGCGATTTCAATAGTCATAACCGTTTGAAACTCGTTAACCGCTGGCGCTTATCATACATCTCCCCGTTGTTTAGCGCAAAGAAAACTGTAGGTGCATTTGAGGCAAAGTATACATAATTAACCGGCAGCGCCCGTGTTCATTTAGTTAGGAACGCTCGCTTGTTTGGTTTTTGCGATAGGAAGCAAAGAAAAGTGGCAGTGCAACGCCAGCACGTGCGGGAGGAAAAGCAAGCACAAAAAGAACAGAACTCCTGCGGGTGGTGTTTTCAGGTAGGGGGCGCTCGAGCACTGCGAAGGCGGGAAATTCGAATTGCGTTGGGTGGTAACAGTGAGCGGATAACGGCGCTACAGCCCATTATGGCGAATCACTGCTCTGCAGTTCCGACAGCTTTCACATTGAGTGGAACGGCGTTAATTTTTTCTCTACTGTGTTACTGAAGTTATCGTGTGGCTTGGGATAATATAGGATGACGATACGCCTTCCTAAACACGCCCGAACCGCACTAATGTCTGACTTCAATAATCCAGTCTTTGATTTAGTGAGTCTACGTTTGTAGTTCCGTGTTCGCATTTAATTTCTTCATGGCTGTACCTTTGCATGCGTCTTGCCCGTATGACTGGTGTGCACTGCTTAGCAGCACTGCATTTTTTTTTTCTTTTTACGCTGCACGTAAACTGCTTTGCACTGTGTTTGACCGTCCATAGTATCTCCTCTTTGTGATGCAGTATGTATATGATATGTGTACAATACGTAAGCTGTAGCAATCCCAGTCGTAGTGTCTTCGTAGTCATTCCAGCTATGCGCAACGTTTGGGTGTAATAGGAATAACCCCTTCGGGCATAACCTGTTTGTCGATAGGCGCAAGCCAAATACAGTGCTGATCGATGTATTGCATCTTAATCCAAGTCCTTCTGAGGCCCTAGTAATTGTTATAGTCCATGTGATCTTCAAGGAGCATACGTAAGCGTAACAGATAACAGTAATAGCAGTGCAGGTTGGTTTGTTCATAAAAACCTAAGCTCACATAGGGTACATTAGCTACATCGTGCACATCTCTCATAAATTGTTCACGCTAAAATATCCTAAAGTGTCAAAAAGGTAAAATTTGTGTACAAGTTTTTAAAAATACGGCACCACAATAGCCATTGTGAGAGTAAATTGGCAGTGTTGCACGCTGTCATGTTTTAGAATGCTTACAGCACTCGCGTTTACTCCCGTAATTCTCTCTTTTTAAGCCGCCCGCACATCATCCCCACTAGCTGCATTGTTATTCCCCACTGCTGACGTAGTCTGGTTGTGCGCACGCGCTTCCGAAAACTGTTTCCGCTTCCCGCACGTGACTCTGTCTCCGTCGTGACGTGACGTTGCACAGTGGAGTGCTTGTGACGTTTGGTGCGAATATGGCCGCAGGCCTTTTCTGATTACCAGATGGAGCAGGTGACGAGCAACTTCGTCGAGCAGTTCGGCTTCAACGATGACGAGTTTGTCGAGGCGGACGAGAACCTCGTGTGAGTGTCTCGAAACTCGTCACTTTCGCTCCTTGTTACGGGAGAAATCGCTAACCTTAATTTTGCTCGCTGATTTTCGCTAACCCTAATTTTGCACGCTAATTTTCAAATAAAACCCCGAAATGGTGAATAAACATCTCTTGGAAGAACGTTGTCCTTAGAATGGCTTCACTTATACCTTTTGTTTGGCATCAGTTTTGAGTTTTTCACGATGATTGACGTTTTTATATTTAGCAGAATTTTATGGGGATGCAACTTTTGGGGTCGTTAGGCTTAGAGGAAAGATTACCGTTTGTTTAGGCATCAGTTCGAGTTTTTCACAATGATTGATGTTTTATATTAGCAGAATTTTATGGGCATGCAATTTTTGGTGTCATTAGGCCGTCAGCTCTAGTTTTTCGCAATGATTGATGTTTTATATTAGCAGAATTTTATGGGCATGCAACTTGCGGGATCGTTAGGCTTAGAGGAAAAATAGTTCAGGATTAGAATGTTCATTATGATGATCATCATGAAGGTGATCGGTAGGGGCGAGGTGGAGTCTACGTTAGTGTGCCAAAAAAAAACTTGGATGAACTGCGAGTCCCGATGGAAATCAGTGCGTAATGAGACGAAAATAACAACTTACATCAGTGCAACTTCATCTGTCGCCGCGAATGCTACAAACTGTACTTCATTAACTGCCGGATGACTTCGTGATATTGGCGGGTGGAGATGGTCGGTAATTTCTCTTGCACTAAATGCTGGCGACTCGATGAAGAAGCCAGGCTACCCGCACCCTCTGTTGTGGGTGCAAGCCCACTGCCAAAAGTATATGCTTTGTAATGATTAACGATGATGATTTTGCAGGGGACAACTGGACCAGCTTGCAAGGGCAAACTTCCATCTTCCGTCTGAAGTTAACATGGTAAGCCATTTTGGACGTACAGTGGAATCTCGGTGATACGAATTCGGTTGATACGAATTTCGTTGTGATACGAATTTTCAAAATTCCCCGGCCAAAATGCATTGTACGCAATGTAAAAAAATTCGGATGATCCGTTCGCATTTATCACCCGGTGCGGGTGATACGAACACGCGAGCCGCGAGCATATGACTGCGGCGTGGACGGGAGGCGGGAGTGTTTGTGCGGCCGTGTGGCCTTGGTCGCACGCAGGCACAAAATCATTAAGCGTGAACTGCATGGAGCGTTTTCTGCTCACAAAAACGCGCCGCGCAAGCCACAGGCGCGCTGACGCCACCGCAAATACCACCCGCATGCGGCGCGCGGCGCGGTAAGCCGCGGCAACATGGCGGCGTCAACGGCCGCGAAGTAGGGCGGGTGGCTCGACCGACCGCTTCTGACCGCTCTTTAAAGAACAAAATAAGTTGCTTATGAATTAAGGGAGCTGATGAGTCCGAAAACGACACTGTAAAGCATCGTCCGCGCGGCTAGGGAAAGCGCCTATCAAATATCCGCCACCGTGGTAAGCCTAAACATCTCCGGCGGAGCCAGCGGGCTGTCCGGAGCGCTTTCAAACTGCGCGCGCAAACGCCGACGCGCCCGAATAGTATGCGGTTCAGGCTTGAGTTCGTGTGCGCGCGTCGCGTCGGCGATGAGCGCGCGTTCTTTTGACGCCCGCGCTGACGATTCAGCCCGGCACCCAGGCGCCAGCCTCTGCCTCGGTTACCGCTAACTGCATTGGGAGGAGCCTCACGACTTGCGCCAATAGGGAGATGCGCGCCTCATTGTGATTGCGGCAATTTCGGAGCGCTAGCAGCAGCTGGCTGGGCCACCTCCGCGGTGGATATTTGGCGTAGATGACATTTTATAGTGCTTCTCCCATACTGTCAGCTCCTTTCCCGCATGAGCAATTTAATTTACACATTGAGCTCCGTTTTAACAAAAGGTTAGAAGCGGTTGCTGAAGCTACCTGCACCTCTTCGCGGCAAGAGCCGACGCCATATTGCCGCCGCCTGTCGCATGCGCAGCACATTTTCATTTTTTCTCGTTTTCTGATGATACGAATTTTCGGGTGATACGAATATTTTTTCCGCCCCTTGAGATTCGTATGACCGAGATTCCACTGTATTTTTAAATTCCTGTGTGTGGCATTGTCGTGAATGAAGCCGTATGATTGGTGCTAGAAGTTAGTGGTGGTCTCCCAAATGCCTGAAACGCAATAAAATGCAATGTTGGACCCCGATTTCGAAACCCAGTTTTGTTATTGCCGGAACTTCGTGGACAATTTTATGTTCGGCAACCTTAAACATTGAGCCTTGGTGTGCGTTTTAAATTTTTATTAAGCATTTTGCAGTTCATCGTCGGTTTCGTATTGGTGCTTCGACTAGCGCAAAGACGCCCTAAATTTCTCGATTTTGTGAATCCTTTCTTCCCCCAATGGACCTCTCGATGGTTTTTGCAAGATCGGCTTTCAACCGCTGTGCTGTTTTGGTTCCTTCATAAAACATTTTGTGGTTCATTGTCGGTTTTGCTAAGGGGTTTTGACTGGCATTTCTCAACATGCCATTGACATATGGCATATGCCATATCGATAATGGCATCAATATTGATATGGCGTCAATATGGCATATGCCATATTGACACTGACATATGCCAGTCATTTGACTGGCAAATGTCCGAGATTTCTGAATTTTGGGAATTCTCTCGTCCCCCCCCCCTTGACTTGTCGGCAGTTTTTGCAAAATCGGCTTAGAGTCGTGTTGTTCTGTTTGCTTCGCTGTTTTGTTTCCCTACCGACCCTGTTGTTTTGTTTGTTTGTTTGTTTTTCGCCCCTGAAAGCAGAGCCATGCGGAGCTCTTTGAGCGCGTCTGCCGGGAAAAGGTCCAGACGTTGGACGACGCGGACAGCGACGACGACATTTGGGATGACAAGGAGGCCGTTCTGTCAACCCGGTAAGGAAATTGTTCTTTGTGGTAGTTTCACCGAACGAAGACAGATAGAGGTTTCAACGTCGGTATAGTTTGCGCGGCAGCTCTTTATGATGAAGCGAAGAGGGGGAAATGTCACGTTGAGTAGTTGTGGGTGATCCCTAAAAAACGTGTTCTCTCTGACTCTTCATATGGTGAATAGAGAATTGTGGTACATCTGAACAAGATGTGAAAATTAAGGCAGAATGTTCAGGTGTGGAAATTGTTTAGCACGTTACCTCTGCGGTTGTGCATTTGTAACTCGCTGAAACAGAAGAGTGGGCGAGTTGGTGCATTTCAAAAGAATAAACGGCGCAAAAACGACCCAACCCAGTAAAGCGAGCGCAAACAGACGCAGCGCCATGTCTGTTTGCTCCCTCTTTCCTGTGTTTCATCGATTTTGCGTCGTTTATTCTTTTAAAATGTGTTTGTCTAGTGGAGCCTGAATGCATCAGCACTTCTATTAATTTGCACCCAAGCTTTTCGAAATTTATGCGGGCAGAATTTTTTATTCGCGCTAACTTTACAGATGGCATGATTTTTTGGTTTGAGCGCACTGGTTTGAAGTTTATTTGGAAATTCCGGTGATTTTAACTGTGCATTCTCCTCTCTCTCTGCACTTGTAGGCTTTTTTTTAAGTAAGTAAACAACGTCGTATGCTCTCTTAGAATTGCTCCAAATTTGCTCGACGTTTTGTAATTGCGTGTCACTCCCCAGCTCTCGGATGTAAGCGCTGACTGAAACGCGGGAAAAGAGAGGCACTCGGTAGTGGAGGGCAGTACTTAGCAGATAACTTTCTCAATCTTTGGCAGCTTTGGGCCCACTCGTTTCAGCTACTGCGTATGGTATAATAGTAAATGGTAGACTTTCCTTTGCTGAGTAGTACACTGGAAGAGCAACTTGATTTAATGGCACAGTCAAACCTCGATGTACCAAAGTCAGCAAAATTCGTAATTTACTTCGTTACATTGAAATTCGCAGTTAAAAATGAAGTGTTAACCGCGTGAAGCGATTCCTGCAAACGAAAACTAGTCGCGCATACACAACCGGCCCACTGTTTCTGTTTTCGTCGAAGCTTATTCATCTACCTGGGCATCAGCGTAAACCGCATGGGGCGTTTTCTGCACGCAAAAACACGCCTCGCCAGCCACAGGCGCACTGATGCAGTTGCGGAGACCACCCGTGCGATGTGGGTAGCTCCAGCGACCGCTTCTAACTGCTCGCTGAAACACAACACAAGGGACAAACGAAGTTGTTTCGTGGAGGACAAAATCTGATAATTTGCACTTTAAAACGTCATACGTGCCGCCTAGGAAAGCGCCCATCAAATATCCTCCGCGATTCCTGCAAACTCGTCTCTGTATGGGGCTAGCTGGCATCCCCGTTGGCACAAGTCGTCAGGCTCTTCCCACTGCCGCGCGCGGCGCGAGTCGCTTTCTGGCCGAGGCAGAAGCCTCTGCCGGCGCAGAATCGCGGACGCGGGTGTGAAAAAAATGTACGCGCAAGGCTCATAAAGACCCACAAATGCTTTGCCATGCTCTTGCTGGAATGGTGGAACCAACCAAGCACGAGCGAACGCGAACAAAGGGCAAAGCGGCGGCACAGAGCGGTGAGGCCATGCGCAGTTTGTAGGCAGGGAGCTTGTAGGCAGGGAGCTTGTAGGCAGGGAGCTTGTAGGCAGGGAGCTTGTAGGCAGGGAGCTTGCAGGCAAGGAGCTCGGTCACGGACTTCGCGCCTCGCTGCATCCACGGCGTTGGGAAACCCGAGTCGCCGTTCGCGTTTTGTCGAGACTACGTTTCGGCGCTTGCGTCTCCCAAAATCTACTTCCGTGCAACCAAAATTTCGTGCCTAATTGTCCGTGAAACTTCGTTACATTAAAATTTCGGCAAATGGGACTTCGTTACACAGAGGGTGAAAAGTCATTGTGTGCGTACACTTGAAGTTGAAAAAAAATTCCGTGGTTTGTTACATCGGCGATTTCGTTACATTGAAGTTCGTTTCATCGAGGTTTGACTGTATTTGGCTTGAGAACTACTGCCTCAAGACCAACGTGAGTGGTACATATCGTGCTTTCGATGCATTTTGCATTGTTGAGTCTTTAGAAAAAGCTGTTCCTATTTTTATCTTTCCATTTCACTTATTTCTTATTACTTTCCCGTATTATTTTTGTAATTTAAAGTTTAAACGTTAAATTTCTCTATTTAAAATTATATTTTTTTTTAATTACTAGATGGCGGCACCCACTTCGTTCTCTCATGTAAGCACAAAAAGCTTTTTCACTTTTTGCTGCCTAAACTGTTTGTCTTCTGTGTGTGATAGTCAAGCTTCTTGTAATCTTGCAGCAAAGTGGGGAAGGGAACCTCTTTTTGTTGTGCTACATGCTTTGTTCCCAAAATGCTATGGCAACCCTGTACTTGGCTAGGTTGCAACTGCTGTGTGAGAAAAAAAAAGCATGTAGCTAGACTCCGAAAGATCAAACAATAAATGTGTGTGATAATGACGGATGATCGAGACTTGGACGTATAACGAGGAGTAATGTTTAATGCTACACAAATACAAATATATATTTTAAAGGAGCCATGAAGAGAAAATACAATTTCGTGTAATTTGAAAGAACTAGGATTCAGTATCTCACTCAGCTCCATCACAGCCACAAAAGATGTTTTTTAACGAAAAAAAAGCAAGAAGTATTTAAAAGCTTTCAAATTTTGCGCCACAGTGACGTGTTATGAGCAAGAATGACGTCATACGGGCCAACAATAAAACATAATTTTCAGAGCGTTAACTGCACGTTAGCATTCAAGTGATGCAGTCAAATGGAACTACAGGCCCCATTGCAGACGTCCAGTCATGTGCTGTCGCGACAGGTCAGTTAGGTGTCCGGCAATCGCACAAACAAGGTTCCGTGACGTCGTAGAAAAGTTGGGGGAAATTTGCTAGGGGGTCGCGACTGCTTCACACGTTTTCTTTAATATCTCCGTTATCTGTTCGAAGATTGCGATGATATTTGTATCGTTATCGGGACTAAGCAGTCTTTCTAATAAACCGAACTTGTATATGGCTCCTTTAAAGACTCTTTAAAAAAAAAAAAAGTGAGGATGCATACTTCTAGACACACACACACACAGACAGACACTGGGTCGATGACTTTGCCGCAGTGGGATTTATTTTTATTATTTTTTTTTTTTTTGCAGCAAAGGTGTATGTGGCTAGGTTACGACCGAACCTGTTTCCAAACGACAGGGCCGTGTAGAATAACAATTTTAGTCTCGAGAGCTAGTGGAAAATGTTCTGTACCTGAGAAAGAAAAAAAAAAGCATTGAAATTGGCCACTAAGACGACTCCATCGTTAAGCCAGGTTTCATTTACTTGTAAGTAGTTAGTTCACAGTTAAGTTGTAAATTTTACAAAATGCTAAGCACATAACAAAGTTGCAGTCACTGACCAAATCAATTGAACAACGTTGACTTTTTGGATTCCCTACAGGCACAGAGTTTTGTACTAATATACACTAGAGGGAAATCTGGCGCCACTGTCTAGGGGAGCCGCGCTTCAGCGAGCGTGCCGTCATGTACCGGGCAGGCACGTTCCACTTGTCCTTGGCATGGCTCATGAACAGGCTGAAAAGTTGGCTCTGGCTGCGAAAAAGCGACAATATTACTCTAAAAGATTATTGAAATTTGTTTCGTTATTACAAAAGTGAACTTCCAGAAAGATTTACCTGTCAGTAATTATTTAGAAGCCTTATGCACGATGCAGAAGAAAAAAATGTTACCTTTCTGGCTTCGAGACAAAAAAGAAGCCGTACGGCTAGCTAAGCCAAGTAGGCGAGGAACGTTGCTAGCTGCAGTGGCGGCATCCACGGCGGCTTGCGATTGCAGCGCCAGATTTCCCTCTAGTATATATTAGTATGAAACTCTATGCCTACGGGATCCTTGGTCACAATGAGCTCATTGTGATTAAGGAATCCCGTAGGAAACCTGAAACGTCAACTTCGCTCCATTGACTTGGTCAGTGACCACAACTTTGTTATAACCTTCCCACATGACCAAACGGACTTCTGTCGAACCCTGGACTAAGAATACACAGCAGCCTACGAAGGGACGATGGTTACAGAACACGGCTGTAACTCTCGCTTTATCAAAGCTGTCCTGAAACAAATTAGATGACAATTGGCTCTTAAGACAACTCCATCATTGCACCGAGTTTCGTCAACTTTTCTTAATTGCGTAGCTCACAGTGAAGTTATTTACATTGTAGCATTCCCGTCTGCAGTCTACACAGCCTCACCGGTCTTCACAGTAGTGAAAGGGCTCAAATAAGTTTTTTCTTTGAGAGATGTGAGTTGTTCTGCTCGAAAAAAAGGTGGGTCGGGGCATCCGAGAATGCTGGTGTTGAGGGTACGCGTTATTCTCGGATTATTTGCATTCCACAATCTCACGGGGGAAGGCTGTACTTATTTACGGACATTTGCTGCTGGCTGTGGCAAGTGTATGACAGCTGCATCTTACCGGTACTCACCTACGGGGCAGACACTTTGAGGCTAACTAAGAGGGTTCAACTTAAATTGAGGACGACGCAGCGCGCAATGGAACGGAAGATGATAGGTGTAACGTTAAGGGACAAGAAGAGAGTGGAGTGGGTCAGGGAACAAACGCGTGTTAAGGGCGTATTAGTAGAAATCAAGAAGAAATGGGTGTGGGCAGGGTATGTAATGCGAAGGCAAGATAACCGTTGGTCATTAAGTGTAACAGAGTAGATCCCTAGAGAAGGCAAGTGTGGCAGGGGGCGGCAGGTTACATGGGCAGGTGAGATCAAGAAGTTTGCGGGGATAAATTGGTCGCAGTTGGCACAGTACCGGGATAATTGGAGATCCATGAGAGAGGCCTTTGCCCTGCAGTGGGCGTAGACAGGCTGGTGATGGTGGTGGTGGAAGTAGGTGTGATTTGTCGGAGGGATCGGCTACGTCCGTCACGCAGGAGGCTGGCAGACGACGCAGAGGAGCCAAACAGCAGTGATTCGGATGACGAGGGTGGACCGCGGCCATCGGGGGGAGTGGCCATGTCGAGTGAAGAGGTCAAGATGGACATTGACACGGCCATTGAACGTGAGTTGACTTTCTGCAAAGGCCCCAACAAGGAAGAAAAAATGTGTCCTAAGTTATGTGGCAATTCACAGGTGCGAACGCAGTGGCATGGCACTTTGGTTGCAGGCGAGACTCCTCAGGGAGTGGTGTTCTAAAGAAGCTACTAGTGGGAAACAGGTGGTGTCGAAGTGTCGCTTATTTGAGGGGGGGACACTGGTCTTGAGGGCATTCTTGTTATTTTTTAACCTATGTGCCTGAGATTTACTCATTAAGCGTATTTTAAGACCCTGAGCACGAATATGCAGTCAGTTTTTTATCTATGAGGTGTAAAGGCAGAGTGTGCAACATGTTATGCCACTTTGTTTCGGGCAATTTTTTCATCATCTACCTCGGAAATACTCGGATACTTTTTATACCTATGTGCTCTAGAAGGACCAGGGAGTGCAACTATACCACAGCAGTAATTTGAGCATTGTTTCTGCAATTGCTGTGAACTCGGTAAATGCCAGGTCATCAATTACAAAGTTTTCGTAAAATGAACTGCATCAAATCTTGTGCCAGGAAAAAGAAATTCTATACTTTTGTGGTTTTATTGTACTGTTCGGTTCATAAGCTTTCGAATGCAGCAAAAATGATACAAATCTGACCAGTACATCCCAAGTTATTGTACCTGACAGTTACCTGACTTCGCGGGGAAAAAGTTGGTCCTGAGAAAACAAGGCACGAGGTTTGGAAACACATGTGAAAATAGTCATTTAGGCAACTTCACAGGGCAACAGCTTTGTGAATGCTTATGGTGCAGCTATAATATTTTGCAGGTACATTCTTTGGGACCTGTAGACTGCAAATAAAATTATGACAGAAAATTGTTTTTTTAGCAAATTCTCCAGTCATCAAGACCAGTGTACCCCCCCCCCTTAACCCTTTAATGCCCAACCAATGAAAACAATAGATGAAAATTCTAATGCTTTGTTACATTGTAGTTTGTGACTAAAACAATAAAAAACGCGAAGAAAAGTTTTTTTTTCTCTCTCAGGGTTTCAAAATTACAGTGTATCATAAACTCATAAAGAGTAAGCATATATATACTTACCTAGATAATGTAGGTATATAATGTAGCATGTACCAATTTACATGTAGGTATATGTATACCTACATATAAAGTGGGTATATAATGTATCATACACACAGTAAAACAGTAAAAAAAGTGTATCGTATACCACGCCCATTAAATGTAGGTGCAGACCCACCGGGAGTGCTTACGACGGAGGAATCCATCTTGCAAACTGTATTTGGGACTCAATGCCGCGAGTTATCGAGCTATAGATTTTTGAAAAACGCTTAGGAGGTATCAGAAATGATACTAGTGGGCATTTCTTGGTGGTAGAAAGGTTCAGAGGTGAGTAGAAAAATCCGAAAGATGGCGTATCTTATGATACATTGGGCATTACAGGGTTAATGTCTTTACGGAAAGTCTGCGAGCAGTCAGTGCTGAGATCATGGTCCGTCAAATGCAACACTGCTGTGGCCTTTACTCGCTTCGTACGTAGACATCCCGTCCCAGCGCTCGTTTCCAAACCAGGGCGCGCCACCTGGTCAGCTGTTGCATAAACTTGCATTGTCCAAGCCGCCTGTCCGCACCCCTTGCGTCAAGATCCCTGAGAAGCCCTCCTCACATTTTCAGTAAGCCCTACAGAGGGGCACTTATCTTATTCAGTTAACTCTTTCGCTACCGCAGAAAATTGACCAATTTTGGGGGGTCCAAGAAAACATTTTTTTTCTGCTAAAAAGTTATTTAGGCACTAATTGCAGGAACACAAAATGCAGATTGTTTAACGGCCTTTCCAATAACACCAGTTTTTTAAAGGTTTTCATATATCATAGTTGTGAAAAAAAATATCAAAATCAAAAGTTTTGTCAAGTTGTCGAAAAAAATGATAAAAAAGGAGTTGTGTATATCAAACCACCGGTAGTAGAAAAAAATTAGAATATACATTTTGCACGGAAACATTTCAAAAACACACCCTAAAAAAAATGTCGACTTGCGCGGAACAGTTTTTCAGATATAAAAAAAAATGTTAGCACGCACGGTGCTCGTGTCATGCGGTTGAAGCCCAACCTCTAATTCAAACTGTGCAATTTTGGGTGGTTCCTTGGAATAAATCTGGCGGTTTTTGACGTTATCAGAGGCACCATTTGTCCCCACATAACGTAAAAACATCTTGTCAATGGCTGACTTTGCATTACAGCGAGCACAATATTTGGGACAAGCACGCGATGCAGAAAAAAACATGCATGAAGTTGAAACGGAACGCCGTGGCTGATGTTTGTTGTCGTTCACGGTCAGTTATCTCTCAAAACATAAAGCTGAGCTTTATTATAATCTTCTTACTCGCAATTGTAGCCTTGCTCGCAAAAATGAGGTACGATGAGCTAGAATCGTCCCCTGCGATCTTTGGCCGAGTAGCAGTCGCGCGCTTAAAAAAGATCAGCACAACGAGCCTCCTCTATGGCAGCGCCACCTAACATTTTTCAAATGAAACAGTATAAAAACTTATCAGAGGACTCCGTCCGAATAGACAGTTTCAACTAAGCAGCAACCATTAGACACCCGTATATACCCTCGCATGAAAACGAAACTGGAAGGCGAACAGCTGGCAGTGTAAGGGCCGGTTTGAAGCGCTGTCCTCGGCGGAACAGATATCTGGCGACTGGGTGTGACCTTTTGACTTGCATCTGAAGTTCTTATCGCAGAAATCGGGTTAGGGTGGGGGGAAATGAGGAGCGGCGTGCTTTTGTCGAGGATCAGTCGCGGACGCTTCAGGCGCCATGGCAGTTAGCCTTGAAGTTGGGTAACTGCGTAGTTGAGCTAAATATGAATTTCGCGATGCAGAAACGAAACCGAAACTGTTGTAAACTCTTTGGGAATGGTCCTGGGGTAAGTAGAACTACCAGAGTACTTAGGACAACTTGCGCAAAGGCAATAAAACTGCCTAAAATCATAAAGCAGCTTTGCAACCAGGCACTGCTTGACATTTTCAGCCGATTTCTGGGATTATTACTGTCAGAGCGTGAACCTGACGATTGAAAATCGTTTGCTAGTTCCCCATTCACGCCCTGATAGCAAAAAACAAGCGCTGGTGCAGAGTAATTACGAGTTGCACGCATTCTTCGTTGGTAGCCTTGAGGCGCGATGACCACGCCCCTTTTCCACAACCAGGTGATTCAATAGCGTGTCAAAAATCACGTTTCCGTTGCAAAAATGAAAACAAAACTGATTTTGAAAGGCCATTTTCTGATCTAACTCCGAACAGCTTTACTTGTTCGAGAAACGCCTGGAACGCTATGAAAAGGCGCTCCCAAAAGTATCGATCAAATTGATCGATTTTGATAGGCGCGGTAGCGAAAGAGTTAAAGGAGCACTGACACGAAAATTTTATGTTACACTTTTATTGCTTTTATCGATGCCTAATGGTCTGGCGATCCTGAAACAGCACTTCAAATACTTCAGCGCGCGATAGTTAATTACAATGAACGGCCTGAAAATCGTTTGTTTCAAATTCCCGCGCTCTTCATCCCGAACGGCGCATATGACAGCCTCCCGGTTTGACCTCACCGCTTTGTGCGGACGTCACCGGCGCCCGCTTGAGAGGGGGGTTGCGCACCGCTCGCTGCTCGTGGGGCCGCGCGCGTGAAGTGACGTCACGAGTTTTTGACGAGCGCTGTCGCGTCACTTTTTTTTCTTCTCCTGGAGTGATGTCACGCTGATGTCCATTTGCTGAGTGCCCCTCCGCGCGCTGCTCCGTCGGTGCGATAAATGCGATCCAATTGAACTATGTTCTTCGCGTCGCAGGCCGCTCATATTTCAGCCAGGGTATTCTGTTGAGTGAAGGAAGCGAACTGTGCAATAATATTAACGCCGAAAATTGGTGTCAGTGCTCCTTTAAGTAACTGATCATTCACTTTTAAAGGAGCCATGAAGACAAAATACAAGTTTGTTTTATTCGAAAGATTTCGTGTTTGATAGTGTCCCCAGCGCTTGCGCGGCAGCAAATGATGCCGTATTCACTGAGAAATCAATCAATCCAGGTTAAAATTTTGATTCTCCCGCCAAATTGTATGTTTTGGCGACGTCTACAATGAAGTCATAACGGCGCGTATACAAAAGAACTTCCACTGCGCCATTCGACTCTGCAGCCTTGCTTGCCGTCAAACCTCCCAGATGGCGCTAGCATACTCAGAACTCGGCCGTTGGTTTGTTTTTGACCGTGTTTACACCTGGCTTGTTTTTGTTACGGCAGAAAGTAATTGCTTCGTGAAACAGGGGGTATGCTTGACAAACAGGGTCGCGTAAGGCAACGTCGCTTACGCCAATCGGCCAGTGTCGTACAAGACAACTCCAAAGCGTCGGTCTGCTGCGCAGCTAAAACAAGCATAGTGCGCCCCGTACCAACAGCTGTGCATCGGTACTTCTATCGGTACAACATCGGTACTTCTATGTTTACGTGTATTTTCATAACTTTTGCTTTTTACCGCGCCAATCTTACTGCTGTAAAATGGATATGCATTACATTTGCGTAGGCGCAAATAGCTCTTTCGGCAAGCTTATAAGCTCTGCCTAATTCGGGTTTGCTTTTGCCGGTCTCCGCCTATCGCAGAGCAGTCTGGTATGACATCACAGGTTCTGTTGCGGGAAATGAGATAGTGGGTCGCATGGCCATTCCCTTTTTCTCTAATTATGTAGCTTTACTTGAGCAAAGTTTACGTTAAAAGTGGTGTCAGTATGATTCTAACGAGGCAATCTTTTGAGTGAATCAAACTTGTGTTCTGTCTTCATGGCTCCTTTAATCGTGCAGGAATAAAGTAATTTTGATGTTTAGTAAGTATATTATTTTGAAAGTATTTTGAATTTCACATTAGGCCCCTAACTACCAGTGGGACTTCAGTGACCTTGGCTCCGTACTGTTGCTTCACCATCAGTATAGAATGGAATTGTCAAGCACACTGGTCTTAAACCAAAAAAAAGGTTTGTTTTTACAGGTATGATGGCGAAAATTTGGGAGCGTTGGCAGTTTTTCATTCTGATTGCAGATGTAAAATTTGTTTTGTGTAAAAGGAATATATTGAAATGTATTTGGATTTTTAGATTTGATCTTTTGACAGCATTTGTGATAAAACTGCTGGAGTGATGCAGCTGAACAAGGTGCCAGTGGACTGTGCACAAATCAAGGAGTGCAATAAGACTAAAATTATCATTTTATCTGGTCTGTAGCAGAAGTTACAACTGTGAAGTTTGAGCCTGGAAAATGGGAACCAGAAAAACTGGCTTTGCCTTCCAGGCCCAATGTTCAAACAGTCTAATTTCTGCTGCAGACCAGATAGAATGATACTGTTAGTCTTATTGCACTCCTTGATTTGTGCACAGTCCACTGGAACCTTGTTTAGCTGCATCACTCCAGCAGTTTTATCACAAATGCTGTCAAAAAAAATCAAATATAAAAATCCAAATACATTTCAATATATTGCTTTTACACAAAACCAAATTTTACATCTGCAATCAGAATGAAAAACAGCCCACGTTCCCCAGTTTCTATCATCACAACTGTAAAAATAAAGTTTTTGATCAAATACCTGTTAACAAGGAAGCGTTGACTGTTTCTGAAGATGTGGCCCTCTGTGCGTGGGAATGTGCAGCGGATGCGGTTGCCATGGATACGACGAGTCCCTGGGAGAACAATGCTGCGGCCAACACCACCACCGGCTGGGCCTCGTTTGACAATTTCGCCAACTTTGGGGCCGTCAACTTTGAGAGGTGAGCTCTTTTCTCTTTTTTTTTTCCAACCCCAGGAAAGTTTTGCTTTTATCGAAGCACATGGCTGTGACGTGGTGAGAATGGAGTGTGCAGTCAGTGGCCCGGGGTGATTTCGATCCAGGTAGAGTGCTCTACTTGCAGAATTCGCAATTTCCAGGTTTTGCGCTCGCCACCCGGTGGCCAGGGTTAGCTTTCAGGTTCGGTTACTTGTTTTCTTTGTAAAGTGCCGTTGGTGCTGGGATTGGTCCCTCCTGTTCCTGATCACAACCTTTCGACTACGAAGTGGTAATGCCGTCACAAAAGCTCGTGAAGGCGGAAAATGTTTGTCTATATAGAGACCTGTAGGGTCTCCTTTGTTTGCTTGTTCAGGTGTATACTGTATTTTCCAGTGTATAATTCGCGTTTGTGTGTGTGTGTGTGTGTGTGTGTTCATGTTCGTGTTAGTGTTCCACCGGTGCAACTTATGTATAGAATAAATCCGGTGCATGGCGGCCGCTCGTGGTCCGCGCTCGAAAAGGTGCCTGCGTGCTGCGTGATGTCAGCGCACGTTAAGAGACACAGCTCCATGGTCTCAATGAATGAATTATTTGTCAGCAAGTCGGAGGAAAAAGGCTTTGATGGTTTTGCCTAAACGCCGTCTGTAAGCACATGCCATCTGTGTGTATCAATAAACCATTTTTGAGAAGTTTGTTCTGTCTAGACTTTGGACGGTAGATGCACGTGTCTAGCACTGCTTATTGGGGGATGCGTTCAGAGGCGGTGGCCGCCGCAACCATGCACTTTTGCCGCATTTTCTAACGAACTGATTCTCTATGAGTTTGCCTGATTAACAAGTGTGTTTTGTACACTGGTGCGTCTTACATACTATTTTTTTTTTCCGGAAAAACTAGTTTTGAGGGGGGTGCAACTTATGCAGTAGTGCGACTTATAAACCAGAAAATACAGTACATTTGCAACAAGACCTGCGGGTAACAGACGACGCATCTTGGAGAGCGTTGCAAATGAGGAGCTCGAGAATCTAAGATAAGTGACACGGGCGCAATTGTATGCTGGAAACATTTCACTCTAGGTGACTACTGCCTTCTAGTGAGCAGTGATTTCATTCAATTTGTTGAATCACAAATTTTGTTGCGCGTCAAGGAACCCGTAGAAGTTTGAGTTGCCCCTCAATCTACGTGATTATGTGAAACTGCCGTTTAATGCTTCTGCTTTGATCGTGTCACAATTGTGGGTTTCTCAACGCGCAGCTAATTTTCGTAATTCAGTGGCAACTGAAATCGTGCGAGACGTTTTTCTTCAGCTTAGCGGGTTAACCGTCATGGACAATATATTCTTTTTGGCACAGCGCTGCTGACACGACGACGCCACCCGTGCCGGTCGCCATGGAGACGTCAGAACAGGTGCCGTCTACCGCCATCGGAGCCAGCACCACCGATTCCATCTGAGCCGCCTCCATCACTGCAGACGGTGGAGGAACCGGACTCTACGAAGTTTTCCGGTAAGCTTCAGCGTCAAAACGGAGAAAACGACGTTGTGTGGGCTCTGTCATGTGTGAGTCGAGTTTATTTCGGGGTCATTATCAAAGGGGACAGTGCGGACGAATATGAAAAGACCATTTAGAACTCAGCAAGTTCTGAGCTTTATTCGGAGTAGGCACTGAACTGGGGGACGGCGCTAATTGCAGAAACAAATATTCCTTCAAGACGTACGAAGGAATAAGTCTGCGCAAAAGATGAAGACGAAGATAAAGAGGACAAGACGAGCGCAAATTTTCTATCCTCGTCCTCTCTCTCTATCTTCACCTCATCTTTTGCGCAGGCCTATTTTTTCATACGTCATGAGCCAACTAGCCAGCAATCAAGTCCTATTAAATCCTTCAAGAGCATGTGCTGAAGCTCTGAAATTTTTTTGTTTTCTTTTTCAATCTGGTTTGTCTCTCTATCGAAGGAATTGTAAGAATGTAGAAAATAGGTGGAAAAGCATTTCGCGTTGAATAAGCAGAGAGGATATGCATCAAAATTACGTTGATATTTTCCCTCCCTTCTTTCCTCTTTGTTATTTACAAAAATCAGGCCGGGTAAGGCGCTTGCTCTTTACACGTTTCAAAACAATTCAGAATTACTACAGAATAGGGGAAGATGGCAAAATTTGGTATCAGGGATGGGTAGGATAAAATAATACGCTTTGTTTTGGCCAGGAAAAGTGACTTCAACCTTGCCAGCGTGTGTTGCATTAAGAAAATGAATCGCTATTTCTGTGTCGCTTGAATCATAATTTGTGATTCGGAAGAATAAGATCAGTTAAATTGAAGCATGTAAAAAGTACACAGAGTTAAATGTCCCTGAAACGGAAAAAAAAAATAGCTTAAAGGGTACGTAGGTAAATGATCACCTTATTCCCTGACAGAATGGAAGTGGAATGATACGATGATGGCTCAAAAGCAGTGGTAGAAACAAGTACAGTAGCTGACCATTTTTTCATACTCCAAAAATTCGGACTTGCTGGCTATTCCGGACCTTCTCAAGAACCGCCAGTTGTCCCGTAGGAGTAGACTCGCGGATTCTCTGGACTCCTCTTTTATTCGGGCTATTGTTCCCCTCCAGGTCCAAAAAAAGCGGTCGGCTACCGTAGCTTTCTACTGTCATTTTCGTATGACAAATTTTAAATGCAGAGCATTTTATAACTCACGATGTCACCGTGCGTCGGCGTCCGCAGCAGCCAGCCTCCCCTACACTATAAAAAGAAATAACAGTTACCGGCGCCTGGTTTCGATCCCACGACCCTGCGGGCGGAACGCAAGGTACATGGTGCTCTGCCCACTGCGCCACAAAACCGACACAGAAAGAAAGGCTACGAACGAGCCTTATATCCTTGACTCATTCAAACTACGTCAAGAAGCTGCTGATACAACGCATTCACTACCTGTGGGCGGAACGCGAGGTACATGGTGCTCTTCCCACTGCGCCACAAAGCCGACACAGAATGGGAGGCTACGAACGCACCTTATATCCTTGACTCATTCAAACTATGTCGTCAGCGGCGTGCGTTGGCAACTCAGCGGCGTGCTAGCGGCATGATAGCTGCGTGGTGTACACGTGATAACACCAACCCCCCAAACACTAAACGTTAACGCAATACACCCACCCCCTATGCGACGCATTTACTCGAGTCCCCCTCGCGGGGAGATGGGTCCATTTTTTTATTACATTTGAATGAAATTCGTATAAATTTTCAGACTTTTCTTTTAAATTTGTATGAAATTCGTAAAAATTTTCTCTGACATTCTCTTTTATCAAATTTTCACCCGTTTAATATAGCTACCAGATTTCGCGACCCCTGAAGGCAATTTTTATGCGCTTGTCTTGTTCAGACGCCCCTTCGGAAACACCGGCTGTTACTGGCAGACAAGCAGAGCCACTGAGCGCCGTGTTGGAGACGAAGCCAACGGTAGAGTCCACGGTCAAGGACGGCGCTCCGACGGTGGAGTGCTCGTCGGACAGCGTCGTCGGCTCCTTGAGGCCTGCGGACTCCAGCGCAGCAGTTTTGGCCAACTGCGTGGAGCTCAACTCCGCGGAAGTCAGCTCTTCTGCGGACACTGGCAGCCAGGGGAACCGGTAGGCCTACTCTTTTCTCGCACGAGCATTGCGTACCGTATTTTGTCAGTTCTAAGCACCCCTCTTTTTCCACACTTGTGATGCCTCGTTAAAAAGGACCCCTGCAACTTTTCTTTAAAGGTACTTTTCTGGCCCTACATCTGTTCTTCGTGTCGTTCAGATACATATGCAAAAAGAATCATCAGGATCGGTGCGGAAATAAGTTATTCAACATTGACGTCTACAAATACAAGCAAATGCGGCAGTGCCTACGTCACGCCTGAAGACTCCGGATATGACGACGCAATGCGGGGACACTATGCACCCTACGATTGGCTGAGCTTGCAATATTTTGTATATGTCATTTTATCAGCGAAACAAGCCTAAGTAATGCTTAGGTCGTATTTTCTTTGTAAAGGAGATGTAAAACTTAACTGCGGATAGTAACAAGGGCAGGCACTACTGCCCGCTTCGAGCGCTTGTCTGCTCTTTCAAGCCATGTTATGATGAGCCGCTTTCTGTGCTCTCAGCATTGCCCGGTGTCGGGTGTCTGCACACTTCACTGAAAGGCATGCCGAATCGTCTGTCCGCATTTAATGACGTCTATGCTCGGCGGGTATCAGCGTCGACGCCAGAAGGGGCGCAGTCAGCGAGTATCGCAAAGCGGGCAGCAGATTTGGTGTTTTTAGCCCATTTCCAACATCCCTCGGCGTTTGGGGACATACTGTTCACCAAAAAACAATTGCACCTTTTTTTTTTAGGGGGCAAAGCCCCTTAGGAGCTCGGGCTGTCGGCATCTAATGTCGTCGCCACCGTCGTCTCATGTAGTCACAGTACTAAAACACCGGGACACTTGTTCATGCCTTGCGCTAGAACATAACGCGTAGTAAAAGCACCAGGACGTTGACGCCTCGCACTAGAGAGCTTCGTGCTTCAAAGACAAAAGACTTTTACAGCAAAGCTGTATACCTCTACCCCCCAATCATTTCCGCTGGCAAAAACGCCAAGGCTTCCAAGAGTACTCTTATACACTGCATGCTTCGCCCTTCCCTAGGTTTCATGTTGGTGGAGATGGCCCGGGATTTTTTCTCTCTAGCGGCAGGCGGCTGCCATGAGACAAATTCAACCGAGCTATTTTCGTTTTCATGCTGAATTTTTGCGCAGCGTAAGACTAGGACAGATAGAACAAGGGACACGAAGACAAGACCAGCGAAAATTCAGCGAAAGGGACACGAAGACGAAAATTCAGCATGAATTCTGAGTACCAACTAGCCCGCCTAACGGTGTTATTACTATTTTCGTTGGAAAGCTGTTTCCAAAAATTTAGCGGCAGTTCTCTAGTGGTGCATTTCTAGGCCTGCGTCGGGGAGATCGCAGTTGTGTGATAGCTTTCTACGAGTTAAACAAGGGAGCTCTGGCTTAATTGTAGCATTAGAACGACGGGGCTCACCACCAAGATCGGTTTGCGATGAACAAACGCAATCACTGCCAGAATTTCTGAAAAACGACAAAAATGACACACACATAGAACCCAGTGGTTAATGCGCCAGGCTTTGCTTGTGAAGGTCGGTAGTTCAACCTCACGGAGGCTGCTTTTTTTTTTATTATTATGAGTGCGAAAATCTTGCTAGTTCTTTTTTTAAAACCAGTATATGCGACTGTTTGTTGGCTTTCTGTGCATCCGTAAGTGGAGTTCACGTCAAACCCTTGCTACCAGCAAGGCAGCGCGCACTTTCACACTTTGAATCACTCGTGGCATTCTTCAGGGTAAGTCTTGTAATAAACAGCTTCCCTGTCAACCGAAAATAGCTTGAAGAGTATGGTAAATTTCGGAAAAGTAAGCGTTAGCCGTCCAGAAGCGCGGAAAGCAGCTTCCCACACCAGACGACCGTGGTCTTAAAACTTCTGAAACATGGCATTTTTCGCTGCCCTCATTGGTCTCACGATGCGCTGTCATCGGGAGAGGAGATGTGATTGTGAGCAAGCAGTTCCCCGGTGTTTCGGAGAGAGAGAGAGAGAGATGAGAGACGAGAGAGGAGGACGAGAGGAAGAGAGCGAGCAGGATGATCGAGAGATGATGAGGGGGCGAGGAGGAGGAGAGGAGAGAGAGAGAGAGAGAGACGGAGACGAGAGAGGATGAGGAGGAGAGAGGAAGAGAGAGAGAGCAGAGGAAGACGAGAGAGAGAGAGAGACGAGAGCGAGGAGAGAGAGAGAGAGCGAGAGAGAGAGAGAGAGGAGGAGAAAGAGAGAGAGAGCAACGTTCAATTTGCTTGTATTTTTTAATTTAAAAATAAATAAATCTTTCACTTCTGCACGGATCTTGATGACTCTTTCTGCGCCTATCGCTCCATGACGCGAAGAACAGACGTGAAGCCTAAAAAGTACCTCAAAGAAAAGCGTTGCTGGGTTCCTTTAAGGGGGGACGTGGCTTTCAAAATCAACTTTTTTATTTCTTTGTGGATTTTGATGAAAATTGGCACAGCAACTGGAAATGCTTCCGTGATAACACCATAAAAATTTCAAACTAATATTTGAAAACTTTTTTATGTATTAAATTTTCTTTCTGTTCCGCTTGTACCGAGCTTGAGCGGCTTATAAAACATGATAGAAAACTTGTTCGAAGTGCTTTGCATTCCCAAATGAATGGACGAGGTCGTGACAGTTTTAGAATTTTTTTTTTTTACAACACAATGTTTTTTAGTTTTCATTTTTTTAGAGGTTAGTGTGCAACAGGCATGTTGACTGTGGACGATTATTTGAATAAAAAAATCACAAAAAAACAAATCTGGAAAACCAAAAAGTGTCACGACCTGAACTGTTCATCAAGGAATGTAATGCAAGAAACGGAATCAAAGTAGACCCAGCGGTCACAAAGAAATCCCTGGTACAAGCGACACAGGTGGCAAAAAAAAACTGTTTTGAGAAAACGGCTTCCGAAGTTGCAACATAGGTTTCACTTATCAAAAGTCGTCACGGTTGTAGCCTTTCATGTCCTTTTGAACATGGGGCTTCTGGAATGCCTTTCCTTGAAATTGGAGTGCCTTTTACAGCCTTTCTCTTTCCAGAAAACATCATTTTCAGCTCCTCTGTGAAGAGTACATACCCCACTTTGCAGACCAAACGAAGGGGGAGATGGGTTTCAATGGGCTTTCAATGCAAATTAGGTTAGCTGGTTGGCTGTATCACACTGAACAGCCTCCTTTTGCAGTGTTGTCACCATGGCAACAAGTTAAGCATTTTTTTTACTTAAATTTGAACATTTTTGGCTTTTTTTTTGTTTTATCATCTTGCCTGGCACAGCAACTTAGTACTCATAGTGCAGGTGTTCATTGCCAAAAGTTTGCATACCACAAGGATGAAAATGAGCTACTTTGAAGCTTCGTAGAGTATTCTGCATAACTCCCAACTTCAATGCAAGAGCATATTTTTTTACTACTTTTGACATTCAAGGCATCCAATATTTCTCGCAGCAAAGCCAGTATGCCCTAAGCAATGGTATCAATAATTTCACTAAAAAATCACTGTTAAATGCTGCGACAGTAACGTACATTTTTAATGCAGAGAACATATTTTTATTCCTATATTACTAACTCAAACCTGTTGGCATGGAAATTACAAGTGCACGGGAAACGTTGCGCAAGAAAGGCGATATGGCTCGCGCGCATTGCAGCGCACGCTTACCGCGACTATCGAACTTTGATTATACCTGATATGGCTGGTCAGGTCGCTTTTAAGATTAAATCTAACGTCGCAGGCATTAATTACAACTACTGGCGTTCAATCGTAACCGGTTGCCCAGTCATGTGCTGCTCCAATGCGCGTCGACCATGCCGTGCGCGCCGCAGCGTTTGACGCGTCGACCGTTTCTTTCTCAAGGCTAGCGAGCCCACAGTCACAACACAGCAATAACTAAGCGTGT
This sequence comes from Haemaphysalis longicornis, assembly GCA_013339765.2. Taxonomy (NCBI): domain Eukaryota; kingdom Metazoa; phylum Arthropoda; class Arachnida; order Ixodida; family Ixodidae; genus Haemaphysalis; species Haemaphysalis longicornis. The sequence goes on from CM023455.1 coordinate 112,305,600, forward strand.
AAACATCGCAAACCCGACTAAAAGTTCACTTCACGAACCGCTATCGCAAGCGCGCACACCGCGTCACCCTCCGGGGTCTGGCGACGGTAGAGTCACGCGCACCACGATGCGTTCGATGACCTCCTCCTTTCGAGCCACACAACTTCCCGTAATCTGGCTCGTTATCTCCGGCATTCCCACCGCGATAACGTCCGTGTTGAATACCATAGATTGAACAGAAACTCGGCCGAGCGAAGTGGCGAAAATGAACTCGAACCGCTCGCTACGCAGCTCAGGCGGCCGCCATCTTGCGTTGCGCCCGTGACATCCAATCAGGAGGGTCGTTGTTCTGCGCCCCGACCGGAGGACCAATAGCGCTTCAGCATCTATTTTTAGCTTTGTTTGTGCGTCGTTTCTTTTCTGCCGTTTGTGCGTTTGTGAATGAACGAAGATAAAAGAGACGAGCGGAACCGGAAAGACGATCGCTCGGTCGATCTAACCATATCAAAATGGCCGCGCCCGGTGGCACCGTTGCGGAGATAGAGCGCTGCGAAAATTGCCGTTTTTTCGCCCTTTTGCGCTGATAGTTTGTCACCGCGCCTGACAAAGTATTTTTTTTATGCCACTTTGCGACGCTTTTCAGCCTAAAAACTTTGCAGACGCATAGAATAGGAAACATAGAAGCCGAATATGTGGGTTTCAAAAAAACGATGTTTTGGTCATTTTTCCGAAGTTGAAAGCCGCGTCCCCCCTTAAGTAGGGATGTGGGAATTTTCACATGGTTCGATTATTGAAGTGAATACAGTCAAACCCCACAATAACGAAACCACCGGGGAAAGCGAAAAAACTTGCTTTTGCGGGAATTTCGTTGCCGCAAGAATGCAAAATAACCCGCAAACCGGTAAGTTATTTCCAAAAGTCGGTTATAATACTTTGCAGTCCTCACCCTGCACAAATTTCACAGCTGAGCACTCACTGCAAGAAGTGGTTCATAGCTAGTATAGTCGTGCATGCCTAAGAATGACCAAATTGTGTCAAACACATCCAAAGAAGTCCAGAAAGGCCTCAACCATCACTGCTTTGTTTTGCGCATGTGCGTCCTTGCCTTTCAAAGTGGTAGAGCGAGCTGCGGGGCAGTTCCAAACTCGTCGGCGCTATCTTCCCTTCTTCTACTTTGGCAACTGAATTGGGCAGTGATGACTGCCTTATCGTGTAGCTATAAAAACTTCCGCTTCCGGACTGGCAGTGGCATCTTACTGAGCAAATGTGCCGATTGCAGCACACACGGCACTCACAACGATTGCATTTGCGCTGTTCAGTGGTAGCCGGCTAGCGTCGCCGCGTGATATGAAATACATGGGCCTCTATGGGCACTTGCCAGGATTTAAAAACATTTCGTTGCTGCGAGATGTGAAAAGCATAAGCCTCTATGGACGCTCGCCGGGGATTTAAAAACATTCAGTTGCCACGAGATGTGAAATACATGGACCTTTATGGACGCTCGCCGGGGATCCAGAAATGTTTCATTGCCGCATGAATTTTGTACTTGTGGGACTCAGTTATTGCGGGGTTTGACTGTAATGCGATATTCGTTGCAAATTTGAAGCAAACAGCAGCATTCGAAAACTGCAAGCGTCACTGACATCCCCGCCGCAACTTCGCCGAACGAACATGTTTATTTTTGGTGACTGAAATCTAACGCGTTGCGCGTTCGACATCAACGGGTGTGTTAAAAATCGAGGTTGTGTCAGCGTCTGCCTGTGAAACTTTTCTGTCCTGCTTCTTGTGCTTCTGCCCGACAGGGCGGCCGAGACTTCCGACGGTCCAGCGGACTCTCCGCCAGCGGCCTGCGTTGGCGGCGTAGCGAAGCTGGTTGCCGTGACTACAACCACCACAACTGTGACAACATGCGCCAACGGCCCCGTGCCCTCGGCTGAGCCGCCAAAGTCTGCTGCCGTGACAGCTGTGACGCAAAGGTGAGCGTTTTGCACAGTTTATTCGGTAGAGCGTACTGCGCTGGTTTTTCATGGTGTCTTGTAATGTCTCCGCACTATGTACCGTCTTTTTGCGTGTATAACCCGCGCCTGCATATAATCCACACTCCCGCTTTCAGCCCGCCAGAAAAGAAAAAAAATCCTCGAGTATTGCCCGCACATTTGATACAGGAAAGGCTGCACCAAAGCTACTGCTCAAGCAACGCATCACAGACTATGTAGACAAAAAAGCGTATATTTAGCAAGTAGAATATACTGACTGCAAGGCGAAAGTCACCATTCACAAATAAAATTCAGTTGTTAGAGTGAGCTCGTCCTTGTTTTTTCTTCCTTGTCCTTGCATGTTTTGCGCAATCACTGCCATGGACGGCTTAGTCAGTGTCACTGCATAGGAGCTTCACGGCACAACACGCATTGCCGAAAAGCTGCACTAAAGGAAAAAGCCCGCATTTTATCCGCGCCCCTATTTTGCCACTGAAATTTTTGCAGCTTTGGTGCGGGTTATACGCGCGAAAATACGGTATGTTGTTCCCGGCTCTACTGGTGTGTGTTTACCTGAAAGCAATGGACATGTTTTGTGGAAAGTTACTGCATGGCTCAATGTCGTCGTAATGAAATTGGAAGGAGAGCTGAACTTGGCCTACTGGACCAGTATGGCAAATGGGGAATTACGAATACTTTCTTGTATCTATTGGCTTAACTGTACCTGATTATTTGCTTGAGCAGCATGTCTTTAGCCTGACATTCTTCATGCACGGTGCACTAGAACGGGACACGAAAAAGGGGCGCGAACACAGCACTGACCAACAACATTCGTCAACTGTAGTGGGAATTTCGCAGTTAAGCCTTTATCTCACAACTGGGCGGGAAAAGGAACTCAAATTCATTTGCTACGACACGAGAACAAGTAGAAGAATATAACTACCTTGGCCAGGTGGTCAGTGCTGATCCCCATCATGAGAGAGAAATCCGGCGAAGAATCGGTATGGTCTGGGGTGCACTTGGCAAGCACTCCCAAATAATGAAAAGTAAGCTACCTCTGTCACTCAAAGGAAACTCTACAGCCGGTGCATACTGCCAGTGATGACATAGGGAGCAGAAACTTGGCACCTTACAAAACAATTAGGAAGCAAACTTGGGTCGGTTCAATGGGCCATGGAACGAATGATGTTAGGAGTAAAACTTAGGACCAAGAAAAGAGATAAACTGGTGGACAATTAAGGGTAACAATGGATATCAAGAGATGGGTATAAAAGAAGGGGAAGACCAATAACACGATGGAGGGACGAAATAGAGAAATTCGGGGGTAAGCTGTGGGCTCGACCAGCACAGGACAGGAGCGGCTGGAGGTCAATGGGAGAGTCCTTTGTCCTGCAGTGGACCTAGTATGCTGATGATGATGATTATGATTTTTCACAAAAACTGCCTACTGTAATAGGATACAGTTGAACCTCGTTATAAGAGACGTGGATGTAAGAGACAAATGGGTATAAGAGATTCACCCACATGGTTGGCTGTCCTATCTTTCCCATTACATTGACCTCTTTTATAGCAGACATCGGATGTAGAAGACAGTTGGTTATAAGGGACAAGTCATCCTTGAACTTTAATCAATAATCTCGCTTGTAACAGACATTTTAACTTCAGATGCAGTGCCACCAGTCACTAATTGCAGTTGCTTCCGTTGCGGAAACACAGGTGGACGACAGACGCCTGCAGTCGCTATTTATTATAACTTCAGCAAACACGCGTGGTTCAGTCAGCTATGAAATGACGATGAGAAGCCCTGAGAGATGGAAATGCAACTTGCAGAAGTGGTTGAAGCTTACTGCCATCCATTGGAGCGCGACCGCACATGCGGGCTCTCCCACTCGCGTAGCTCCCAATCAAGAAGCATCGCAGTAATGAATAGCCTGAGCACACAGCGGAAGAAGCTGTGCGCTCTGGCTATTCAGCAGGCTTGTGAACTCAACATCTACGATTCATCTTCCACAAACAGTGAAAGGAAAAAAAAGCTTGTAGAATCGGTTGTAAAAAACAGTGTAAATACAGTCATGAAGCAAACAATGACTCAGAACTCTTTCGTAAATTCTGGGGGCCAAACATAAATTAGAATGAATCTTTTTCAACATGCTTTAGCATTCTTTTGAGCTTATTTTAGTCATACGGTGCCCACATTGAACTAGGGTCTGATTAATAAGTGAAAACAAGGTTCCCCCAGCTGCTTATAAGAGACATCTCGTATAAGAGACAGAAACTGCTGCCTGGTACGTGTCTCTTATAAAGGGGTTCCACTGTACCATAGTTCCTTATATTCATTAGCTGCATCCTGCTTTGTTGTAGCAACATTCATCCCTTGCTCCTATATCGTCAGCCATAGTGTGGGAAGTCTTGTCAGGGGTACCAATGGCATCCTCTCTGCCGCCCTCTCACCTCCCAGGCTAGAAGACAGCAGTGAGACAGGCGGCGAGACAAGCTCGGTTGCCGCGGAAACGAGCTCGCCGAGCCCCGCCAACTGTGTTGAGTCTCTCGCGCCCACCACCACCACGACGACGCAAGTGTCTCCCCCACCGGCGCAAGTGCCCAATGGACCGCTGTGAGAGTCGTCCTTCGTGGCAGCAAGATAGAGCAGCCTCAGATATTTTTTTTTTTCTTTTTATGTCCCTCTCTTGTTATTCTGCCGGCATTAAATCAATGTAGAGACTTGTGTGTGCCGAAGAATTCTGGGAGTGACGTCGTGGTCGGAAGGAGACGTGCTTTGCAGTGAAGACTTTTTTCTCTCTCCCTCTCGCTCCCTTATTTCTTCCCTTATCACCCCTTTTGTGTGATTGAAAGAGATTGCCGTTTGTACCATTGTTTCTCCTTTCATTTACTATTATTATTTGCCGAAGCACAGTTGTGTGTGCTTTTTTTTTTGTAACGGCGCTGTGTTGTGTTTTGTAACCAGAGGTTTGACGGGGTGGTTGTACGAAAGTGCAGCGGCTGCGAGAGCTTGAAAGGTGTGCTGTCGGGGCCGTGTGCGGATCATTGAAGTTTTCCACCTGTTTTGGGCACATGTAGATGTGTTGGAATTGCGGGGTGGTTAACGCAACCGCATTTTGTCTAACGGGTGGCTGACGCGGTAAAATACGACGACGTTGTGGTTTAGAGTGTGAACCACGAAGGAAGTGAAGCCTTTCAAGCCTGGGGTTCGATTGAGTAGGCTTAGGTTCTCAGTAAAAGATGTTCGTATGTGACTTTTTTTTTTTTTTTTCTTTCTCTTTCTCTGCACACGAGAGCCTGATATGCATGTCCTCTTTCTCTTTGTCGTCATTTTGAGTTTAGCTGAATTCAGAATTGCCAAAACAGGCCAGGCAATGTGTTTGTTGCCAACTTGTGCTCCTTGCTTGTTGGCGAGTGGCTTGGAGAAAGTGCTCTGGTTTAGCCGCTCTGACTGCAAGACTTCGGCCCTTGATTGCAGTCGTGCAAGAAGCCTGCGTTTATGAGCCATTTTTTGCTTTTTTTATTTTGCAATGAACCGAGGAGAGAAAGAAAATTGTGGCCAATGACATTTTTGTGCTTTCATTTGTGTTGTGTAATGTTGTATTCTTCTGTTGCTTGCCCGTACGCGATGCCAACAAGTTGTGCTTTCTTTACGTTGCCTAATATCCATTGCTCTTTCATAATGTCATAGAGAGGCGATGCGCTGTTTGTGGTTAGACAAGCAACAGTGAACGAAACGTCGGCGCACCTAAGGGTGTACGCTTTTTTCGCTGTGAAATAATAGTAGACTACGCTTGGATGATGTAGCCATTATTTTCTGTCTTTTTTTTTCCCCCGTGCTTGAACTCTTATCTCCTGATGGAATGGTTGTTGTGATCGCTCGTGATTGCTTGCGTGCTGAGGAGTAGATTGAGTTGCCTGCAGCGTTCGTTTTTTCCACAGAAAACCCAGCGCCTAGTTTTGTCGGAAGTGACGCCGACACAATTCGCTGTCGGTGTCACTGTCAAGCTGAACAAGTTGTGTAGCTGTCTTGAGAGAGAGGGATGTTATTCAGTGGAGCTGCAGCAATGAAATGCTGACACAACGCCGATTTTGGTTAGCTATGCAAGAAGCCGTGCTTTTTAACTTAATTTTTTTTTTCCTCCACACGGACGTCGAGATGCATGCTTGCCTTGGCTCGCTGCTCCGATGGGATTGTGCATGCTGTCAATATCAAGCATGCCAACGCTTGCATTTGGGGGAGGATTTTTTGAGGATTTTGGGGGCGTCTGGAAAGCGTCGTGCTCGATTGTCTCTCTCTTTCGATGGGTTCAGCGCAGAATTGGGTCGTTGTTGGAGGGTGAATGTAAATAGAAGCACACCGCCTCAGTTCTGCTGCGCCTTCAAGCGGACGTCGGAGGTGATCGCACACAGCGTTGGTTCGGAATCACCGCCACCTAGCGGTGTAGATGCTTAACTTTGCACCTTTAAACGAGAGTCGAGGTCAGAGAACAGTGAAGCGCGATTGTATCGTTGTAGGATACCGTCTTTGTGTAGGCTGCCTGTTGTTTACATTTTGGTAGGTTCTGTTGAGACGTAGGCGGAGGCAGCGACGGAGAAAAGTCCGTTTTTTGACGGAAGCGTGCGTGTGCACGAGTTCCGGAACGGCCATGCTGGGTCTGATGCGTGCGCTCCGTGTTCAACCTTGTGAACTCGCAACAACGATTATGTCGCTTTGCTGAGGAGCTTGCAAAGTTTGAAGCGGTGGTTGTTTAAAAAAACCCCGCTTTTGTATCGGAATCGTAACCATGAGTGCTTTTTATTAAAGTGTGCTTCGCCGAGCTTTCGCTTTTCTTATGGGCTCGCTGCCCGCCGTGTGACATCCGGCAGTATCACATTTGCATGACGTTTACGCGTAGAAATAACTTTTTATTTTTGCAGGAGTATTTTTTTTTTTCTCTGGATTTTGTTTTGCAAAATGCAGAATTGCTCCTAAACCTTTTTGACATCCTTGATGTAAGGAGTACAAAAGAAATGTTCGAAATGTCACTCTGCAAATGGAGGCTGTGGCTAACAGCACAGGCGATGAAGTGCCTTTCGATGGACATTTGAGCATGCAAATGATGGATTTGGACTGACAGGCTCTCAAAGCCGTTGCCACGGCGACGAGCTCTAGGGTTTTGAAGGAATGAAATGCCTCGAAAGATGGAAAGGAAAAAAAAAAACATGGTGCGAACTGTTTGCGATTCGCTTGTACCTGTGCTCGTTTATTGCGGAGTAGTCCGTGCAGCCTTGGTAAGCCAGGGTTTTTTTTTTCTTGTATCCATGTACATTTCCGTTCTGTCTTTTTTGCTCTGGCTTTCTTTATCTCAAAGCCCGTTGCTTCTGGGATGTTTTACTTTTTCTAGCGTGGCTGAAGCTGGACTTGGAAAACAAACTGTTTGAATGAAACAGCAAGGAGTCAGTGATGCAATAAAAGTTTTAAAAAATGCTTGTCCTGTTGTTGAATCATTGCCACCATGGCGTTTTCAATCACCTATTTTTTACCTTTTTCTCTCAATTTTTCCGGCCATTTTTGTTGGCATTAAGCGTGTTGTGCTGCTTTTTACTTCATTTCACTCAGTCATGCCAAAAATAGCGTGGTAATAATATGTAACGCTGACAAATACGCGTGCAAGTTTGATTTGTCGTTGCAGTGCATTCAAAATTGGCGCCAAATTTTCGCTTCGTACGTTTCCCTCTTCAAATCTGGCATAACATGCCACGAACTCAATTTTAAGGAACTGAGCGCTTGCAGATGTTTGAAAACGAGGCTAAAAAACCTGTCGTAAGTCCCAAAATTCGTAAAAGAACGGTTTCGTGGTGAAAAAAAGCCCGAAACAGGCCTGCGCAGTCTCCTGCGAATGTCACTTCTCTGCAGGACAGGGTCGAGGGGTGGAGAAGCCAAGCTGCGAGGGCATCGCTCTCCCTGCATTAAACGTGCCGTTTAATTGTTCAGGGGCTGCGGAGGTGTCGTGGGAAGGAACGAATAATTAGGTGAGTAGCCCCGGAATTCATATCAAGTGTCAGCTACGCTGACGGAACGTTTGTTGAAGCAAAATTGGAATCGAGGTCATTCCAATCGCCGAGCACCAACCCAAGCCTAGTAACAGGAAAACGTATGATACGAAGCAATTGTAGAGGATTCTTTCTGTTGAATAATTATAATTCACCAGAAAATTGGTAGTACCATTTATGATTTTGTATGAACTTGATCTTTTATTGTGAAACGACTTTTTTCTATGCGCAACCCCCCGCGGGTGTCCATGCTTGCGAAAGATTTCGCACCGCGAGTGTTAGCATTCTGAGCCAGCGCTGTACGATCAAAGCGTGAATCGAGTTGATCAAGCGTGTTTTGTTTCAGAACGAGCTCATTTTAGCGATGTTATTCAACGTACGAGTACTACTGGTAAATTTCCGAGAGGTCACGCCTGAAAAGAGGCCGTCGGCGTGTGCGCAACTGCGGCTTCGGCTGACTTCCGCTCGCTTCAACTGTTTATGCTGAGCGTCGGTAGCGAGCATTCCCGGGAAGCGAAGCGAGTGAGTATTGTAACACCATTTGTCGCGTTTATATTCGCCCCGACACCTTCATTGTTACGGTGAGAAGTGCCGCCAGTGCACTGTTGGCCTTCAGAGACGGCCGTTCTGTGCTGACAAGGCAGTAAAATTGTCCGAAAGTGCATCGCATCGGGCTTGTGCCTAAGCCTAGCACCATTCATTCGCGCTACGTCCGCGGCGCAATCGCTTCTTTTGAGCCTCACGACGCGCTTGAACGCGTCGACAGTGTCGACAGCGTGAAATGCAGTTCGTTCCGACGGCGGATCGAAGATATGTCAAGTGGTGTCACTCGTTGAAAACGTCCGGTAGCTTGCCGATGCCCTCAGTGAGCGCGAAGGGCCTCGGTAGCGTGCGGCTGGGAGGGCAATGACCGCTTCGTGCGCATGGATCGATTTTTGCCGTCAGCGCGCTTCCGAGTGGGCCCGTCTTTTTTCGCGTGCACCGCGTACCTCTTTTTGTAGTTTTACGTTTGTAACTCCGCAGTTGTCACCTCCGTTCCGACCGCCAATAGATCCGGGAGAATCGTGGCAGGTGCCAGCTACGGTTTGCCCAGAGCGCACGCGGCCGCCAGCCCGCCGAGACCGGCCGCCTTTTTTTTTTCGCTTTTTTTCGCGGCTGGCGCTGCGTCGTAGGAGCTTCTGACCCATATTCGTGCGCTGTGCCCGTTTCGCCGGCCGCGCCGGCCGCTTTCACTGCTCCCACTACCGCTGTCGGCGGGCGGGAACACGTTTGATGCCAAGTCATCGGGTTACGTTCGAGTCGTAGCGCGTACTCCGCAGTTCGGGCTTCGACGTGACGAGCGGCTTGTCCGCTCTGAAGTCGGCTTGCGAGCGACATTTTGCGCTTTGAAGCCCGGTTGCGGCGGAGTAAGTTATATTTGAGCTAGAAGTGGGGTTAGTCGATGCGTGATGTCTCGTTTGTAGCGACTGGACCTTCGCGTGTTGTTCGTGGTATTCGTCTCGCTTTGCCCGCGAGGAGCGGCTTCGTAACTGGCTTCTTTTTACCGCACTACCGATCTGCTCGAAGCTGTGCAATGCTTTCGCGGTTGGATATCGCCCTCGCGAAGTTTAGATTCGCTTCCAAAGCCGCTTTGAGGGCTTCCCCCTACAACTTCAAGTATAAGTGCCCCGCTACGCTACGGTTTCGGCGGGAGCGGTTACAGCGGCACCAATTGAGTTTGCCAGAAACAGTAGGGTCCGAAGCTATCTGAAAGGTATCAACCATGGTCTTCAACTGAATTCCACCTTGTAGCTTGTGTGCCCCCTTTGGTGCCACTCTTGGCTGTGGTGGTAGTTGTTTCGGTGGTCGTTTTCGCAGGAACAGAATGCACTAAACGTAGCTTTTGCTTCCCAAATCGCTAGTAGTTCAAATCAGTGAGAAGCCAGCCGCCCAGAAATTTGAATTCCTTTTGCGGTTTCAAGGAAGCTGGCCTAGAAGCTAGTTCTGATGTGTATTACGAGAAATTGGGCTATGTAATGCCTTAAACATTCACTCTGTAAAGTTTTGTACACAGAAAACAGATATTACATTCAGCCTGGGCTTCCTATGAGTGAAAACACTGAAATTTTTGTTCTACTGCGCAGACTTCAAAGTGGCGTTGGTGCAGTCCTCCCGTTTGGGTTTATGTCCACTGCGAATCATGTCGAAATGAATTTGGCGAGAGGATTCCATTAAAGGCACATACAATTGATTTTTGCTGGAGTGCATGTCCTGTAGCTCATATGGAATCCAGCATTTTATAATGTTGCTTAAAGGAGCCATGAAGAGAAAATACAACTTCATGTAATTTGAAAGAACTAGGATTCAGTATCTCACTCAGCTCCATTACAGCCACAAAAGATGTTTTTTTAACGAAAAAAAAAAGCAAGAAGTATTTAAAAACATTCAAATTTTGCGCCACAGTGACGTGTTATGAGCAAGAATGACGTCATACGGGCCAACAATAAAACATAATTTTCAGAGCGTTAACTGCACGTTAGCATTCAAGTGATGCAGTCAAATGGAACTATAGAGGCCCCATTACAGACGTCCAGTCATGTGTCGTCGCGACAGGTCAGTTAGGCAGCCGCCAATCGCACAAACAAGGTTCCGTGACGTCGTAGAAAAGTTGCGGGAAATTGGCTAGGGGGTCGCGACTGCTTCGCACGTTTTCTTCAATATCTCCGTTATTTGTTCGAAGATTGCGATGATATTGGTATCATTGTTATCGGGACTAAGCCGTGTATTTAATAAACCCAACTTGTATTTTGTCTTCATGGCTCCTTTAACCACATGGAATTTCTAAATAAATTGGTGGAAATAATTTTAATTTGGCACAAAACCTTCCGAAGTCTGAAAAGTGGCGCCAGGTAGTGTCTAAACAGCTCCGTTGGTTTCGAAACGTAGTAACAAAACGGCATAAAGGAATAGGAGAGAGTGCTTTTTACTATTGTTTAAGCCCGGGACAAGTCCCTCTTTTCATCTCGCGTACGTTTCCGCACGGCTCAGTGTCACGGTTGCCAGCATTCAACTTTTATTTTCCAAGAATGAATTATTTTGATATGTAGCACATCGTCTGGACCCATAGCAACCCTGCTAGTGGCGGGCCTATGCAATAAATACATCATAATATAGCAAATCAGCTATAAACTAATTCAGTGTGCACAACAAAAAAGCGGTCGTCATAACCATAATACACCCATACACATCAATGTACTTAAACGTAGCACATATACACCCATACTTGCACATACATACAAGTGCAGATGCTCATACATATAGATATGCTCATGTGAAATAGAAACAACGGCAAATCTAGTCTCGCTACTAAATGAGCTACATATTTTGTCCAGGAGCGGTACTCTCGTAGCTGTCCCTTTTTAAAACGTCCCTTTTGCGTCCCTTTCATCGCGACGTTCTTCCGGTTAAAAAGTGGACGTTGGCAGTAGGTTTGCCGCGCTTGCGTTACGTCACTTCCGATTATTTGCTTTTAGCCAATCAGGGCTCGCCAAAAGGAACACTTTTGAAAGGGCCGCAAAAGGGACAAAACTCGAGAATACCGCCCCTGGACCAAGCATTTTAGAAGAGAAAATGCAGATTTTACAGGTGGTAAACATTCCTTTTGCCAGCGTACGTAAGGCTGGTAGAACTAACAATTCCACCTTCAAACGTTCCTAGGGCCCTATCAGGGAAACCGTTTTGTTTCAGGGCGTTTCAAGTGATGCCCTTTCATTGCACAAATATCGGTTGTCTGTCCCTTAAAGCATTGACCTCTAACTGGGGTTGTAATGTCATATTAACCTTTTAACTGAACAAATGCATCTTGTACCCTTGCTATGCAGTCATTTAATATTGCAAAAGTGTTGGGTGGCATTTTAAATTTTCAATGTCATTCAGACTGCAGGGACTTCCGCCGAACTACACAATTCTCAAAGGCAGTTGAAAGCCTCAGTGTTCATCCACCATGCTTTGTTATTGCTAAAGTTTGCTGAATTACTAAAAAACAATTATCTACAGAGTTAAACATCCAGAAAAACACCATTTTTTTATGGTAAAGGTTACTGTAACAGTAAATGTGGATGCCTTGGCTATAGTTAGGGACATACTTTTGTTGTCTGGCCACATTGGTCATTTGTGGCTGTCTTTTTCGGCGTGTGTTTAAAATTTTGTCAAGAACTTGCCCTTGGAACTTCAAATTCACTAGCAAGTAATTATTTCTGTAATTGTGGCATGCAGAAACTGTGCATAAGTATACAAACATTCACGTTTCAAAGGCGCTTGAGGACATCAAAATGCTCCTGGTATCAGATTGCGTTCCAACCCAGTGCCTTCAAAAAACAAGTAGCAGCTCATGGAGAGGGCCTGAGTCGATGGACACCCAGTTTCAATGCCTTAAAAACACTTGTGTAGCACAGATATTGAATTCTGTGCGTAGACATGGCGTCCAGTCCCCGCAAACAAAGCTGTTCGCATATGGCTACCAAGAATTGATTGATTGTAGGGTTTAATGCGCCGACGCAACGCAGGCGATGAGGCGCGCCGTAGTGGAGGGCTCCGGATTAATTTTGACCACCTGGGGATCTCTTAACGTGCGCCGAAATCTCGTACACACGGGCGTTTTTGCTTTTCGCCTTCATCAGAAAAGCGGCCGCCGCGGCTTGGAATCGAACCCGCGACCTCGTGCTCAGCAGTACAACGCCTTAGCCACTGAGCCACCGCGGCGGGTATGGCTACCAAGGAATGAGGCACCACATGTGCCATTGTCTCTAAGCCTGCTGTCCCGCTTGCATTAGGCATCTGTCACTCCAGCTCAGTTTAGCCATCACCTGACACCCGTAAGGAACTCTGGCGGGCCAGCGAAAACCATTTGTTGAATCCCTCTTGTTAAAAACAAGCTGTGAGGCACTGAGGGAAGGGGGGCGGGGGGAGGCTGTGCTGGTCATGGTGGCCTTTGCAATGCATCATCTTTTATCAACTGAACACTGGGAATGACCCGCCGCGGTGGCTCAGTGGCAAAGGCGTTGTGCTGCTGAGCACAAGGACGCGGGCTCTATTCCCGGCCGCGGCGGCCACTTTCTGATGGAGGGGAAAAGCAGAAACGCCCATGTGTGCGAGATTTCGGCGCACATTAAAGGTCCCCAGGTGGCCAAAATTAATCCGCAGCCCTTCACTACAGCACACCTCATCGCCTGTGTTGTGTCGGTGCGTTAAACCATTCAATCAATCAATCAACACAGGGAATGCCATCAAGCTGCAGAGGACAGCTGGCCTCGGAAACATCTACTTCCAAGTCTATATATGTACTTGTATATATGAGGACAAAGTGCAACTACACTTAAGTCGTATGACTGCTATGTCGGAATAACTGCCCTGCGGATTTCAGGGCAAACTGCAATCAGTTCAGCGACACAAAACTGGAGAAAGGGCGGTCTCTATTTTCCCCCGCACCCCCTCCAATGTTGCAAGGTTTAATATCACAAGATTGCCGTGAAACCAGCAAAAATCGGGCATGAATTAAAGCGTTACTGCAACTTTGCAGTTCAAACTGAGTGGGCAGTTGCCAATACAAAGGTGGAAGAAGCATCGCACACTAATGATGAAGGCCGCAGACATGCCGAGGGCTGTTTTAAGGAGTTTATAAATGTGTGAATGGTAAGAAATGTGTGCATTGCAATCGGTGGACTAAGTTAAGTGCTGGTGAAAGCAGCACTCATAGACAAGACTGTGCCACCAAGAAAATGGTAGTTGTACCTGAAGGAAGCAATGCTGCAAAGGGTAATCAATAGTATGTGCCGCCGCACTCAGATGTCTACTAATGGCTTGAGCAATAATCAGAAGGAAGTTCGGTAAAAACCAAAGATTTATAAGCCGACACCAACTAGCCGAAACCCACACTTTGCTAACTTATAAGCATTTTGACTCCTGTAAGGAAGTTTGTTGCTTGTGAATGCATGCCTGTTCACGGAAGCTCCACAGACATTTTCAATGTGCTTATACAGTGATAAACTATTACTGATTATCACCCTAAAATACCTGTAATCGGGTTATTCATTAGTTATTTTTTAATGTGAATAGAAAAGATAAATGGCTCTATTTTGATTGATTTAAGGTAGAACAGAGTTTTGTCTGAGTTTAACTTATGGACCACGATGTGCTCAATTGGCCAGTGTCAGGGCATGTAACTTTACGGAAATTATGCAATCATCTGCGAAAAACTCATGTGGATGTCACGAAAAGAATAGGGCCCAAGATACTTCCTTGCGGAACACCTAAGATTGGTGGTGCATAGCACGAAGAGTGGAAGACCTCTCCATATCGAGTCCTGTTCGACAGGCAGGATTTCACCCAGCTAACAAGAAAACCGGGTATGCTAAGGTTTAGTAGTTTGACTGAATGTTTGCTTTGAGGTACATGATCAAATTAGAAGGATAAGAATGGGGTGGAGTGCATTCAGCAGGCATTTTCAGATAATGAATGGCAGCCTACCATTGCCCCTTAAAAAGAAAGTGTATGACAGCTGCATCGTACCGGTACTCACCTACGGGGCAGAAACTTGGAGGCTCACTGAGAGGGTTCAGCTTAAATTGAGGGAGACTCAGCGCGCAATGGAACGGAAGATGATAGGTGTAACATTAAGGGACAAGAAGAGAGCGGAGTGGGTCAGGGAACAAACGCTTGTTAAGGACATATTAGTAGAAATTAAGAAGGAGAAATGGATGTGGGCAGGGCATGTAATGCGAAGGCAAGAAAACCGTTGGTCACTAAGGGTAACAGAGTGGATCCCTAGAGAAGGCAATCGTTGGAGGGGGCGGCAGAAAGTTAGATGGGCAGATGAGATCAAGAAGTTTGCGGGGATAAATTGGTCACAGTTAGCACAGGACCGGGGCAATTGGAGAATAATGGGAGAGGCCTTTGCCCTGCAGTGGGCGTAGATAGGCTGGTGGTGGTGGTGGTGGTGATGATGATGATGATGATGATGATGATGATGATCAAAGGCCTTACTGAAGTCAAGGAACACTAGGTCAACCTGGCAGACTGAGTCAAGGGTGGAAACAGTTCCATAAACACATCTATCGGATCTGTTGATGCCTTTCATGAAAACCATGCTGGTATTCTGACAGTAAACTTGTCACGTTTGAGAGAGTCTGTTATAAAATTATCAGTGTGCGGCTACCTTTATATGGCCCTGCCCCTAGTGCGCGGACTCTCCATAAAGCCAAACTAGACCTCTTGCGATCGCTCCCCGGACTTGGCGACCTGGCAATGCCATCGTCTCCTTTATTCTCTTTGCAAAACAGGTGTTCTCTCTTGCATCTGTCAAGCTTCCTCTCATGCCGTTTACCTGCCAGGGGGTTCAGTAGATAAGGTGTTGTGCCGCTGAGCCTGGAAACTCGGGTTTTATCCAAGCTGCAGTGGCCATTTTTCTGATGGAGGCAAAAACGAAAACACTTGTGTGTCTAGATTTTGGTGCACGTAAGAATCGTTAGGTGACAACCTTAATCTGATGCATCACTCTTTACTACATCATGCTGCCTCATAGTCAAAGTGACCATATTCCTGGAGGTAGAAAATGAGACGCAATAGCTGGGGAAGGGGGGGTGGGTACAAAAGGGATCGGATGTATTTTGCCAAGTGGTTTAATTTTTTTGAAGCGAGAGTTTATAACCCAAGACCCGGTTGTAAAATTATTCACACTTGTACAGAAAGTTCAGCCACACAAGTAATATTGCACACAATATTGACAGCAGGTTGATGTCGATGTCAAGTTCACAACGGGAAAAAATGCGCTCCGCTAGAGCCGTGGTTCCAGGAAAACGTGGCCAGTTTCATGCGGCGAGAAATCTCATTGCAGCGTACATCCCCTGTGGTCACCTTTTTGAAAACATGAACCCATCTCTGAGAGGCCGAAATACCTGAAGAGTTCCACTATTCTAGTTTCTTTCAATGATGTGCTTGACAATGGTCCACGGGTGAAATAATGCCTCTTCAAATTCATGTTCATCAAGAATTTGAAAGCATTCTTCGGTAAAAATAGATTTCAATGTTACCCTCTTGGTAAATTATTTTTCAGTACTTAAGGTCATATTTAAAATATATGAGTTGGCCACACTGTTGGTTTGATCAACTTGCTTGGCGTTAATTTTGAAACTATGCAGTCCTGCGAAAACGGGACATGATTGTTTATTGGGACAAAAAGACGAGACAGCAGAAGCGGACCTGAAAAATGGGACTGTCCCTTCCAAAAGGGATGTGTGGTCACCTTACTCATATTTCAGGTGTTCTTCAATGCGAGGTGAGGAGTATCCTCACATACATATACATACTGTATGTCGCTGCAGTTCAATGTCTGGCGAGACAGCCGATATCAGCTGTCTTTCAATTATCGTAACTGGCATCCCTCATTGAAGCCACGTAGGTGCACTTACATTGATTACACTGCGGTACAACACCGACCCGATTAACCGGCCAGTGTGCAGAATGCTGAACGTCACTCTAATGGCATGTGCTCCGTGTTTCCTGTTGGCTGCTGTCGATTGAGGCAGTGTTGTGCGCTGCTGCTTATGCTTTAAGGTTTAGTTTAAGGGCAAGGAAAGGCTCAGACACAGCACAGTCGAGCACCTGTAGTGGTTGGGCTGTGGGGCCCTTGAGGAGAGGGGGAGGGCGGGATACTCCTCACTCCCTTGTTCTTGACCTTTGGGAGAGTGGGAGGGGGCTTCCCACTCCCCTTCCTCTTTTTTCCCCCATTTTTTTTGTCTGCTAGTATCGTGTACCGAGTGGATAAAACGGTGGATGCGTCGCCTGTGTTTGGTGGCCGTTTACACAACGTCTCCACCTCCCCATTTAGGTGTCTCGAGTTGCTTGGAAGTAGCGCGCGTGTGGCGGCAAGTGGGTGCTTTGCGAAACCAACCGCACCGCAGGCCGCCGCCACAACACGGTGGCGGTCGTGTAGATAAAGCCCGCCAGGCCGTTCGTCTCTGACGCGACGTCGGCGTTGCGGCAACTCTCGGTCGGCCATCGCCTCGGCCGGCGGCCTTGAAAGGAGGCTCGTCCTTCCCCGCGCACTTGCGCTGCTGCTTCCCTTCGGAGGATCCTTCAACGCCGCGTGTGCCGTGCGTTCACCCAGCTGCTTTCTTATCAGCCCGACTGGAGTCTAAAATCCGCCCCTTTATATATATATATATATATAATCTTAAATGAGTGAAAAGGGGAACACACGGACAGAACAATATAGGACGTTCGCTTTCGTATCGTCGAAGGACCCGCCATCACCTGAGTAAGGGTACAGGTTTAGACCACATGCCCGCTGATGTGGTCTAAATCTGTACCCATACTATGAAGGCGAGGCCCTTGCCGATACGTCAGTAAAGGTCCTTGTTGTTCTTCCCATTGTTCCCAGTTTTCACTCGTACTATGTGTGTATATAGTGAGTGTATATATTCGGTGGAAATATGAGTAGTGCGTCTCCCGCTTCTAGTATCAGCTCCTTCTGGGGGTGGATTCTCTGAAGTGACGGCCGTTATTTTCGAACTGACATGGTGTCGGCGTGATGAACGCGTGTTGTTCTTGCTTCGGGAGTTCCGTGAGCGTGCACGAGCCGGCAGTTTTCTATAATCCCGGCAGCAAACTAATGCGCGAAACGAGGCTAGTTTACTGCCGGGATTATAGAAAACTGCGGGTTCTTGCACGCTCACGGAACTCAAGAAGTTAAGGACAACACGCATTCATCACGCCGACACCGCGTCATTTCAAAATGGCCGTCGTTTTAGAGAACCGTGCCCCTGGTTGGGAGAGCGGTAGGAGCCAGAATAACGCGGCATGGCCATCGCTCCATCGGGTGCTGTAGACCATGAGCTGTGACGTTGCAGAGGACCTTTTTCCAGTGCGGCTTATTCCCCGCATGCGAGTATTTTCGCACCGCACGCATTGCGCATGCGCCGAAGTTCTTCACGGCATCGCTACTCTGTCCTTCAATACCACGCGCTCCGAGATATCAAGATAGGACTAGCTTCCGGCGGTCGCATGGAGAGCGCGAGGTGATCAGAAACTCGTAGCTCTGCGCTACGCGCGCCTCGTATTGAGCCGAAGTCGGATCGAACCTTCGCTGATATTTGATAGCTTTAATATTTTGGTTAATCATATGGGTATTCTTTGGCGCAGGTCTCGATTAGTCGTACTGAAATACTGCATGGCCATGCGTTCTCGCGCCACCGTAATGTTTGATTTGTAGCGCTGTAGTTTCGTGTCTTGCGTCGAATCCACGTATATATTGCCGCTGATAGTATACCTTCAATTGGATATATATGTGAAAAGTTCAGATACAAACTTTTTTAACAAATGTTGGAACCGAAGTAGCCTGCTTATAGGATTCAGAGTGGTACAGTGTACCTCTAAATGGCATTAGTCCAATGACACTACAAAACCGGGGCTGAGTTGAAAAAGGGCGCTACACTTGTAGATAAGTGTAGCGCCCTGTCCGTGGTGCCCTGCACTGTGTGTAGCTCACGTATGAGGAACATTGTTCCTCATACTGTAGATAATTGTACCCGTCTGTATGCTCTGTGCCGTAGCCGAAATGTTCCGGCAAGTAACGTCACTACCGTAGACTACATCACTTCCGGACACGCGAGATTCATTTGATGCATACCGAAACGTGAAGGCGTAGGAGTTTTAATCGCGACCAATTTTGCATATGAAAAAAAAATCTTGCGCGGACGGTCTGTTAGTAGATGTTTATGGAAGATTTGCGAAGGCCGCTGTCCCGCGCGAATGGCGGATGCCGGCGAATTGCAGTCGCGTTGTACGTAATGAACCAATTCAAACGATAGTAATTTCAGCTGATGCTGCTGCAGTGTAAAATGGTTTACAACGTGAAGCGGAATCGTCACTGCCTATAACTAACACCCTGGCAAAATCTTTGAAAAACATTCTTGTAAAAGGTGCTACAAACGACAAACACCTTTACAAGGGTGTGTTTTGTTTTTGCTAGGGTTTAAGGGTGTGATTTGTAGCACCCTTTAAACGGGTGTTTTCTTGTGCTTTCGCAGGAGTGAAAATTCCCCTTAATGGTGATCATTTTTCAGTGTTCGAAGGCGCTGAAAACTCCCACTTGTAAGGCGTCGCACATTACAACGTGTATTCGATGTTGTGTTGAGACAGACGTGATATGACAAGCTGGTTTACACTCTCAAAGGGAGTCTTCACTGTCTAACTGGCATTTTTTACGCCGCAAGGGTGTCGTAAATCGCTGTTAAATGATTTACACCCGTAAGGGTGTAAATCATTTTTAATTGTCCGGACAGGGCTCGAAGTTGTTAAGCGCGCACTGCAACTTAACGGGAGGGCGTCGATGGCCACAATGGTAACGAGCTTGCTGTCGTAAAATTCCGCTTTTGCGAGGCGTTCGCGAAAGACCAAAGACCTAGACGCGTCGGTTTCGACAGTTCGCCGAGCCCTGCGCGTGTCGTCACCGCTGCTTCCAAGAAGAGGTCGCTGCCGAAGGGGCACAAGCGACAGCGATATCGCCGGCCGATCGAGTGCGCCATTTGATCGAGCGCCAGAAGGGAAACAGAAAAATTGCCGTGAAAGATATATGCGTGGGGGTCATCATTGGTTGCAATTCGAACTCCTGCAGACGATCGTCTGCTGCTCGCCGTCTGCATTCCGAAATGACGACCCGTGCGCGCATTTCGTCACGTGACAGCTTTTACCCTTTCGTCTAGACGCTGCGAACTAACGGGGAAGGCGAAGAAAAGACGGGAGAAAAAGGAACGAGTAAAACATTTAAGCATCGAAATTCCAGGCCGTTGTGCAAGGCGGCTCTGACGACAAGAGGCGGCGGGCCGTGCGCTCGTCGACTTTTTCCCCCGCATTTGAGTTCGTTTTCGTCTCTCCGCTGGTGGTTAGGATAGCACTGCGAAATAACGAAATAAAAAATGGGGAATGCGAATACGGGAGTGGATAAGTCCCGAAGAGTCCTGCGCAATGGCTCCAGCGCTCGGAGCGCCGCCGTTTGGTGAGCGTACGGGCTGCTTCGCGGCTCAAGAGAATCGATTTTTGGTAGGAGAGGGAGGAGGTGGGGTTCGGGACTTCCCGGGGCGCTAGGGAAACGCACACAGCAACGCAGCGGGAGCGGAGGTTGGGACGAACTCTCGCTCTCTCTCTCCCTCGCAAGCCCGGGACTGCGAAAAAAAAGCGGTGCACGTCTCTGCGCCGTCGACTGCACTGCAGCCACCCGAATCGTTAGGCCGCTGCGGTAGGGACTGCACGGTTTTTTCCCAGCTGCCGCGCTCGTCGTCGTCGACGTGGGTTTTCCCTCCGGGAGGACGCAGCGGGAAGGCCAGGGTTCGTGGTGTCGGCTCTTGCGACGCGGAGACGTCGTCGGAGTGTCCCAGCTCCCCGGCGCTCGTCAATGTTCGTGCCACGGCGGCTGCTCGGCGGAGGAGTCGACGGGGCTTGGGAGTGCGCGGCGGCGGAGGCGAGGTGGAGGTGGTGTCCGAGGGGGACGGGCGGCGAGCGCTTCGAAGGTAGCAGCGCAACGGATCGCGGGTCAGTATGTCGGATTTCTCCGCGCTTCCGGAAAGTTCCCGGATTGGGCTTCCCTTGCCCGTGTCGGCGCCCGTAGCGCTCGCGCGCCGTGACTTTCTGCGTTGTCGCCTTGGTCCCGCGTGAGACGTTAGTGCCGATGCGATGTGTGTCGAGGTCGTTTGAGACGGCGATGATTTCAATGAGGGTCATGCCGACTGCGGCGCGGATGAGTGACACCGTCGGTGGCGCTCGGCCCGCGTTGCGTTGATTCCTTTCGGTGCTTGTCGATTGAATTGGGTCACTGGGTAACAGCGAAGCCCTTTCCTCGATTACCTCAGTTACCATGATCGTGTGCTGTGTGTCTTCTGGTATGTGGATGACTTCTAATTGGCCATGTGGATGTGAGCAGAGGAAGGGCTTTTTTTTCTTTTTCCTGGCTTTCGAAAATAAGCTGCAGTGCAGGCGTGTAAAAAGGGTGTAATTGGGTTGGAATGGAAGAGCAGTTTGGGGGAGTTGAACACTCCTCCCACTTCCATGAATATTTTTTTAGTACTGCTTTCTGTCTGCCTGATAATTCGGGCGATTTTCTTAATTTTCTGCAGTATTTTGTATATTTGCATTTTAGCTGTTACTTTAGGGGGAAAAAATGGCGGGTTACCCTGATACTTTGGTAACGTGGTGTCATTGCAGCAATTTGGGTTTACTGGCTTGTAGCTGCGTCAAGCCAGACAGTATTTTATGTTGACATGAAAGCGTTTCTTGCATATGGGGAAGAAAATCGTCGATGGCAATTGAAGTTGTCGCGAAGAGAAATTTACTTTTTCGAACTTTATCATTTTGAACAGGCTTTTTAGAGCCTTAACTTAAATGCTTTAGAAAGTCTTGGCTTCTCTGTTTTTGTGAGACATTTCTCGCTTCTAGGCACATATATAATAAAGCACCTGTGCTTGACCTTCACAGCCATCAGTGCAACCAGCACCGAACTCAAGTGATTAACATTCCTGTGTGGAACGTGTTTTGTGTTTATTGCAGAGTAAAACTGTAAACAGCATCTACAGTAAACTCCAGTTACGGTGAACTCGAAGGGACCGTGGAAATGTGTTCGTACATTAAAAATCCGTCTTGAGCAAACGTTATTTGCACTGCGTGCGTTACGAGAGCAAAAGCGTTGTTCACCGATGTAATCGAGTCCATCTTGATTAGACCCTACTGTGCTAAAAATAATGCATTTTTTGTTACCTGCCTTAAACAGTTTTCTATCCATGCTACCATTGGCACGACCGCTATGGTTGTCTGGCAACCATTGCAGAGGTGCTCTGACTTATTATCTATTGAATATTTGTCTAATCAGGCGTGACAAAGTCGATCGGGGTGGAGATTGAACCTGTGGGTAAAATGCCTGTGTGTTCGAGATTTCGGCACAGAT
Organism: Haemaphysalis longicornis; assembly: GCA_013339765.2. Classification (NCBI taxonomy): domain Eukaryota; kingdom Metazoa; phylum Arthropoda; class Arachnida; order Ixodida; family Ixodidae; genus Haemaphysalis; species Haemaphysalis longicornis. The sequence goes on from CM023455.1 coordinate 112,327,560, forward strand.
TAAAAATCTCCAGGTGGTCAAAATTAATCCGGAGCCCTCCACTACGGCATGCCTCATAACCTGTGTAGCTTTGCTGCGTTAAACCCCATAATCAATTCAATTAATCGAACCTCTGGATGCTGAAGTGGCATGAATGACAGGCGGAGAACTAGACCACTCAACCACAGTACGGGCGAAAAATACTGCATAAAAGCTAGTTATTATTTCGAGTCCACTACTTTGGGTCTTGTCCCTTAAAGGGACAGACAACCGATTTTTGTCGCGTATATGTTCTCTAGCTCATATGAAAGCCAGCGTTTTATATAGCCCGGTAACCACAAGCAATTTCTAAACAAACTGGCGGAAATAATTTTAATTTGGCAGCAAACTTCCTGAAAACGGAAGGGTGGCGGGTAGTGTCGAAACTTGGAACTACAATATGTGTCCCTGTCACGTGACCTGCAAACCTAGCAGCTACTGTAACTGCTGAAGCGTTTATTTACGCATTGAAAACCTTTTAACACAAGTATTTGTATACGGTTAAATTGTATATGTATTTTTTAGCATTAATTTGAAATTTTTTTTAGACACGCCGCTCGCCGCCGCTGGGTTGCTCTCAGTGTGGCTAACTGAGCCTCCATGCCCAGAATCAACGGCAGCGTTCAGTAAACAGACCCAGTGAAGGAGCTTTGACGATTCTGCCTGAGGCAGAGACGTTTGTTCTGCCAAAATATTTGATTTCAGTTTCCAAATACGCCAACGGCAGCTTAAAAAAAAAAAAAACGTCGCGCCTGGGGAGAATCGAACTTCCCGCCTCCACAACGTGAAGCCAGATTCTACCTATCGTCTATCCCAACAGAAGGCGCATTCGTGCAAAATAGACTGTTGCATTAAAAAAACATATACAGGAACAAGAAAGCCTGCGATTCAAACTTTTTTAGCTGGGAACAAGTTTTTAAATATTGTTTTTTATTTCGCATACAGACAAAAGTATGTTGCCGAGCTACTCTATGTCATGGTTGCCAGCATTAGTTTTGGGAGGGACACATAGGGTTCGTAGATAAAAAAATTCGATTTAAAAAGTTCTAGGGCTATCAGCAAAACCGTTTCTCGTCAAGGTGCTTTAAGTGATACCCTTTCATTTGGGATAGAGAATATATACTCGACAAAAATCGGTTGTCTGTCCCTTTAAGCAAATGCATCCAGAGCTCTAGCTACCAACCCAAGTGCTTCTGCAGCGAGCAATTGGCAACGACATTCAATTTCCAAGTCAGGCGTGCAGTCAGGCGTCCAAGCCTGTGCAGAATTGCCCGTGTACCAGAGACTCGTAGATGGGAACCGTGTTGAGTGGGCGTATCGGAGATCATGCTGGCGATCTTGTAGCTGTAGCTGACATGTAGCTAGCCATTTAATCTTTTGACGGCCAGTGTTGCTCAGGAGCAGCAACTCAAACAATTTTTGCACATTTAACACCATAGGATCCTGGACCTTCAAAAATTAAAGAAGGGAGGGCAGCACGTACTTTCGTGTGGTAAAAAAAATATTTACACGTATCGGCTCACATCGAGCCCAGGTGGCTCCGTGGGCTAGTGACAGGTTACCGAAATTGTGAAACTTCGTTGTTACTACGAATGATAGCAATACAAACTTTACATTATTGTCTTTGCTTGAACCATAAATCATGCTGATCAATGTTCAAGTGATATATGAGCAGTCGGGGCCCAGGGTTTCCCAGTGTCCTAGTGTCTGTCCTAGTGAACCAAATTTTTTTCTGACTTCATATTTGTGATGTCGGAAGTCTTTAAAAAAAATAGATCATACGAAAACTTTTCATTCACACGCTAAGTGAAATAATAAATTTTTGGGCATCGAAGGGTAATATTAATGCCCCCCCCCCTGCACCTTTGCCGCCCTCGCCGACAGCAGCTGGGGGAGCTGGTGACCGGAGAGCCGCAGAGTGTCAGGAGGAGCTGGCAGTGGCCATGTTTAGCTTCCACAAGCCCAAGATCTACCGGTCGGCGCTGGGCTGCTGCATCTGCCGGGCCAAGTCGTCCTCGTCGCGCTTCACCGACTCCAAGAAGTACGAGGCCGAGTTTGCGCGCTGCTTCCGCATTGTGGCCGAGGACCAGCGCTCGGGCGAGATCTGCAACGCCTGCGTGCTCCTGGTCAAGCGCTGGAAGAAGCTCCCGCCCGGCACCACCCGCGACTGGCATCACGTGAGTTGTCGGGCTGCCGCCCAGTGAAATCCCAGTGTCGCCAGTGTCGTTACCGTATTTTGATGGGAGCAGGGTATTAAAAGATTACACGCATTCAAAGGACCTTGAATCTGCGGAATTTTGTTTATGGCTCCGCACATGTACCGTAAAATCCCGAAAGAACGACCATCCAAATTTCAGATATATCAAGTGAAAAATACGGGATGGGCGGCCTTTTTGGTCAGGCACAAAAAAATGCAAAAAGTGGTCGCACCGCCTACCAAAACTGGGGAGATATTAAGAAGAAATACCAGATGGGCAAAACATTCGGCTCAGGTGCAGAAAGGACAAATAAGTGACTGCCTCAGCACATGAGTAGATGATTCACGCTTATTTTGTTTTACTCATTGGCACTAAAGCCATTGATTTTAGAGGGTGGGCAATCTTTGGGGTCTTTCAGCAAATTGAATACCTCACCCCTAAACGGGGCAGGCGATGTTTCAGGGGTGGGCGTTCGCTCGAAGCTTTACGGTAGTCATTTCAAAGTTTTGTCAAATCTGAGGTATGATGTCGATGTGAGGCCGCTCTAAGGCAAGAGATGAGCTTCCTCGGTCAATGCCCGTTTCGTTTTCGGGCGTGATTCTTAGCCCCCTCTCCCGTTTTGGAACCGCAGGTGGTGGATGCGAGGGCAGGTCCCGGGACGAAGTCGGTGAACAAGGGCAAGGTGAAACCGCCAAAGCGGCCGCTGAAGAAGCACCACCGGCTCACCGCTGACAAGCGATGCAAGCTGGACCTTGGCGGCGGCGCCCTCTCCGACGACATCACCAGTGAGCAGCGCTTTCTTTTTTTCGCCCCTCGCCGACCTTTGCTTTCTTGTATAATACGACACTTTGCAACATTGCTGTGATAGTTTTCGATTGCGCCCCCCCAAGTTTGTGTTTTGGGTTGAATTGATCCCATTGTGCCCAGAAGTGAAGATCTGCTCTGGGTGCTTAGGCAGAACTCAGATAGATGTTTTTGGAGGCACAATGGAGGTGTAGGGATTAAAAATGTGACTGCAAATTAGTTATAAAATTTTACTGTGAACCAAATACAGTAGAACCCCGCTGGTGCGTTTTTCACGGGCCCGGAAAAGGAAGCTTACGTAAGAGCCGGGAAACTGAAAAAATAATAATGTCTGCACTGGTGAACTGCACATAACTTCATTGCTTGCTTAGCACTTGGCGTGCAGCAATGTTCTGCCGCATTTGCTTGGTGCCATAGATGAACACAAGTGCACGCTTTCTCGGCAGACTAGTTTCAGCGTATGCCCGCGCACGGGAGATAAGGAACACAAAGGAGCCAAGGTGGCAAAAGCTCGGCAAAGGGCAGCAAGCGCGAGCAGAGCAACGATGAGTGCAACTGATGCAACCATTGATAAGAACGATTGGTAGTACAACCTTCCTGGAAACCCCTGCAGTTTTTCCCTGTTGCCGCAGCATGCCGCTACTTTATGCGACAAATCTCGCAGCCAAGCCAGGCCAATCCTCATGAGAAGCCAGCATGGCCATCGGCACTCATATGTGCATAGTGCTTCTAAACAGCTATAGAAATGCGTTTTATTGGAAGGTCGGGATTTTACACATTTTTGTACAGTGGAATCTCGATGATACGATTCTGGGTGATACGAATTTCGGGATGATACGAATTTCTGAAAAGTCCCGGCGAAATTGCATTGTTTGCAATGGGAAAAATTTCGGCTGTTACGAACGGACCTGCGTGGCCCGGCGGATGATACGAACCAGCCGGCGAGGCGCCCAACTGCCGAACAAGCAAGTGACGGCTCTCCGTCCCCATCTGTCACTCTTCTTTCTCCAGAAACGTCCGAGCTGTTGTTTCTGCTCGCGAAAACGCGTCCCGAACGCCCCATGCGCGCCGCGAAACCTCTCGCACGCTGCGCGCGCCGCGGCCGGCAGCGGCAACATGGCGGCGGCTTCGGCCGCGAAGTGGCACGGCCGCTCGAGCGACCGCTTCTAGCCGCTCTTTAAAGTGCCGCTCAAGGTGCACACGAAGTTGTTTGTGCAGTAAAGGAGCTGATAACGTTGGCGAAAACAAGTACTATAAAACATCATCCGCGCCGCTAGTGAAAGCGCCGATAAAATATCTGCCGGAGTGCTAAGCCTAAACATCTCGGGCGGAGCCAGCCGGCTGTCTCGATCGTTTCTCAAGTCGTCAGCGTCATTTTCTGAATGAGGTAGGAGATACCGCGGGCGCGAAATCGTCAATGCGGGCGTGAAAATACAGCGCGCGCAAAGCCGAGGCGTGCGAATCGCGTGCAAAAACGCACCATGCGGTTCACGCTTGACTGTTGCGACGTGTAGCGAGCTTGGGCACCGCGAGTGAGGAGACAAGCGCAAAGCTAGGCTAGAAGACTAGAAAAGACTGCTTTGCGACATGGGGGTTTAAAAAAAGCAGAAAAAATCACGGATTTCCCCACGCGAAAGTAAGAAAAGAAATAAACGAAAACTTTTTTCAGCGCTAAATTTTTTGGTCTATGTTGGGTCATACGAATTTCGGATGATACGAATATTTTTCGCGGTCCCGCGAGATTCGTATCATCGAGATTCTACTGTAATAGTACTTGTCTAGAAAAATGTTGCAGAACGTTATAAATGTGATTAAAGGGACCCTGCAACACTGTTTCATCAGTGCAAATAAACCTGCGCGATGTTTAGATTACACCGCCAGGAATACTTGAGCCAAATATTGCATGTGCACGTGAAGTGGTGAGCGCACAAATCTCTGAAAGACACGGAAAAACCAACCACACTCTCTTGAATTTTTCTCATTATGTACCAATCACGTCACTACAGCAGTGGCTGTCCTATTGGCTGTTGCTCGTCGACTTCACAGCTTGCTTCTCACATTTCCCATGGCACATCCACCGTCGTCGCCACTGTGCACCAACCTCTTCTATGCCCGAACGTTTTGAACAGTTTTGGCGTTTCTTTTTCCACGCAGAGTTTTAGTGACGGACCACTCAACGAGAAACGTTTATTGTTTCAAAAACCCCCTACCAACCTAAGCGCGCACTTGTGAGCAGGCAGGAATGCCTGCTTTTTGTTGCACCAGACCGGAAATAGGCCCATCCACATTGTCGAGGAAAAGAGAAAACTCCCCCACGTGTGATATCCCGAAGGCCGCCAAAGAGAACGCCACGAGCCACCCCCCCTCTCCAGGAGAGAGAGCGCAGCTTTCGTCACATCGTCCGCGGTCGAGTTAAGGGGGACAATTATGCGCGATTTCTCATCGCTCGTAGTTTTGGTGATAGTGAGTTTTTTTTTTTTTTTTTTTTTTCATGCGGAAGGAGATTGCTGGGACAGTAGAATTTATTCCAAAATACATTACAAGTAGTTGGTGGTAGTTGCTGCAGGGTCCCTTTAAGGCAGGATAAAAAAACAGCAACACAAAATAAACTTATTGTTGCGAAGAAATGCAAATTATCAAGTTTCAGATACATGAAGCACTTTTGGCAGGTTGTGATGGTAGCATTTCATTTAAGCTGCGTGCGAGTACTGTTCCACTTCAGCCATGTGCAAGTGGTGTTCCACTTGAGCCACACGAAAGCAGTGCTCCACTTAGCTAAGCGCTAGTAGTGTTCCACTTTAGATACGTGCAAGTACTTAGTTACCATATTTAATCAAATATAATGCGTTTTTTTTTTTTTTTCGAAAATCCGTAGTCTCAAAGTCATATTCCGCCTTATATTCGAAGCCTAGTGTGTGTGTGTGAGCGTGCACGCGTGTGTGTGTGTGTGTGTGTGCGTGCGTGCGTGCGTGTGTGTAGAAATAAGGGTTGGCAGTCAAGAAAACCTTGGAAAGCAAAGGGGAGGATGTGGTAGGTCATTGAAACAGATAAAGAATTTGGAAAGAAAGAAAGTGGAGAAAAAATGCCTGCCGGGTGGGATCCGAGCAGGAAACAAAAATACCTTAACATAAATACCCCAGAAAGTGGAGGGGAAAATAGCTCCGCCAGCAGCATAGTGGTCATTGCACCAGACCGGTATTCTGGAGGTCGTGGGCTCAGATCCCGCCTGGCGGGCATTTTTTCTCCACTTTCTTTCTTTCCAAATTCTTTATCTGTTTAAGGGGGGACGCGGGTCTTGGAATGGTCCAAAATCGCGAAAATACGCATTTTGGGAAAAACACATTTTGAAGTCTTTGTACCTTCAAGCACCTACTCTAAAAGTTTCACCGCTGATTTGATCGGGACTAATACTCAAAAACGACTTTGAAAACGCAGCGGGAGCCCGCAAAACGCGAAAAACGGGCTAAAAAGCTTGAACTTCCGCGCAGCGCGCCACACTCGAAGCAGACGCGGCGGCGAGCCATCTTGGGCTCGCTTTGTAGCTGATTTCTTTGGTGCGTATTTGCGCCAACTCAAAATGGCGGTCGCATGAGGAGAACGAGCGGTACCGCCGATTTACCGAAGGTCCTTCGGAGCCGCTGATTGGCAGGAGCAGGCGCGCTCGAGAGTCGAAGCCCCCCGTCCGCGTCTCTGATTGGCCGGCGCCGTTGAGCCGCCATTTTTTTTTTTTTTCGTTTTGTTTTTGCAGGCGCGGCGTTCGGCGGCCGCAGTATTTTCAATTCAGGTGTGTTTTCTCTCTGCCGTTAGTGACTGCAATTCTGTCACAACGTCTTTACGTCTCGTGCCGCAATGCCTGGAGACTTTTACCTCAAGGAACTACGCGCTGCAAGCGTACGAAACACCGATGGAAGACGCCGTAGACGGGCGGTGCCGAGATCGCCTGTCACGTACGAATCTTGGTCCGAGAAGCGCCGCGTGAAAACGTCCGGATTTAGTTAGCTGTTGTGCTTTGGTCTCATTTGTGAAAAATCAAAGTTGGCAGCACAATTATGTTTGTGCTTTTCGTTAGTTTGCATAGACATTGAAGGAAGTGCAAAGTAGGAACTACCGTACTTGAAGTTCAGCAAAAGTGCAGTTTTCCAGGCTGTTTACAAAAGTTTTTCATTACTTGCATAGAGCCTTCCTGATTATTTTTGTGGTACGGTCGCATACTTTGTTTTTTTTTCTTGAGGAACAGAGTGACCCGGCGCTTTTTATATGGGGCCATGCTGTAGCAAGAGTTAGAAACTAAAGATGTAATTTCTCTCTTATTTTGCGATGTCATGCTCTGCCTGAGTGTTTCACTATCAGGCTTTTGACCTAGGGTGATAAGACTGGTATCATTTAATTATTAGATCTAGTAGGTGATGCTGTTTTTATCACTCTGGTATCCATCGCCAAATTGTCTAGCAGGTGATGCTGTTTTTATCACTCTGGTATCCATCGCCAAATTGAAGTCCACTTGCAGCTCTACAGTTTATTTTGTGAGGTCACGCTTTTCCTTGCGGGGTGTTTCCTTATCTTACTCTTGAGCCAGGATAACAAGACTGGTATAGTTTCATTTGTATTGAATTGGTCTAGCAGCTGATGCTATTTGAATCACTGAAGCATTGATCACCAAAGTGCATTTCACCTACAGCCTTGCTGTAGGTTTGAGATGCATTGCAGGACAATCTAGTTCTGGGTGGCTGCTGTGCTTTAGTCTCATTGGTAGCACAAAAATAACTACAGCACATGGTATTTGTGCCTTTCTGTATTCTGTAAAGACACAGAGAAAAGGTGAATGAGGATATACAGTTTCTGAGGTGTAACAGTAGAAAATTTAATTTTCCTTTGCAATTTGTACGGTATTCGTGTGAATTTACGTCAATCTTTTCAGAGTTATTTTTGTATTACAGTCACATACTTGGTATGCTTTTCTTCGTGAAGAATAGAGCTACAAAATGATGCTATTTATATTGGTTGTAGCTATGCTGTAGCAAAAGTTACCGTGATCTGAACTTCAAATGCATTTTTCTCAGTTTTCTTTTTTTGCAAGACCAAGCTCTGCCTTACGGGGGTTTTTTGTAATGTTGCTCTTGGGCTAGGAGTGACAAGACTGGCACCATTGTATTCGTACTGAATTGATCTAGGGGGTGATGCTATTTTTATTGCTCTGTCATTGTTTACCTATTGCAGAAATAAATATAAAATGAGGGCAATTTTATACGAATTGCTGATATCAATGTTCACTCTTTCTGCTTTGCAAAGTCTTCAAAATTAATAAAAATAGCATAGCCCCCCGGAGTAAGACCTTTGGCATTATGTCCGTATAAGCATCATTGAGTTGCTAAAGCGAAATTGCCTCTAAACCCCCGTAAGAAATGCCTCAATAAATAAATTTCAAAGTGTTGTATTTCTTGAACAAATGAAGCTATGTCAAAACCAATTACTATTTGAAATCAGTGTAAAAACTGCTTAAGACTGCCAATTTGCATCTAGCTGGCACTAATAATAAAAAAAATTGTCTAAAGACCCACCTCCCCCCTTAAATGACCTACCACATCCTCCCCTTTGCTTTCCGAGGTTTTCTTGACTGCCAACCTTTATTTCTGTCTTGTTTAAACGAGCCCCTCATTTCCTATTCTGATTCAATATATATATATATATTATACTTCAAACTGCACCCTTGCGGTATAATCGTGATGGTGTTCCACTTAGCTAAGTGAGGTAGTGTACCACCTCTTCTAAGATCAAGTAGTGTTCCACCTCTTCTAAGATCAAGTAGTGTTCCACTTCAGCTACCTAAAAGCAGCGTTCCACTTCAGCTACCACGGCCCCATGGTTAGCATACATGCTTCTTGCAAGCAACGGTCATGCCAGAAACTCAATCGAAAAACACAAAAACCACATGGTGGAAGTTTTAAAAATCTAAACATCTTGTTGCAAACCCAGTGCGCATTATTCGTCATATTTAGATACTTTAAATGCAACATCAAATACTTTGAATTGTATCTGTGCATGGGAAATCGGATATCACACCTCATTTGCGGAGCTCCAAATGTCCGCACACCTTTACAAAATAGGCGAGGACAAAATGCATGTTCTGGCTAGCCCTGTAGTTGCACTTCCCAGATCCTGACACCGTTTCATAAGCTCAACGTGTCTGCAAATAGTGAGCGTTGTGTGGAGGATTTCGCCTGTTAGGCAACCGTAGATAACTCGTACAAAAATAGACAGGAACACTACAACCTGCGTTACCAATCCTAATTTAAACTATATTTGTCAACTTTTTTCTCGTGTCCGCCATTGTGCGGAAAGACTCGCTTACATGGCTGCAATAACTTGAAATTTTCATAAACTTTGCAGGGCACAGTAAATAGAGCTGTACGTGGAAAGGTAAAACAGTGATAATGGTTTAGATTGGATTTTTGTACAGTTGTATTAGTCTAATCGAATTCCGGTTCCTGCAAAGTCTGGAAAAGTCCGCGTGTAATTGTACACAGCTTCGGGTCACCCAGGCTTGTTCGTTGTTCGAGCAACGCTGCCTGTGTAGCATTGCCTGTTGCGTCAGCTGAAAATGACAAAAAGCGGCTGCTTTTATGTTGCTCTCTTTTGCCCTTCCCCGCTCAGTAGCCTTTCCGTTTGCTGCCGGCATGAGTACTGTTTGCCGAGCAGCGCTGCTTCATGAAAACCATTCAAAACAGTTTGTAATGTTTGTACAGCCTTTGCAAGGTGGCGGTCCTGCACTGCCATGTTTAGGGCCTCCGGGACGCCTAGTTTCTCAGCTGGTATCAGGCATTCCTACTTCTCCAGTTGGAAAGCGGCTAATGCCGCAGGCAATGTTATATAGGTAGCATTGGTCCTGGTTAATGGTAAGCACATGTTTGCCTGGAGTACAAGCCGCTGTTCTCTGTTTTTCCCCTCTCACTTGCTGTGGCAGTTGGCGATGAGAGCCTGAGCGAGTCGTCGATACCGTCTCCGCCGGACAGTAGGGCCGCGAGTCCGACACCGAGCAACTCGTCGGAGGACTCTGGCATCCTGGACGAAGATGACGACGAGTACGACGACGATGACCGCCAGCGGAGCTGCCGCACGCTGAAGCCCCGCACGTCCAAGAAGAAGAAGAAAAAGCGGAAGCAACGGAGCAGCGGGAGCGGCCGCCGGGGCGATTACGCGGCGGACACGGCCTCTTCCATGGGGCGGCGGGAGCAAACTGACGACGCCCTTCAAGATCTCCTCGTTTCTTGACATGAGCTTCTGGAGGAAGTGAGTTACCGCCCTAAGCCGTTGCCATGCCCGGTGCAACGGTTGCGCAAGCCACAGTCGTTTTTTTTTTTTTTGTTTTTTTTTTCGAAGCCTAGTTTTTTCTAATGCCTAGCAAATGTTTTCAATACGATATCGTTTCTGAGCCTAACGAGTACTGGCAACAAGACTTCCAGTAAATATGACGTTGCATTGCATGTTAGTAGGCTCAGCATTAAAGTTACCTAACTTTGGGTGTAAATATTGAATGTTAGGCCTAACGTCATGCTGTCGACAGGTACCCAGATGTTTCCAATGCGATATTGTTTCTGAGGCCAACCTGTACTGGCAGTAAGACGTACAGTCAGTATGCCATTGCATGGCATGTTAGTAGGCTCAGCATCAGTTACCTAACGTTGGGTGTAAACATTGAATTTTAGGCCTAACATCATGCTGTCGACTGGCACCCATTGGAAGAAGTGTTCATTTCACATCAGGCTGCGGGTATTGGTTAATTTATGTCGTCAGACCTCAAAGACTAACCTAGGCCTAACTGGTTTAAACACTGATGCGTCCTCAACCATCATTGCTTTTAGCTTAACAGAGTGCTACATACCCACCATTTGATTATTTAATGAAGCCTATGTAAGCAAGGATGTATGCTGTCTCTAGTGTAATATTCCGCGATTGGTGCAGCCAAACCGTCTCGAAATTTTCGCTTTTTTTCTCCCTCGCCGCAGAGAGAAAGTGTGCTGTGGCATCATCTTCAAGGGCCCCCACGGCGAAGTGCTCATCTACCCCAAGCTCCTGCGTCCCTGCCGGTGTCGGCGGCGGCGCCTCAACGCGGCGGCCAATTCGTCGCTGGCGGCCGGCGGAGGAGGCGTCAACACCCCCGACACCACCGAGAGCAACACCCGGCTCACCGCAGAGGACACGGACGCTTCCATGCTCACCGATGGCGCACCCCTATCTCTCGTTGATGGCGCATCATCCGCGGTGACCGCGGTGACGTCGCCGGCCGACGATGTGGGGTCGTCAGCCGCCCTCCTGTTCCCCACGCCTGAGATGTCCGACTGCAACCCCAGCAGCCCCGACGCGTCGGAAAACCTCTCGCGAGGCTCCGCCTCCCCAGACGGCGCCAGCGATTAACGTTGGCTTTTGCCCTAGGTTGTCCCGCCAATTCTTTTTGTTCGTTCATTTTTTTTTTCTCCCCTTCTTATCCCTCCTCATTTCATTTGTTGGTTGTTTTGCGACGTTTTGTTTTTTCTCTCGTTACGATCGCGTTCATTTTCTACCCTCGACCGCATCTTTTAGTTGCCGCCGTACCCGCTTTCCCCCGACCTTGTTACTACCCGACGTAATTTATTGCCCCTAACTTATACCCTTGTTATACAACTGTTGCTATTGCTTTTTACCTCTTTGGCCGGCGTTGTATTTGGTTTTGTGAGGCATAACTCGGGGAACTTTGCTACAAGCTTCGTGAGTAATTTTTTTTTTCTTTTGTTCTTTCCTGCATGATTATACAAGTGCTTTGTTTCGTCCTGCATGTGTTTGAGGCCATTCAAGCTCTATTTTCTGTTTTCTTGTGTGCTGTTTTTATGCTGCCGGACATACTTTGTCTGAAAAAGCTTCTACACCACCCGCTTTGCTTGGCCAGGCACGTGAAGTCGGCAGCGTATATACATCTGACTGTAAGGGACATTTTGATGCCAAGCCACATGGTCTTCGCGGCATTCACGTGCATGGTGTAATCGTGTTCGACCCTCATTTTACCCAGTCTTGTAAAGAACTTTGTTGGATCGTACCTTTCTGCTAACAGCTAGAAGGGCATCTTGTAAAACTATAAAAGTTGCCGTAAAACGGCTGCGTTGTTTGCAGAACTTTTGATTTAATCGATTTTTGACTAACTTTGATCAGCCGCGTGATTGAGGTTGCGTTCTTTACGTTTTCGGAACAGCGGCGCCAGATTCTTTTTCGCTAGCTAACAAAGCTCTGTCATTGATTCTGTCGAAAAAATTCTATGCATTTCGCCGCTTCGATTGCCAAGTTGGACCAATTTGAAGAAGTGTGCCGGTGAATGTTTTTTCGTTTTATCGATGTAATAGTGATTCTTATTGCGTACATTCCAGGCCAATTGTGACAGAAGCTATGAACTCTTTGTTACTGGAGACAATGTCTTCTACCCATCAGCTAATAAGGTGTCATTTGTTCAGTGAGTCATGGCCAGGCACAGCACCACTTTTCTGCAAATTATCGCCTGTTTTTAATTTCCCTCGTTTTTTAGTTTGGCCCGTGATTGAGCTTCCAAAAACATGCTTGACACGCCTGTATTAGCTGATCACCCGACCAGAGGGTGCAATGCATATCTCAGACAGCATTGTAGCAATGTGCCATTTTTGTTCCGTCGCACGGATTGTTTCAAACAGGTCTTGCGAGAGACGTTTTTTTGTTTTCTGCCCGTTCATTTTTGTCGTTGAAGAGCATCGGTGCGGTTCGAAAGCATCACTTCTTCGCCAAGTGCAGTCTCTGTGGGGAGGTTTTAATCCGCGACTGACACGTTGTCGAGGTCAGAGCCTAACTTTCCCGGGGGGCTCATTATGCCGTCGGGACGGGCCCTTGCACGACGTCGCGTCATTCCAAGCAGTATTTGTCACCTTGTCGGTCCGCGGCCGTGCCCCATCCGAACCGTTGCCGGCGGATCCAGCCTTGCTCACCACAAATATATGCACGATTTCGACGCGGAGGCGATGAAGTGTTGCTGCAGCGGTAGCAAAGCCTTGTTTGTCCTTCCCTGCCCCCAGGCTTTGTCCCTGCCTCCGAATGACGGCGTGGCTGTTCCGCCCATGTGAGGGAGGATGGCTTACACGAGAGAAGGAAGGAGAAAAATGGGAAGTACCGTATTTATTCGAATATAAGGCGAGGTTTTTTTAACACGAAAGTGTTTTATTCAGGGATACACGAAGATTTCACTGAAGTCGTATCCGTCACGGAAATGACGCCAGTACAACAAAAGCAAGCAGTTCGTAAAGGGTGCACCCCTGCACACAGGGTCTCTTGTGGGGAAGCAACCTTTAGTACTAAAGAGTATGTTATACTCAAGTTTGTTTGTTTTCGGGTTTTTTATTTTAACACGAACGTGTTTTATGCCGGGATACACGAAGATTTCGCTGACGTCATACATCCGTCGAGAAATGACGCCAGTGTACCTTTGCCGAAACGACCCGCCAGCAGGATGTCGCTTGCCAAGCACACCCACAAGACAGCTGGCGACCCTCAAATCGTGCTCAGCTGCAGATTTCGCCGCACATTTCACTTTCGTGTTGTACCGATTCCTATGACAGAGGAATCAACCATAGTGTTTTTCCAAAATACGTAATCTTGAAGTCATACCCCACCTTACATTCAAAACTCAGTGTATATATGGCGACTTTCTTTACTCTCCAAGCGGCACCCTCGCCTTATAATCTGACCGCCTTATAATTGAATAAATACGGTATGTGACAGTGTCGGAGCGTTTAGAAAGTCCGACTCAAAGTCCAGCTGTCTCCTAGTCGCGGCATGTACTGTTCTGCTCCGACGGAATATGCAAGCTTTCTGGGTGCTCGTCGGTAACAGCGCCTCGGACCGCTCCAACGGATGCGAGATGGCTCGGTCGATGGATTTGGTGTCGGGGAGTTCTGGCTGCATCGAACACCGAGTTCAAACTCGTCGTTGTCTTCCTGCGATTCGCAAATAATGCAAGGTTAATACCACGGACTGCAAGTTGAACTCAAGCGCTGTGCACCCCGAATACCTTGAGGCTGTGGGCGGTCTGTTACAGCCTGGCTCAAGAACGGACTGAATTGGTCGCGTTATGCATTCTGGGACGCCATGCCTTGTCGGAGAGGGCAAGTCGGAAGGGGTTCAGGGAGCTCGCCAAGGTGACCCAACTTTTTTCCATTTTTGTACTCTAGTCAGAAGGAAAAATTGCTCGCACCTATGCCTCCTTGAAGAGGGAAGCGGAGGGGGCGAGTTTAAGCCGCCGTCATCACAAGGTGATGCGGACAGGGAAAAAAAAACAAAAAAAAAAGGATCGGTCTCGTTTGAGACTTATCGACCGAGTTGATGAGGAGTAAACTAGCACCGACGTTGCTCACAACAGGTTTGATCAGTTGCCCGGAAAGACTTTGAGTGGTCGCCAAGTTTGTGCTTGGGCTGGATTCGACGTGCGAGTACTCGAGTGTGTGGTACGTGGCAGTTTCTTTGAAAGCAAAAGGGGCGTTCCTTGGCTCGACGGGTAGTGTTACGCACACGACGGAAGATGTCTGCAAAGCAGTTCGTTTTTCCCCTATGAAATTAGCTGCGCCAAAAGATTACCTCTTTTTTTCCCTGCTGGTTTTTGAGTCTGTCGCGATGCCAACCTTGGGTTTTCGTTGAAACAGATACTGTGCTGAACATAATCTAGTAGTCCAAAGGTAGCTCTATTAGTTCTTGCCTTCCTGCTTCATCGATATTGGCTACCGCCTAAAACTAAAAGAACAGTTAACCAAAACCTCGGCATTCACTGCAGAATTTTTTAAAACTTGCATGAGCATCTTTTTATTGAATAGTTATCCGACAGCCACCTCAGCTGTCCAGCCACCATCATGAGTGTGTCTTTTTTTTTTCTTTCCCCATGAAAAGTGTTATCGAAATTGATACAATTAACGAGGTGGCTCGTTAAGGGGTTCCGAGAGAGGTCCTCGATTGTTGGGTTGTGCAGTTGCTTGTCCCGCGCGCCACTCGGTGGCCGATGACGGCGTTCACGGCCCGGGGTGTGAGTGTTGTAGTTTGGCTCTTTGTCGCCAGAGGGCGCCACGTGCTGTTTCTTCTTGGCTGTTGTTGTGCACTGTTTCCGGAAAGTGTTTCGCATTTCCCTGCGATTGTTGAACGAATCTGCACCCCCTGGTGTGAGTCTGTTGGTGTTGTAGCTGGTAAACGAGCGAGCTTTCCGAGAGGCTTTGGTGCCCACAGAGCAGCCTGCAGATCGGCTAAGCCTGAACTTGCTTGAGTACGCAGCATGGAAGGTGTTTGCTGGTAGAGCCGGGCCATCATTCTTTGGCATGACCGTGGCTCTCACTGCACTTTATTTTTCTTGGTTTGATGGGCTAAACCTGTAGGCACTCTAGGAAGATTCGTTTTGTGCTTTAATTTCTGAATTTGGCTATTTGAACATGTAACCTTCTGTCTGTCTGTCACTCGATTCAATGACTCGCCACCCAGCCAAAAAAACTGGATATCTGCTTGCTTTGCCTCAAATCAGCTGCTGCCATGGCTTGTTCATGTCTCTGCAATTCACCACAGCGGAGACCGTAGGAATACTAGATGTGAACTATGAGTACATAACCGAAATTACTAGCGCTATTTTAATTACAAATACACATTTGATTGGTTTTAAGTGCAGAGCACTTTAGGGGCTCACCTTGTCGGCTTGGCTCATTCGCTGTCGCAATGTCTAGTGACTGCTGGAATCAGGCAGCGCAGCGAGATAACAGATCCAAGTAGACCCCCACGGCGTTACGGTGTAATGGACCCAAAAAAAAAGGCTTCGAAAAGCAAGCGGTTTATTTAGTCATAGCCGTCCGAAACTCGTGAACCGCTGGCGCTTGTCATACATCTCCCTGTTGTTTAGGGCAAAGAAAACTGCAGGTACATTTGGGGCAAAATATATGTAATTAACCGGCAGTCTCCGCATCTATTTAGTTGGGAACGCTCATTGGGTTGGTTTTTACGATAGTAAGCGAAAAAAAGGTGGCAATGCAACACCGGCATGTGTGGGAGGAAAAACAAGCTCAAAAAGAACAGAACTCCCGCTGACGCAGTTTCAGGCAGGGGGTGCGCGAGCACTGCGAAGGCGGGAAATTTGAATTGCAGTGGACAAACCTCCATTGAATTCATCAGGAGAGGAGTGAGACAGGGTGGCAAAGAGCGTGATGGGTGGTAGCAGTGAGCGGATAACGGCGCCACAGCCTGTTATGGTGAATCACTGCCCTGCACTTCTGACAGCTTTCATGTTAAGTGGAACGGCTTTAATTTTTACAACAGAAAATGAAAAACGAAGTGCATTTAAAATGGTGTCAAAAGCGCGAGATAAAAGCAGACAAAAAACAAAAGATGCTGGCTCAAGAGAGAGAGACAGAGACGCACATGACAGAAGCAAAAGGTCCAAACAACGGTTGTGCAAGCTATGCGAGAGCGAGAAAATTGAACTGAGCAAACCTTCATTGCATTCATCATAAAGGGAGTTGAGGGGTGGTGGAAGATTATCATCTTTTGACTTTTGTGGTGAAGCAAGCAGATATGCGGCCGACCTTTTTTTCTTCTCCTACGCTTGCGATAGCATGGCCAACCACGAATTATGTGACAAGCATAGTTTTGAGACAAAACGTCCCTGAAAAATGTAAGGTCTTAATTGCATGCACTGCTGTTCTCCGTATCTAATGCAAATCAGCTGGGGACCGTGTTTTCCAGCAGGTGCGAGCAAATTTCAAGAATCAGCGGTGCGGTCGAAACGGTGTCCAAAGTGACCGCTTACGTAGGGCAAAAGTAACTGCACTGTACGAGGCACGCATTTTTATTGAAGTGGTCGGCGTGGTTTTTGATGGGTTGTGGCAAGTTTAAATTGAGGGGAAAACTGAAATTTGCCCCCTGAAGACCGTGAATGAAAAGGTGGGGGGGATGCAGAAAACAAAAAAATCTTTGCGCACGTGACTATAGTATCTGTCGAGTCAAACAATTCGAAGTCTCATATCGTCAGTTGCGTCAAAATCAACTGCGTTAGCGACGTTCGGTTTGCGCGTTGTAATGTGGGTTTCCTCAGTGGGCACCAAATACCTCTCGCTAGGGTTAAGGGGCGGCTGGAAAAGAGAAGACAAGGCGTGCAAGAATGTTGTTGTGAGCTAGTCGGGAAGTCACTGCCACTTTTTTCTAAGACGGATATAAAAAAAAGGGAGGGGACTCCTAAGCCCATGTTTCACCCCCACTCTTGCTCTTGCCAACTGGCTAGAAGGAAGTCGTGGCTGCGTGTGTCTGGGAGCCCGGGTGTTCTTTCTAAGACTTCGTTTTGTAGCCGTGTCGTGTAACAACGTACAACTGTCCTCTGCCCCGCTGTTGTTGGCTAGCCCTATATATACTGTGCGGCCTGACTGTTGTGTCATTTCTTCTCTCTTCGTGTGCTGTCGAACAGTTCCTTGCCTGCAAGCAGAGCATTCCCCTTCTTTATAGCCTGACAGTTTAACTCTTCAGCATGATGCCAAAGCTTAGCGCACACCGCAATGAGGGGATGGTTGGCATTGAATTTGGGCAGTGTCGGAATTAGCGGACTTGGGTCAGCGCCTTGTCACGGCACTTTGGACTTTAATTCCCTCGCGAGGGAAAAGAAATTGCATAAATCACCTGAATGAACTCCAAACACAAATTGCTCATTCTGTTTTTTTAACCTGCTGAAGGGATTGGCGGTGCTCGTAATTCTCGTCGGCGCCAAAGCCCAAATTTGAGCCTGATATTTTCTAGGCGTCGGTCACTATAAGGGCTCATTCACACTTGCGACGAAAATTGCCCCCGACCACTCAACAAAAACGATCGTTGCGCGACAAAGCGACAGAATTCCCGTCGCTTTTGTCGTGAGTGTGAACGGGCCTTAATGATCTCGTGGTCATGTGTTGTTGCGTCAGCAGTAGGCGGTCGACGTTGGAAAACGTTTGCGCCGTCGGTGCGTGGGTTTGGGGACGGCAGAATAAGAGAAAACAACGGCGTGTGCTATGAGAAGTGATGTTGAACCATGACACGTGCGGCATCTTACCATGAAATGGAGTGTGGAGCTAGTGCAGGGCCAAATAGGCGTCACGAGAGGAAGGAGTGGGGATGATGGTGACAAAATGCCGGTACTGGTGGACAACAAAATGAGTGACAGGCAGCCAATGCTCCTGCTAAAGCAAGTAAACGTGACCACTGAGACAGTCGGAGTGCAAAGCACGGTTGACGCCGTGTGCGAACGGTGTGCGAGAAACACCATGTTGCAGGCTTCCAAAGCCGGAACAAGGTGTGCGCGTCAGGCCAAGCCTCAGTTTCGCGAACGAGTTTTAAGAGATCCACAAATGACTGTTCCTGAATTTTTCGTCTTGGTTGTGTCTCGTAAAATATTAGCGTATGGGCACTTGTGAGTCAGTGATTTGCCCAATTCCACCCCTCAGTGCTCTTGTGTAAAGCTTTGCGCTTCTTTTTTTTTATTATTGCGAAAGCCTTGCGACTTTCAGGACGTAATGCCAAGTTGACGAAGCAATGTACCAGTTGGGTGCAAAAAAAATGCTTTTTTTTTTTTTAACTATCAAGATTTTTGTTGTGTACGGACAAAGATCACGGACAAAATAATTGCCCTACTTGGAAAAGTAAGCTTGTCTACAAAAGTGGCACCTTTATTGCACCCAAACCTGCCGGGGTGCCTCACTGGCTAAGGCATAGCCCAAGGATGGGGGTTCGATCCCAGGCATAGTGGGTGCTTTTCAGATGGAGGCGAAAAACAAAAACGCCTGTGTCAAGATATGCACAGTATGATCGCCAGGTGGTCAAAATTAATCTGGTATCCTTTTTTATGCACCCACCTATCGTGTTGCTTCTAAAACAGCGCTAACCTTTGATCTGTGTCGTCTCGCCTCCCGTCCCCTTTGTCCGCCCTTGTCCTTTTCCGTGTGGTCCAAGCCCAACTTTTCGCTTCACCTTTTTGTGTTTTGTTCCTATTGTAGACGCGCAAGACGTGGATGTTCAGAGCTGGTCTGTTTATGACTGCTGAACCTCGCATAAGTACTTATGGGCATTGAAAGAAGAAAAAAAAGAGGAAAAAAATCTGCAGCTTTCTGTTAACTGCAGCCACTTTATTTGTTCCTGTTGGTATTTTTTGTTTGTGCTTTTTTTTTCGGTATTCATTTTTCGTAGTGCAATGCCCCTGTGAATATGTCCCCGACGTAAGAAGCGTCTGTTCGTTTAAGCATTTGTTACTGCATTCGTGTTTGTCTCAGCGAGGTTTCTTTTTTATTATTATTTGTTGCTGGTCGAGTGGTGAGATGCATATTTTGGCCTGCATTGTGCATATTCATCAGAAACATACATCACTTATTTATGACGGGAATATTTTTTTGGATCGACCATGTTTCTATTATTATTATTCTAGCTATACAGTGTTGCCCTGATGATTCCGAATGAGAAAGACTGATAATGCAATAATATTGTTACATTCTGTTGTCTCTCACACCCTCAAAAAAAAAAAGGCGGCACAGAGCCTCCTTCGCTCGTGCGTTGCGCCCTTTTTCTATTCGCTTCCGGTGTTTGTGACGCAGTCATGTGTGACAGTGGACATCTCATCATTAAAGCCAGCGTGTTTACTTTTTCTTTTTTGTACGTTTTGTAGAATTTGTGTGAGCCCCTTTGGCTTCAAGCATTGCTCGCTGGCCCCCGCTGAAGAAAGAATGCATTGTGCAGACACCACTGTGCGGAGCGGAATGCACTTCGCGCCCGACGTTGTAGCTCAAATCACGCGGGGTCAGCTGCTTTGCGAAGCCTGTAATCGTCGCATGCCTGTGTCATTTCGTCCTCATCAATGTCATTCTGTTTGTCGCTGTTCTCTACAGGTCTTGGTAATTTCCCCTCCGAGACGAAGTTTGCCCACCTGACAACAGGTGGCGCCAGAGGTCGAAAACCCGGTGATTTTTCTTGTGGCATTCTCCACGACCAAGGGTCTTGTGTGGGGCGATGACACGTCCATGTCTTGAATGTATCGTTTCACACCTCGCGTTCTTCTTTCTTTTTCTTTTCTGTCAACACCTGTGTGTGCGCGTAAACATGTGCCGCGTGTAACATCCCCGACGTCTTGCACCCCAGCTCGAAAAACGCCTGTGATTGTGTGTTCCGGAGAGAAATAACTTCGCACTTTCTTTACGCGTTTCCACTGTGTTTGGTGTTGCGAAGGGTTGAACATGCGCCGGCCACGGGCAGCTCTTACATGCAATGGCGCCATCTGTCATCGCTGAAGGCTTCAACTAAATTGGTCAAATTATTATTTCTGAAAGTGTGCGGGTTTTTCGTGGTAAGGGTGATGTCGCACATTATGACTCCCCAGTGCAGGGGTAAGTGTAGTTACTGATATTGAATCTCTGAAAGTACCAAACATGGGCAAGAAATTTATCGTTTCTATCATTTTTTTGTGTGTGTTTTTGGTGTTGATAGTGCAGCTGAAATGTTGCCGATAAATTGATATTCCGGGTCTTTTGAGCAGCTGTCGGAGCGACGACAGGTGGCGCTCTTCTGTGTTAAACCTTACATGACGTCATTGAATGACTGCGGCGTATTATGCATCACACTGCATTTTCTTCAATTTGACGCATTGGACTATAGCGAATGCGTGTCTTCTGTTTTTGTTCCCCTGTGTTTTCCCCCCTCTGTCCACGTTGAATGTGGACTCGATATCGTTGGTGTCTCCTCATGCGAGCGCGCGTATGTAGAGTGTGTTCTTGACCCTTCGTTTGCGTGTCCCTTCATCGTAGTCATAACTTGAGTGGTCGTAGCAAAAAAAAATAAACATGCATCTCAACATGACGCTGTCTTTGCTTTCTGTTTGTCTCGTAGTTTCAGGGGGAAACATCTTAAAAAGATTATGAGCGCACCTTTCAGAGGTATAGTGTTACCTACGTATACACCATTTTCCTTGCTAGAGGTGGGCGCCGCCATTTGCTTTTTCTGACCAGACGCTAGCGCCATCTATGAAGCGACTGCCGAAACCTCCGCGCTGGGCTGTTAAGTGCGCTGTTCTTTGCGTGCGTCTGCTCGGTATCCGTGCATTACCGAGTGAACCGTAGTGGTTTGGCGTTAAGTTAGCGGTTGCAGTGCTTGTGTGTGTGTGTTCTGTTTTGTTTTCATCATCTGCGGACGGATTTTAGGTCCTAATTTGCTGCCAGAGTGGGAAATTCCGACCCCGGCTGTTGCGAGCAGCAGTAGCAGTAGCAGTGTGGTGGTGGTGCCGGTGGGGCTCCGCAGTTCCGCGATGCAAACGTACCGGTATGGCACCGACTGACATAGAAATCGATATCGGGGAGTAAATACGTGTTTTCAATGCCACCGTGCTTGTTATGTTCACCGATTAGTCATGTTTACGGAAGCGCGGACGTCGAATGCAGAGCGCGCACAGCATATGTGGGTCACAGTGATCCGTGCTCGCGATGGACTTTCGACGAGGCGATTGCTACGCTGTTGACATTGCAATGCAATATAATCTTTCTTAACTAGACTTATGACGGTTACTGACGAAATGAAATTACCCGGGCGGAAAAATAGCACGACCGCACAACCAGTCAAATTACTATTCGAAGGTTGAGCAAAAGGGTTGACGTTCGGGCGAGTTAATATTGGTTGATCATGATCGTGATCATGATTGACCTAACTCTGCGCAGCGCATGTGGCCTGTCGCTCGGAGCCCACCTTTGCGAAACCGCTGCTTGCACCACAAATGCTTTACGCTACCAGCAGTTACTGTTTTGTAATTGTAATACTTCAGATTCCGTGGCAACGCAAAAGGATTAGAAGCTTTTCCTTTGACCGCGATGTGAACAGGTTTACCTATTTTCTAAATGCAGCGTTCACGCGTATCTCGAGCTGCGTTTCCACATTTGGCTGCCTGCTTATCCTACTATCGACCAGCAGTGTGCGATGGAGAAAGTTATCCTTCAGTGTAATGCGTTGGCCTGAAAAAAAGTAAACAAAAGGCCGTGATTTTAAACGTTAGATTAGATGAAAAGGGGATTGTTTAATGCCAATCGGCTGTAATGACCAAACAATATATGGTATTTTAAATTGACTACAAGGAACCAGAAGTTATTGTAGTGTTGTATTGTGCCGCTCGTGAAAGATCCCCAAGTGGTCAAAATTAACCCGCAGCCCTCCACTACGGCGCGCCTCATCACCCATGAAGCGTCGGGGCGTTAAACACCATAATGAATGAATGAATCAATCAATCAACCAACCAATCAATGCTGTATTGTAAAGGATAAAGTTGCTTCTAACATTTCAGGGGGTTCCGTTCCCTGTCGCAGCTTTGCGTGTGATAAATGGATTTTGCTCCGTCTGCTTGCCGTCCAAGTGCACCCAACAAACCTTGGAGTTGGTCGGTGGTACAAATTCGTTGCGATTTATCAACGGAATCCACCGATATCTCAACTCGGTGTGCGTTGGGAAGCGATGCCGCAAAAACCCGCCGCAACCGCACTGCATTTTCTCCAGGCAGTGTCGTGCACATGCGTGCTGTCAGCGACTGTTTCTCGCTTTCTCTGGTTGTTCAATAACCCACCACCGCGCAGTGCTGACCAAGCGACGTTTGCGCCTTGAACGGCATCGCAGCATTGGCTAAAACAGTTGAAAGTTCCGCAAAAACTAAGCACACGGTGCGAAATACTCCTGAACTACGCAGCGGAGCACACCGCGCCGAGCGATGTTAGCAGCCCAGCGCGCCCAGGCAACGCTGGTCGGCCGCCGAGAGAACTGGTTTGAGAGTATTTTCCTCCTTTCCCGGCTGCTTATGGAAAATGGTGTATATATATAGATATTGTAGCTGATATATTTTTAGAGTAATGTGGTGTACGTTTTGATAACAGTGATATTGAAGGGTATTGTTAACTATTATGACGAGAAGCCACGGTGGCTATGGCGTTGTGCTGCTGAGCACAAGGATGCGGGTTCGATTCCCGGCTGCGGCAGCCGCTTTTCTGATGGAGGCAAAAAGCAAAAACGCCCATGTGTTCTAGATTTCGGCGCATGTTAACGATTCCCAGGTGGTCAAAATTAATCTGGAGCCCTCCACTACGGCACGCCCCATTGCCCGTGTAGCGTCGTCGCGTTACACCCTGCAATCAATCAACTATTATGACGAGAGCTGTGTTATCACTACCCCTCAGTATAGACAACTGTCAGCCTCAGATGACAGGGCGCCACCTGCACATCCAATCCAATCTAGATACTGGAATCCAGCTGTAAAACAAGCTGTAATGCAAATTGGTTTTTATGCGTAAGAATCCCCTGCCGAGTAATTCAAAGCACTGTGTAATGGCTTGCATTTGCACAAAATGGCATAAGTGACGAAACGTTAGCAAACGGACATTGTTTGTCAGAGCAGGTCGCACTAAAATAACGAACCTGGTGTGTAGTGGCTACAACCAAGCTGGAAAGGCTTAAACCGGTTAGACCTGTCTATCATTGAGCATAGAGATAATATACTTCATTGAGGCAGTGGTGGCGAAGCTGGTGAGAACCCGGTGGGCACCGGGCCTCCGCAGCCAAGGACTCTGACCTCGAGCGGAAAGTAATATTCCGTTTCAAGATTGGTGCAAGCCCGACACTTCCTGGACAGTGCAAAACGTCAAATGTGTTGATATGCCACACTCCACTTCTAAATCAACCTAAAAGATGCCAAATCTCTTTTAGTTAAGAAAGATTGTGCATAGAGCTAAGAGAACATTTCACAATTAAAAGATCAAAGCCCCGTTTTAAATAGAAAGATCATTAGAATGCGAATCTTTTTCCCATGCGAGTCGGAGTCCAAAGTCCGAAGTGCTCTGAGCGTATCAGAATGACGCAATGGGATAGACATCAGTTTCATAAGAGGGGCCCAGGTTTAGATCCCGGCCGCGTGTTTCCAAACGCTTCGCTGCACAGAGCACCCAGGCGACATGCGTAGGTTCGCGCGCTATTCTTTTGAGCGCCTGCTAATACCAGTCCGCCGTTTGGGGTCTGTGGCCTCGATGTAGGGCACTGAGTACTCGCGCTGATGGCTTGAGTTCGAGCCGCAGCAGATCTAGTTCTTTTTTTTAAATGCAGAGCATTTCAGTAACTCACGATGTCACCCGCGTTGACGTCCGTAGTCGTAGTCCGCACCCCTCCCCCTACACTATATAAAAGAAAGTACTATCCGGCGCCAGGTTTCGATCCCTCGACCCTGCGGGCGGAACGCAATGTACATGGTGCTCTACCCACTGCGCCACAAAGCCGACACAGAATGGGACGCTACGAACGCGCCTTATATCGTTGACTCATTCAAATTACTGCTGACGAGCGCTCTCTCGTCAGCAGTTGCCACAAGTGCAACAACATTAACGTAACGCAAACTACTTAGCGTCGTGCGCCCCCGGAAATGCTCTGCATTTGATCGTGCCCCTCGCGAGGGGGATGTTTCGCACTTGATCGCACTTCCACTGCTCTCTGCGCATGCGCCCCGTCGCTATAGCAACGGAGGCGCGTCGTCTGGTTCCAGGACGCCGCGGCGCCAAATCGAAACGGGTGGTGAGCGGTGGTGCCGCACGCCGCTCGTCGAAACGCGCCGTCGGAAGCGAGAAACGTCGTCGCCACATCTACGATCGAAATAATTTTTTTTTCATTGCGTAATTTCTTTTCTAAATGTATTTTTTTTTTTCTAAATTGAAATGTACACGTACGCATCCCGGCCATGAGAAGCGTTTTTAAAGCGAACCTCCCTATGCCTTACTGGTGATTTCGAAAAGCAGAACTGCATTGCCGGTAAGCCAAAATAATTTTGCAGTGTGTTTCCCAAAACGATGAGTGCAGGCACATCATGCTGAATGCTGAGGCGGCGGCGTCCTCACCTTCCCCCGCCAGGTGGCGACACGGGTTCCGCGCACGTCCCCGTTTCCTCCTCGCCCATCGCTACCCTGCCATCGGTCCGCTGCTCCGTGCCGGGCGCTCCGCCAGGTGGCTACACGGGTCCGGCGCACGGCTCTGTTCCCTCCTCGCCTATGCAGAAGGGTTGTTAGCTGGGCTAGTTGGAAAGACATATTAAATGCAGAAC
The DNA here is from genome assembly GCA_013339765.2 of Haemaphysalis longicornis. Lineage (NCBI taxonomy): Eukaryota > Metazoa > Arthropoda > Arachnida > Ixodida > Ixodidae > Haemaphysalis > Haemaphysalis longicornis. The sequence goes on from CM023455.1 coordinate 112,352,700, forward strand.
ATTTCTTTAACTCACATGTAGCGTCCGCCGTCCGTCCGCAACAGCTCAGCGCGCAGGTGCGCCCTCTCCCCCACTCCTCCTCTCCCGCATCACGCTACCCTCCTCGCTCTCAACAACAGGTCCGCACCCCTCCCCCTACACTTATAAAAAAAATAATAGACCCTTTGCAAAATGGCCAAATCGTTGGCGGAAAAGCAGCAAGCCACTCTGGCAACACTGTGCACCCGCTGCGCCGCCATTAGAAAGGAAGCGAAAAGGCTGCGAGCACAGAGTTTCTATGGAGTAGCTACCGTCCACCGTCCACGTAATTGCATACGCGTCGTGGGGCAACAGACTCGTGAAGCCGTGGGCGAAAACGTGCAACCGCAACGGCGTTGCTACGACCTGCTTCCTTTCTAATGGCGTCGTCGCGTTCACCACCAGTGTTACCACCGCTGACTTCTCAGTGTTGTCCGCCTTTTCTCCCACGACTTCTCCCACGACCCTGTGGGCGGAACGCGAGGTACATGGTGCTCTTCCCACTGCGCCACAAAAGCGACACAGAATCGAAGGGTACGAACGCGCCTTATATCCTTGACTCATTCAAACTACGTCAAGAAGCTGCTGATACACGGCAGCAGTTGCATCGATCTCAGTCTTCACCAGTGTGCTGCAACGCACGACCACTGCTTAAAGACCCCTTAACAGTACACTTTAGCGACCACGAAGCCGTCGGTTCTCAGCGTCCAATACACAACAGCAACAAATAAATAAATAAGACTTATAAAAACCTACTCCTTGCCTTCACTTCTTGTGTCACAAAAAAAAAGAAAATTGGGGGCCCATCGTCTCTACGAGGGGGGGACTCGAGTCGCAAACATCACGAAGTAATAATTAATATTGAAAGAAATATAACAACTAATAGTAATAAGCATAATAGTTACCACATTCACTACTACCCCACCACACCCCCAAAACACTAACGGTAACGCAATACAACCCACCCCCTACGCGACGCATTTACTCGAGTCCCCTCGTGGGGAGATGGGCCCAATTGTTCTCGGAGGAAACCAGCGCGAAATTAAAGACAAAGGAAGTGGAACACAAGCTGTATCAACGTGCGTTTGAGAGAGCTTGAATGCATCATCCCATCTTTATTCTTCACATTGTACCAAGTGCAGCGGATGTAAACCTAATTTTTCTGCCACTGACATTTTATTTAGGCCCTGTGTACCAACGCCCCCAAAATTATGCAAAAGATGTGCAATCTGTTCAGGGATTAATACACACCTCCCTAACACCCCCCACACCCACCCAAACGGACTTCGACAACCCCCCCCCCCCCCAAAAAAAAAAAAAAAAGATTCCACAAGCACCCTGCCTAGGGATTTATACAACCCCCTGCCCCCCAAACATCCCACCGACACCCCCCAAAATCGAAATTCGGCATAAACCCCTGGCCTTATCACTGTGGCTTTTATAAACTTGTTTTGCACCTGCGCAGTGTTTCCTATTGTTCTGTGCTAGGTGTTTACATTCACCCTTGTTGATATATTAAACTTTAGTTTTTAGACCAGTGGCTGCCCCTGCGTTCCACTTCCTTTGTCTTTGTTTAAGTTCGCCTTAATTGGTTTTGACCAAGAATAAGCCTGTTTCTACCCTGTCTACCCATCATCAGGTCGCTGCTCCGTGCCGGCCGCTCGCGGAACGGGGTATGGTTTGACCTCCATAGCTCTCAATGTCAAAACTGGTCACCCCGCGAATACTGCCCGAGGTAGCGTAGTGTAGCTTTTGCTACAAAATACATGCAAGAAAGTGGCTTCACCAAAACGTGACGGTGACGTCAGGGACTCTCCTAATTGCTTTTTTCCTCCGTCATGAGTTGGCGGTCACTGGCGAGCGTGGGGCCCCGGATCTGAAGTGCGCCGTGACCAAAAGATGACGTCACCTGGCGAGCGGTAGTCCTCGTGTAGGCATACGCCTGGGAAGGTATGGGGAGCGTGATGTCGCGCCGTGTGCAAAAGGATGACGTCACCTGGCCAGCGTTAGTCCTTGTGTCGGTGCATGCCTCGGCAGTGGGTGAGCGCACGTGATGTCACTGGCGGAGCACAGGTGCGCAGGCCTCGGTGCAGAATCTCGCCCAGTGCAAAAGGATGACGTCACCTGGCGAGTATTTGCCTTGTGGCGGCTCATGCCTGTGCAGCGGGCGAGCGTGATGTCACTGTAGGAGTGCAAGCGCGTGGGTCTGGGAGCGGAAGCGCGCCGTATTCAAAAGGGTTATTTCACGTGGCGGACGGTTGTCCCTGTGTTGACCCGTGACTGCGCAGCGAGGGAATGTGATGTCACCGGCGGATTGCCAGCGGGTGGGCCATGGGGAAGCGCGCCACATGCAAAATGATTACGTCGGGTCGCGTGGCGCGTCAGCAAAAGGAAGAAAATGAGGCTCGGGTTAGTGCTTCACCTATATATGTGTCGTCCTAATTTTTTCGGACACCTAGCTTCCACAACTTGATTGTTTAAAACATGGTCAATAAGTGCGTCCCAATATTTAGATTATTAGAGCACGTTAAAGGGGCCATTACAGGCAAAATGCAAGTTTGGTTCATTCGAAAGGTTGCATCGTTAGAATAACACTGACACCACTTTTATAACGCAAACTTCACTCAAATAAGCTATATAATTAGGGAAAAAAGAATGGCCATGCGACCCAGTAGCCCATTTGCGGCCGGGTGATAAACTTGCAGAACGAGCTATTTGCGCTTAAATTGAATGCATATTATTTTTATAGCAGTAAGAATGGTTGGGTAAACAATAGAAGTTACGAACGCACACATGAACATATATATGAGCACCGGTGCGTACTGCGCCGTTCGGCGCGTTAAGATATCACTGGTCAACTGGCGTAAGCAACATTGTCTTCTGTGACTCTGGGCATCCTCGATTTACCAGTCCTGGATGGTCCACGGGCAGTCCGAGGACTGCGTTCGGACCGGAAGCGCCATAGGAATACATGGGAAAAGCGAGCGCCGGATCGCGCCTCGGGCAGTTCGCGGACGATCCGGGACTGATAATCGAGGAGGCCCTCTGTTTATCAAACATACCCAATGTTTCATGATTACCGTCAACCGTCAAAAATGAGCCAAGTCCAAATCTGATTAAAAACGAAGTGAGTGCGGACAGCGGTCATGAGCAGTATCGTAGCGCCATCTAGGAGGACTGACGGCAAACAAGGTGTTTCGCCGTTCGCTGCAGCAGCCCTAGTCAGCATAAAGTGTACTGACACGAAATTTTAAAGTTGGGTTAACTATGGAAAAGGCTTCCTTTGTATATGAAGATATCTCCCAGCAAGTTTCAACAGTTACCGTTCAGTATAACATATTTTAAAAGGGTTGTGACTACAAATTTATAGACTGTAAGAGCCTACTATGCTTCCTCTGCTTTATTTCGGTTCTAAAAAGTACATAAATGCTCGTTCTGGAGATCGGGACCCACTGCTAGCGCCGCTAACCATGACGTCAATGTATTTCGAGCACAACAAAGTTTCAGTGACGTCATACCACGTTAGCGACTCGAGTGACGTCAACGTGAACCCCAGTTACCACAGTTACCCGTTTGGTCCGATCAGCAAGCGAGTGCGAGCGATGTGCGAGATCCATCTGCCGCTCCGATCGGAGGTCAGCGCTTTTGTTCTCGACCTACAAACGAGCCGATCCATGGCGGCGGGATTTCGTTGGCTCATCGGGCAGCTGGCCGCGACTCAAGTACTCGAGCTGTTCCAGGCACTCTACTTTTATTGCCTTTTTATTACACTGTACGCGAAAACGCACAGCGCACACGACAGGCACACTGAGGTAGCCGCGCACCAGCACGGTCGCTGTGCAGGCGGCGGCCGTGAATTGGCGCAGTTAGCTCGAGCGATAGCTTGTTACCGCTCTACTATATGGGACTCAAGTCCCAAACAAAGCTGCACATAGGAGAGAGGAGGTAATAATGTGATGGCCAATTTTACTAATAATTGTCATCTGCATCGCTTACGAGAGCGGCAATCGAATATCCGCCGCAGTGTTAAGCCTAACATCTGTAGGTCGACCGGCCGGCTGCTCCCAGTGCGTGTCTCCCCAGCCACTGCCTCGCGCGTCGTCCTCTAGCCGCGGCAGCAACTAGCACTCGCAGACTCGCAGGGCCTGCATATGGTCCACGACCGCTATTTGGGCGATTGGCGGGGTCAGTACGTAGGGGATTTAGCAGAAACTGCCGCGGATGCGGAATCGACAGTGGCAGCTCTGCTCGCATTCTCCGCGTGAGCGATGGAGTTGACCGAGCGGAAGTCCGCCTGCGGTGGCACTACGACCTCCTTCGGATTTCTCCGCTGAAATGCTCCCTTGTGTGAAAGCTGCAAAAACTCAAAACAGCTAGGCTACGCTGAAGCAACCGCAACGCCGCATGGTAGACACACCTGGCAGAGAGAAATTGCAACGCTGTGGCGTCACTGCTCAATCGGCGCCCAGAAACCGAAATCGAATCCTGTTCACATGAATCGTGCGAAAATAGATTATTTGCTCAGAATATGCGAGTGTGAGAGCGTGTATCATACTTGCTAAAGCAATATAAAATGTTTGAGATAAAATCACGCGCAAGCAACAAATTTGATGTCAACCCTTTTAAATCCATTTTAATTTTTGCGCGAACGAGAACGGATACCCTTTCGCAACCGCCATCAGCATGACGCCGTCTGCTCCTCCTGGCCCCAAACTGCCGACGTGAGGGCTCCCGCGACGTGGCCAACGTGCTGGCTGAGGTTGGCGCACGCTGTTCCGCTGTGGGTTACACGTCAGGGTTTCGGGATTGAGGTCATGCTGCCCGGGTGCGTGAAGATGGTGGAGCCCACGGCTGGCCTGGGCGCGCGCGCGAGCGCTCGCACGCGCGTCCACACCGGCAGTGGTGGGACGAGAACGGTGACGTCACAAGCGTCCTCCTGTCATGGCGGCCGCCTCGGTGTTCGTTTTGCCGAAACCGAAACTGACGCAAATAAACAAGGCGGTAAATAGTTATTTACGCAGCGACCGACCGTCTGATGTTCCATTCTGTGATTAGTGGGCTGGTGAGCACCAGTGTTGGCGGTAACGCGTTACAAGTAACGGCGTTACCGGTAACGCGTTACTTTTTTTGGTAACGTAGTAACGTACTCGTTACTTTTCCATGCAAGTAACGGGTAACGCACTTACGTTACTTATTTTGAGTAACGTGTAATGAAATTACGTTACGTTACTTTACTTCGTAGAACTTGGAAAAAATAAATTTTAATTTTTTAAGTGCTCCGGACCCACGTGATGCGCAGATCAAGGCCGCCGTGGAGGGCACGGGCGAGATTTGACAAGGAGAACTTTGCCCCGGCAAAAAAAAAAAAAAAAAAAAAAAAAAACAATACGGCCGGAAGCAGAGCGAAGGGGCAAGGCGATTAAGGTTGATTATGCTGCAAGCAGGCGAACGAAGTTGAAAAAAAGTAAAGAAAAATTGAGCCCATCTCCCCGCGAGGGGGACTCGAGTAAATGCGTCGCATAGGGGGTGGGTGTATAGCGTTAACGTTTAGTGTTTGGGGAGTTGGTCGTAGTGAATGCGTTGTATCAGCAGCTTCTTGACGTAGTTTGAATGAGTCAAGGATATAAGGCGCGTTCGTAGCCTCCCATTCTGTGTCGGCTTTGTGGCGCAGTGGGTAGAGCACCATATACATTGCGTTCCGCCCGCAGGGTCGAGGGATCGAAACCAGGCGCCGGATAGTATTTATTTTATATAGTGTAGGGGGAGGGGTGCGGACTACGACTACGGACGTCAACGCGGGTGACATCGTGAGTTACTGAAATGCTCTGCATTTAAAAGGTTGCTTGTACCACTGCAGATTAGTCACGGGAATGTGCCCCTGCTACCGTGACATTCATCTGAAAGGAATCCGGTACGGGTGGGTGCCAGAGGGACTGCAGGACGAGCAAATTTTCGGCAGGAGTTTTCTCAGAGCGAGATTTTTGGGGGGCGTGCCTGCCTGTTAAGTTCCGTGCCAACATGTTGTAAATCAGCTTCATATATACTTCCGCGTTTTTTCTTGTAACTATGGGCGAAACCCTAAAAAAGAGAGGGCAATTAAGTTTTCGCATGGACATATTTTAGCTATGGCGCTTACGCACATATCAAACGTCGAAACAGGAAACAGCAAATGTTTTAGTTCGTGAATGAAAAGTAAGGCAATAGTAACGTGCATTACTTTTTATCAGTAACGGTAACGGTAACGCGTTCGTTTTATTTTGAGGTAACGTAAGTCAGTAACGCGTTACTTTTATTTGCAAGTAACGAGTAACGTATTTAGTTGCTTTTTTTTCGGTACGCGCCTACAACACTGCTAAGCACCCATAACAGCGAGAAAAACGAAACACGTACGAAAATTTCGTGTCCGTACTCCTTTAACGTTCGCTTGCCCTGTATAGCGAGAGAATCAAAGTCCTGGCTTAAATTGTTTAATCTCCCGGTGATTAAAGCATATCATTGTTGCCGGCCAAGCATTGTAGGCACTATAAAACGCCAAATGTTTCAAATAAAACAGAGTTCTGTCTAAATGCCAAAAGCGTTAAAACAGGTATCGCCGCCTTACACGTGCACTGCCCATTGTGACGTCGTAAATTGTGAAACGGGGTTAGTGGAACTTGAGTGCGTAATTTATAAAACAAGCTCAAAGCACGTATACGTGTAAATGTAAGACTGCATTGTGCGGGAACTTATAGCACGTGCTTCAAAAATGCACGCAGTTTAACCGTTTAGCTCGAGAGCATTATTAAGCAGGCACTCATTTCCCTACAACTGCTAGGAATACTTGTTGCAGTTTAGATTTATAGCCAAAAGACTTTTTACTATTCGTGCTAATAAACAGCGCTAAGCACGAGGAGAAGAAAAGAGCAGACAATTACAGGCGAGGAAGGGTGTTTTGTCACAGTACGGGACAGTTCATCAAACGCCGTTTCATCGAAGCTGTTACGTCGAACGCCGTTTTATCGAAGCAGAAGGCCACTGTTTCATCGAAAATTTCCGTGTATTATGGGCGCATGAAAATTTTTTGACAATTTTTTTTAATCGTCCGATGGGTACTTTGATTGATTGTGGGGTTTAACGCGCCGACGCAACGCAGGCGATGAGGCGCGCCGTAGTGGAGGGCTCCGGATTAATTTTGACCACCTGGGGATCTTTATCGTGCGCCGAAATCTCGTACACACGGGCGTTTTTGCTTTTCGCCTCCATCAGAAAAGCGGCCGCCGCGGCCGGGAATCGAACCCGCGACCTCGTGCTCAGCAGCGCAACGCCTTAGCCACTGAGCCACCGCGGCGGGTCCGATGGGTACTTTCAGACCATACGTAGCACGTAATGAAATCAATTGAAACAAACTTAGGTGAGTTAACGGAGTACTGATACGAAATTTCAAAGACGGGATAATTATTTAAAAGGCCTCTATCAGCATGACGCCATCTGCTCCCCCTGGCCCCAAACTGTCGACGTGAGGGCCACCGTGACGTGGCCAACGTGCTGGCTGTGGTTTACGCGCGCTATTCCGCCGTGTGTATCCCGTCACGGGTTTGGGACTGTGTCATGCTGCTCGCGCGTGTGGAGGTGGTGGTTACCACGGGCGTTCTGGGGCGGTATTCTCGAGTTTTGTCCCTTTTGCGTCCCTTTCAAAAGTGTCCCTTTTGGCGAGCTCTGATTGGCTAAAAGCCAACAACCGGAAGTGACGTAACGCAAGCGTGGCAAACCTACTGCTAACCTTGCTTTATGCTGCCAACGTCAACTTCTTAACCGGAAGTACGTCACGATGAAAGGGACGCAAAAGGGACGTTTTCAAAAGGGACAGTTACCAGAATACCGCTGGGCACGCGCGTCCATACCGGCATGTGGTGCAACGAGAACGGTGACGTCACAGGCATCCTCTTGTCATTGCGGCTGCCTCGGGGCTCGTTTTGTCGAAAACGAAACTGAGACGAATAAACTAGCCTGTAAATAATTATTTACGCTGCGACGGGCCGACCGTCTACTGTGCCCTTCTTAATTACAGTGGGCTGGTAGGCACCTATAACGGCGAAGAAAACGTAACACAAAAATTTTCGTGTGAGTGCTCCTTAAAGAAACTGCCAAGATCGCCGGCACCCGCCTTTCCACATTTGTGGCCTCTGGCTTTATTTGGTTTTCAGTGGGTTAGTGTTGCTGCAGGCGAGTTAGGAAACGGCTGAAACCTGGATGCGACATTCAGAAAGTGACTGTGAGAGCTCTCTACGTCACTGTTCCCCGTGGCTGCCCTGCATATCAGTGGCTGGGTAAGCCACAACGTGGCGGTACGAATAACGTTTATAAAAAAACGATTCTTGCCCATATCATCCGCTATTTTTCCACATATGGGGCTTTTTCTTCGCCAAGAGTGCACTTCGGCGACTGGTGACACCTGTCGCATGGGCTGCGTGCATCACGCTCTCCGAGCCATGCATGCGATGTGACGCCACGAGTTCCAACCAAACGTCAGCGCATCTCGGCTACACCACCCAGTTTTCCCTACCATAGGGTGACTTTACGTCGATTTCTGTTCAATTAAGGAATGACATGTCGTCTGAATCGTCAGACTCGGATGAGTCGCTGCCACCCGACAGACAGAACAACTTTATTTGGCCAGGCGATTAGGCCGGCGATGCCTTCGCCGTCGTCCATTTTTTAATATCACTGCGGCTCGAACCGGCGCAGACCGTGACAGCAACAGCTTGTCGCCACTATTCTAATCAATCTGATCGCGAAAAAGAAGTTCCACATGCGAGAAAGTAGATGTTAGTGCGTTGAAAAATTGTGCTAGGGGTTGTTATCAGCGCTGAATTTTAAAGCGGCGTTCAGATATTTGTCGCGATGGTAAGCCTACGCTGACCGGAAGCGGAGGTTCGGCGCTCCGACCCAGCACTGCCGGCACCGCGGTGCGGCGAGCGGCCGAAAGATGGCGCCACCTGCGCGCTAGAATCAAAACAGGCCACGGCAGGTGTCTTGGTCACCGATCGCTGAAACAGAAATTATCGCCAAAATAAAGCTCAGTATGCGAAAAAGGGGATGATAGTGTGGTGAAAAGTTGTGCACTGGATGGTCATTCGCAGTTGTACAGATACCGGCGATCAAATATTCGCCACGATACTAAGCCTGAAATTCCCAACACCCAAGCTGACGCGACCAAAGCCGAGCCCGCTGGCTTGGGCGACAGTTCTTGCGGCCGCCGCCGCGCACGAACTCAGTCCACGTTTAGCGCTGCATGTCGTCGCGTGGAAAATAATGCATCTTGGCGTCGTCGTCGATTTGCTCGGACAGGCTTCCACGAGCAGTACTTCGCATTCCGCGAGCTTTCCATAGCACAACTTGGGCGAGCTCGGCGACGCGCACCGCCGCGGTGCGCGTCGACATCGCGCAGTTTTCAGCACCAGTGCAAGGGAACACCATGCGCCGGCCACGAACTGAAGAGCAAAGACGTCGAACACGCAAAGTGCGCAAAGTTTACAAGCATTGCTCACACAGCTACACCCGTACGTCTCCTGCCCAAACGACAACAACAGCGCGCAGCGCAGGATATTGTTTCCGGTTCCCAAAACGACTATATGACGTCACCCTGAACCGGCCAGACATGCAGGCCGATGTTTCGTCACGCCGAAAGCGACTTGTGGAAGCTCGCGGATGGGACAATCGAAATCGATTTTAGATGTGATTCCGGCCTCGGATCGCTGCAAAAATTTCTGTGAGGCATCTGTACAAACTACTGAAGCCAATTATATCATTTTTTAGGCGTCAAAATTTGTTGTCAGTACTCCTTTAAGCTTTAGGCGTAGCAAAGATCACATGCGTGTACCACCAGGCGACATTCCGTCGAAGTAAGGCACATGTCCCCGGCCATTTCTTTTTTGTTAATTGCGAAAGTTTGCTTTGCAGCATAAAACGGCGGAGGCGAGTGTGTATTTTTAAATGTACGTAAACAGGAAGTTTTCACTAAGAAAGTCTAAAACATAGTACACAACTAAAATGTTTAAATCAGTGGGCTTTGGAGGAAAAAGTGATCTTGCACTCCAAATCACCTTTTGCATTATGTCCTGCGTGTCCTTACCCTTTCGTCCCTTCGATGACAGAGAGGTCGATGAAACGTCTTCAGTGAAATGGCGTTCGATGAGAACATTTCCGATGAAACAGTACACAAAGCGGCGTTCCATGAAGTGTCCGGAACCAGTTCTGTCACCATGGTTAACCAACTTGCCTATGCTACATCTACATACCCCAACAGAGGCGTAACATCGGCATTACAGGTGCGATAGGCTAAAAATGGCTGTGGCGTAGCTCGGCTAGGCCTGGTTATGAAAACGAAACCACAGTTTGCCAGCCGAACGATATATCTAGCCGAACGTTTCGTGAACACTCACTACCGCCGTTTTGGTCAGTTTCCAAAGCCGTCGTCGAAGCCGAAGGTGAGGCGTACGTAGCCGCATCTAATGCTTGTCGCTGTCGTCTTTCTGCATTCTTTTCCCGACGCTTAGCTCGCCGAAGTTCACGTTTATTACTCGTTTTAGCCTTCCTCTTTGCGCGCTCGTACCCACGCCTCAACTCACTAGCTCACTAGCAAGCCGAGCGAAATCTGCAGGGCGGTATTACGCAGCTTGTCGGTTTCGCCAGCTGGGCCGCGCACATAACTTCGGCACAGATGGACCAGAGTCCTCACTCCCTCCTTCAGTTACCGCCAGATTTGGAAGTCACTCCAAAACTCGTAGTTCTGCCCACTGGGCGACTGAGGCTGAAAAGCGGGATTCTCTTAGTTGACCAAAAAATTGTGGTTGATCCCTCTTTCATAGGAACCAGTAAAACACGAAAGTGAAAGGTGCCTTCACAGGAGCAGTTGAATGTTGAAGGTACCTCCATGTGCGAAGGGTTCGCGAGCCTGACCTCGCCAAACGAAGTGACGCCGACACGCAAGAAACAGAGAAATGACGGGCTTATTCCGGGACAACAAAACCAAAAATGACATGCACAGAAACAGCAGCTTGAAACACATAACGGTCGTGGGAAAAACGCGAAAGCGAAGGGTGTCTCAATTCACGCGCGTCCCCGTACACGAAGGCGCTGGCATGGAGGTGCCAACTGTCGGCGCTCATTAGCGTCGTGATGCGCTACTTCGCTTCGCCTCTCCTAGACGGCAGCACCATCTTAATAAGTCAGGGAAGGATATGAGGCGCGTTTGTAAAGCTGTTGACGTCCGAGTTCATAGCTCATTTGGAAAAACGCCTCGTACCTCCTGTTGCAGCGAGAGGCTAGTAAGTCCGTGGGCTCGAATCCGGGAGACGCCGCGTCAATGGCACTTTTTCTGGTGACGTCTTTTCCGTGACGGAGATGACGTCAGTGAGATCTTGGTGCACCCCGGCATAAAACACTTTCGTGTAAAAAAAACATTGAGTGTTCCAGACGAACCAGTAGATGGCGCTGCGTGCGTATATGAAGCGCTGGGCTTAACAGAATCTCGTGTGCTGCTAAGATTAGAGCTAGATCGCTTTTTATTTGGTGTTGGAAATAAGCTGTGGGGCCCCATTCTCGGCTTCATAAATTCACCGTGAACTGTGAATTCGCCCGAAGCCTTGTCTGATTGGCTTTCAGTTCTGGTCACGTGCTTCCCGCTGACAAAGCGGCTGTGTGTGCTTTTGTGATTCGGACGCTTCATGACGTTCAGTAGCCTCAGTTTTAAAGACTGCCTTATTTCTTTCTACTGAAAGCGCATAATTCTTCTCCGGAAATGAACAACTAGACGAAATGCAGCAGGCATCAACGTGACTTGGAAGTCACGCATTCCCTGTCTTATTAACAGTTGACGGGTACGTTTACGTCACACATTGGCAACTTCAACCTGTGTAAAAGTGATGTGATGTTGCGTAACAGCTTACAAATGGCGGCTGCAGTCGCTGTGCAATAGGGCAAATAATTTCTCTGACCGATAATACCCGTAAATTCCCAGTGAATTTGCAGTTTAGCACGGCGCACGGTTTAAAACTGTTTTCTAGCGAAAGAAATAATTGTTTTGACTGTTTCCAAGTCACCGATAAAGGACCTAAAAATAACGTACCGTATTTTGTTTTTGTTTGAAAATAAAATACCGATTATTTGTTCGGCGTAACAGCAACATCAGAGAGCAGTACAAGCCTTTCCACTACAAAGAACACAACCCACGGTATTTGTCCACACTCTTCCTAAAAAGTTTGTGGGTCACATGATCGAATTCAAGAGAAAAAAAAACACAGAAAGGTGACTGTTTTATTCGTTACTGCGCTGATTGAAGTTCGACGAATGAGTGAATTGGCGGCACCAGTGCGCTCTTATCAGGCGTAGCGTTTCGCTGTCCTTACCGCGTCATACAACCGATGGTCATGCATGGCCGTCTTTTTCGGTAGCCAAGCCACAAAACTTGTAACACAGCAGCAGTCGATAGCGTGGCGGCGGTGACGGCCGGGGAGGTGATAACGTAGCAAAGCTCGCATTGAAGCAGAGAGCTCAACTAATTAATTTACTGAAAGAGATTGGAGTCCATAAATAGATACGGCAAAAAAGATTGTGTGGTGTTATTTGCTGATAGGCTTCTGACAGGAAATTTTTGTGACATCTTTTTCGCGGCTATAGGAGCCTACGAGCGCACTAATCATAGAATGGCACATCACATTGTTGGGCGAAACATGGGAAACTTACAGCTCCGTTTATTCGTGTCAGTTTCGGTTTTGGTCAAGCGAACACCGAGACAGCCGCTATGACAGGAAGGCGCATTTGCGTCACTATTCTCGTCGCACCACAGCTGCTGCCAGTCTCGGCGCGCGCGCGCGCGAGCCAGAACGGACTGACCGGCCGTAGTCGCACGTGACGTCAGTCCCAAAAACTGTGACGTGATGCACAAGGCAGAAAAGCTCGCGCCAACAGCACCACGGAGGCTTCGATACGTCACGGGAGCCCTGACGTCGGCCGTTTGGGTCGAAGCGCTGATGACGTCATGAGCTTTGTCGATGGCGCCAATAAATTTTCTTGTGCGCGCAAGGGTTAAAATTGGTTTAAAATATATTCTACTAACAGTTATGCTTAAACTTCCGACGGGGTATCTCCATATACAAAGAAGCTTTTTTGCATATCTGAGCTTTGAAATTTCGTGTCAGTACTCCTTTAACGCTCGGCTTTTGGACCAACCGTGACAACGTTACTTGATCGCTTTGTGGTGTTGACGTCAATATTAACCTTAAAAGTGTGTCGCCTCTTTTTTCCAGCCTCAGCTGCCGTCGTAAATTTTATAAGGCATGCCAAATGTTTTTATATCTGTTGTGGCACAATATTTGATAGCTTGACCACAATCTTTATAAGCTATGCATCAAATTACACTGCATGTCGTCACAGCTTACGTGAACACGCAAATTGCTTACGCAAAAAACATGGCGAATTCACGGCGAGCAAGGAGAGTTTGTGAAGTCGGGAATGCCTGTGTCGACAGAACGCGCCATTTCTTAAAGGTTAGTTAAAGGCTGGCAACCTGCTTATTGATTGGATAACGACAGCTCGCGGGAGTTCGGTAAGAGACGCGAGGTAGCTCGTATTTTTTAAAGGGACAGACAACCAATTTCTGTCGAGTAAATGTCCTCTAGCTCATATGAAAGACAGCGTTCTATATAGTGGGGTAACCACAAGTAATTTATAAACAAATTGGCGGAAATAATTTTAATTTGGCCCTGAACTTTCCAAAATATGGAAGGTGGCGGTTCGTAGTGCACAAACGTGATACATTACGTGTCCTGCAAACCTTGCAGCTACTGAAAAATTCACTTATCGAAGACCTTTTAACACAAGTATTTGTGTATGTATTTTAACAATCTGAGAATTTTAGACACGCCGCCACTGGGTTGCTCTACATGGCTAACCTCCATGTGCAGAACAGCAGCGTTCAGTGCACAGACCCAGGCTGCAGCTCTTGAACCAGTTCACAGCGGTGCAAAGCGGGTTCCCCTATCGAAGGAACCAGACCTGCACATTTTTCGTCTGCTTCTGCACCTCCTCGGCAGGGAGTGCAGGCAAAGCCATGAACCCGTCGGCACCACCGGTGAATCGAACGACGCGGTTCAGGTGCTGCGAGCTGCACCGCTGAAACGAACAGCGAAGTGTGGCACCGCCAGAACTGGTTCACGCGGTGCAGGTGAAACGAATAGACCCTCTGCCAGAGTCAGGGGCGTTTGTTCTGCCGAAATACTAGTCTTCGGTTTCCGAAAACGCCAACAAAAACTTACAAAAAAAAAGGGGCCCCTGGGAACTGCCTACCTCCATAACACGATGCAAGCATTCTACCTCACGTCTAACAGATGGCGCCTCCGTAAAAGACAGAGCATGCCATACTTGTCCATCAATACACACTGCTAGTTGCTTTCAGAGAAAAAAAAGGAATAAGAAAGCCTGCAATTCAGAATTTGCCAGCATTATGGAACAACACGTATGGCTCGTAGGTTAAAAGAAGTTCTAGGGCGCTGATCAAAACCATTTAGCGTAGAGGGGAACACCTGATCACATGCAATGGGATTTACATCCTAGTTCTAAAAGTTGCAACACTGTCTTGCTGTCTGCAGTACACCAGGGGCGGTATTCTCGTAACTGTCCCTTTCATCGTGACGTACTTCCGGTTAAGCAGTGGACGTTGGCAGTAGGTTTGCCGCGCTTGCGTTACGTCACTTCTGGTTGTTTGCTTTTAGCCAATCAGGGCTCGCCAAAAGGGACAATTTTGAAAGGGACGCAAAAGGGACAAAACTCGAGAATACCGCCCCAGGTACGATGTGACATATTAGCACTCTTAATGGCACACGTGTACACAAGAAATCCAACCCATGCTTTGTAAAAATTTTCATTGTTTTTATTTGCATCGCAGAGTTCACCAGATTGATTCGTTTCCAGGAGTACGGGAATAAAAAAAGGTTCCAATCAGATTGCCACCCGCACGCGGGAGGCCAAAGAGCATCTTAGCACACCATAACACCAAGGCTTCACCTGCAAGTCAAACGGCATCACTCGCCGCCACGCATTGTCCATGTACACAGAGGAATACAGGAAAAAAAAATCGGCCTACAACAGGTGGGACACAAGAGGGGCGCCAAAAATGGCTTTCTTGGTCACCTCGAGCTATGGTGTTTCGAATTTAATTGCTGCACAAACAGGTTTGAGAGAGGAGAAAAAAAGATACAGAAGAAACAACCTCGTGACTCAATAAATAGCAGGTAAACACACTAAGACAAAATCGAAAAAAAAAAAAAAGCACCACGGCTGAATAACAGAGCCAAGACACTCGCCTGGAGAAAATCTTTGAAGAGAAAGGATCCCTGAAGGCCTGCTGTTTTAATAACTTTGCTGCAGCCCAAGAAAGGCTGCCCGCGATCAAGACTTTTCAAAAATTATATAATTACTCGTTATTACAGCGAAACTGAGCACGCAAAATGCCGACGCCGGCGCACTTCGGCACCGCTGCTTTCATGCACACACACACACAACTTCTGAATTAAGACACGCCCGTAGTGGTAGAAATGGAACCCTTCTTTTTTTACTCATTAACAACACAGGTAAGAAACAGTCTGTCAAAACAAACTTGTTCCAAGTCAGCACAGTTCGACGAAAAAAAAGGGGGGGGCTTGTTTGTTGCAAGGGGGTCACCGTAGCAGTTTCACGCTGCCGCCCACACTGAAATGCTCCCCAAGGGGAGAGGCTGCCGGAAACTAATTAAACAAAACAAGGGAGCTTTGAACAGTGCTTTAGCGTAAGGATGGAGGAGGCGGCAAGCAAGGGCTTGGAAAAAAAAAAAAAAAAAGCGAAAAAGAAAGCAGCAGCAGCAGCCAGGCGGGTGGTGGGTGCTGTCGTCGGCTGAACAACCAGTGGAACGCCACGTCGCCAGAAGAGTCGTGCGTGGGTGTGCTCTTCGCTGCGCGGGTTGCCGCTCAAATCCCGCCTTTCTTGCAAGAGTGGCCGTTTCGTTTTGTCACTATTTCGTGTAACTTAAAAAAAAAGGGGGGGGAGGAAGAAAAAAACAAAAGTGTACGAGGAGGGTGCCCCAGCCATGACAGTGTGTGTAGTGTTGTGTTCCCCCTACTTGCGCGACGATTGGAAGGCCGACTCTATCGCCTCCTGACTGACTTCCTCGAAGTCGCACGCCTGGACGTACTTGTAGACTCCCACGAGGGCCTTCTTGAGCGCATCATAGCTGCTGGAGTACAGCATCTTCTGCTTGATCTTGGCAGTCTCAGGACACCTGCGCACCAAGAAGGTGGCACGGGAGCCATTGAGACGGGCTTCAGGGTTGCACCGGTAGTCCATTCCCACCAAAAGTTCCGACAACTTAGATATTTTTGGCTTGAAGAGTCCACAACGAAACTTTAGCACTGACAGTGTGAGGGGAAAAGAGAAGAAAGAGTAGCTGGCGAATGCATTCACCAGAAACGACCACTAACCAACCCCAAAACATTACCAACACCTGCCTACGACTACGTTTCTTGCTCAAGAGTGATCTCAATTAAGTGGAAACGCAACTACCAGGAGAGCAATCTTGTCAATGCAGCTGCCACAATGGGTGTTGCCCCTGAAAACTGACAATTATCAGGACTTCTTAGGATATTCCGCTACTACACTCCCCAAGAAATTTATTGTGCCAGCAAACATTGAACGGGACTACAGTTGAACCTCGTTATAACGAACACTGATATAGCGAATTATCGGCTATATCAAACTAAATACAAACTTTGGTTTGTCACGTTTTATTCCAATGACACTTATTCTTCTACAACAAAACTGAAACAGTGAGAGCCGTGCGCGATATCGGATATAACGAAGAAATATTTGACAAGGAGTACGAGAAGCTACTTGAAAAAAGCCCTGTCCCGAAACTGCAGAAGTACAAAGGCCCTTCCTTTTGTCCGTGGGCACTGGAAAACCATCCTGCTCAGTGCTGCGAGCAGCCACCAGATGAAGATCACATCCTTCATCAAATAAATAAGGACGCTGGGCTGTTTTGTCAAGGAACTTTGTTCAGTTGTAATTTCACGCACTCATGTCCCAGTTCATCGAGGCTGGAATGCAACAAGGAGAAAGGTAAGGGTTACCTTGTTTATAGTGGGTTCGAAACCTCAATGCGTTTTTGCATTGAGTATTTTGGCAGGAGCCAGATTTTCAAGTTGCTATGGGCGATTTATACCTCTACTGTTATAACGAATACAGGATATAATGATATGATTTGCCGCCTCGATACTACTTTGTTACAACAAGGTTCAACTGTAATTGAAGAGGCAGTACAGGCTAGACACCTGGCTTGCTTTCGTCTCTTAGCCGTGTTCGACGCTAGCTTTTCGGGCGAATTTCTTAGCAACCAAGTTTCTGCTTTGGTTTACTACACTGTCTCCACGCTATCAGCAGCTTAGATGACACTCACCAGGTCATGAGGACAAGGCGGTCGACGGACATGGGGCACTCGGAGGCGCCCTCGGCCCGGATGGAAGCGGGGAAGTCGAAGACGCAGTAGCGGCACTCGCTCTTGAAGTTCTGCAGCTGCTCGAGGAAGTCTGCGTAGGTCGCCGACCGCTCGGCCGTTGTCTCCACGTCGATCACCCGCTCGTCCTTGATGTGGTAGATGATGTAGCGGTACTTCTTGTCCTTCTTCACCTCCTCGTACACCGTCTTGGCCTCGTTGGACACCGTCACACCGGAAGACTGCGTTTATCGATCGAGGGGCAATTTAATCGTCACGCACTTCGTGGCAGCACAACTTCAGACAGTCACCATAAATATAGATTTAGGCAAACATTCCCACAGGCCGTGCCCTGCTTAAGGGGTGTTCGCACGACGGAGAAATCCGCTGTGCAACTCCTAGGAGTGTGCACCACGTGACCCCTACATCACGGTTTCTCGCTCACTCGCCGCTCCGATTGGAGGTTGGAGCTTTCGCTCGTGAGCTACAAATGATCCGATCCTTGTTGGTGGAGCTGACAGGATTTCGTTGGCTCGTCAGGCCGGGACTCACTAGAGTGGTTCCAGGCATTCTATCTGTTGCTTCTACAACACGACGCGAAAAAGCGCCGTGCAAACGACAGGTGCACTGGGGGCGCCGCGTATACCACCAGCACGGTTGGTATTGTGGGCAGTGGCTGCAGGCAGGCACAAGTAGCTTGAGATAGCGTGTTACCTCCACACTAAATGGGACTCGAGACTCGAACAAAGCTGCACATTAAGGAAGGAGGTAATGATGCGGCAAATTGCATTAAAAATAGTAATCTGCACGTTTACATCTAACATCTGTAGGTGGACCTGTAGGCAGACTGATTAGCTGCTCGTCTCCCCGACCCACTACCTCGCGCGTCGTTCTCTAGCCACATCAGAAATTAGAACTAGCCGAGCCTGCATCACACGCACAGCCGCTTTTTGGCAGCTGACATCAGCACGTCGTACGTAGGGGGCTTTAGCAGAAACTACTGCCGACGCGGAACAGATAGTGCTACGGCAGCTCCGCTCATCGGCGGAGATTGGCAACTGCCAACAGTGGTACGCGACCGACAGTTGCATCCTTCGCGAGCGAAGGAGCTGACCAAGCGGAAGTAGGCCTGCAGCGACGTCACAATCTCCCCTCGAATTTCTCCACTGAAATGCTCTCTCGTGTGAATACCGCTTTAAGGAAGAGAACTTAAAACAGGCTAGGCTGAAGCTAGTTCGCAAGCAACGAGAAGCTTCTACCCCGTTACCTACACAAACAGCTGCTACAAGCACAGCCCAATGACGGTCATTTCATGGCCTTGCTACTGCAGAGAAAACGCGAGAAAACGCAGTGAAAAACGGGTGCAGATGCTTTAGACGTTTTAGCTGCACACATAAGAGCACTACTACTACTACTACTACTACTACTACTACTATAGTCCCCAGAATATATTTAGAGGTACACTACGGTATGGTTACAAGGAACAAAAAGTAAGTGGAGAGTGCTCTTCCACAGCACCGCAGATGTTGCAGCAGGGAACCGAGGCACACGCGTGATTTAACAACCACTTTTCGGGTGATTAGAGATAGCATTACTACAATCAGGGGATGTGGCTGAAATTCAGGAGTTAGGCAGGTATGAGCGTTGCTCGCCTATGCATAAAGCTGATCGGAAGCCGCTAGCAAATAACATGTCAACGTTGAGGTCTGCTACCAGAAGCCTGTCAATGCTTCTTGCAGCCCAGGTGGCCACAGCTTCATGCACTGCCACCAAGCAGAACCACTGCACGGTTACGGAGCACTGGAGGCAATGCCATGGCCCCAGTTGGCAGGGTTTGCCAGGGAAGCTTTTGCTCGTAACCACACAATAGAGAAATGAGCGGTGCTCCCAGAGATTGCAAAACGATGGTGGCGACTAGTATCCAGTGCAATCACTCCTCCAGTGAATCAAATGCAAGGACTGAAAGCTGCCGCATTTTTTCACACTGTTACATTCGGTATGAAATGCTGCCTGCCATTGAATTGGCTCATCTTCCACCGCAGTCCTTGCAGACTTTTTTGGTCGCCAAGAAAACTGCGCAGACAACGGGACTAAGCAGGAAAACACAACGCAGGAACTTGCATACGGTGCTTTCTTGGAGTTGCAACGTACCAACAGGCCCTTCAAGAAACACTTTAGCCATTTCTTTAATTGGTTCGCCTTGATCTCACCACAAAGATCCCATATACCATGAGACCGTGAACACCAGATCTGCAGTTTGATAACTTCCAATTTTTCACAAGACTTGCACAAACGAAAGCTCTCCCACCCAATTCGGAGATCTGTTATCAACCAGCCTCGCTTCCCCCACGCGGTGACACCGCATGTTTCTCGGACACGCCGTCAAACCGCGCCCACCCATCCTCCGTACCACGGGACACCTTGTAACAACAGGCTGCCGCCACGGAAAAGGCGGCAGCGGACAGCTCCAAACGCGTCCACCAGTAAAGATGATCCACCGTCGCCAAACGCTTTTCCACTCGCCCGGCACAGCAGCGAGAGGAACAAGTCAAGGAGGAGGAGGGCGTGGGCGAAATGAGGGGGGAGTCTCAAAATAGCCCACGCTCGGCGGCCGAGAATAAGCGCCTCGCAGATAAATACTCTGACAGAACCGAGACCGCCGCCTCGTCGGAGAAAACCAAGTGGACTAGGCGGCACAAAGTGCCCACCACGCGAAGAAAGAGGCGCAGGGAAGCGAACTGTAACTGCCCGAGAACACCGCCGTGCAGCGCACGCGGCTTTGCGCCCGGTTCAATCAGCGCGCTGGCAGCGACTGCATAGCAACGGCTACAGCCCCTTTGGCAATCAACGACGGCATTGTCAGACCCAGCTGGATAGCGCCGCGATTTGTTGCAGCTCTGCAGCGACGTTGGGTGTCAGCGCACCGTTGGCAAAATACGTGTGCGAAACCCAAGATCACTGTTTAGTCACGAGGGATAGATTTCGGTTACACAAACGGGCTGTATAGGAGGATCAACTAGAAAGGTAAAAGAATGGCACGAGCAAAAAGGGAAGGGCAGGCATTATGAAAATGCGGCTACGAAAGTGGAGAGACCATTGGTGAACTCGAATAGAAAATGTTAGGGGGAAAAAAGCCCGCGATAAGAATTAACAGACAGAGACAACTTGAACTTGCATAAGGCTAGGGTTGAGGCAGCAGCACCTGAAAGATCCACCAAGGGATGTGCAAACACTGTGAGCCAAGAAAACCAATTTTGAGGACGAGCTATCATGACGCTGTTTCATTGGCAACGAACAGCCAATAATAGTGCAGAGGAAGAAATTTTTTAATAGCCGCTTCAGGCTTTCCTAGAACTGGGCAGCCAAACACTCCACCACCAAATACTATGCACTGCAGACAGAAAAAGCCAACAACCGGGAGCCCTGACTAAGCAGAAAATGCTAAAGGAGTTTCCCATAGAGGTCGTACTTGACTGCAACTGACAATACTTGTTCACTCTGGTTTATTTTGCGCGACTCCGTTTTAGTTTTGTTACTCCACAGAAACAAGAACGAGGAGGAAACCAAACAGTGTGCACTGGAACAAAATGCACAACCATGACGCACGCTTTGTTAGTCCACAGGCTGTAATCAGTGCTTTCAATCAATGTAATTAGCAACCCAGTCAGCCCCTCAACAACTGATTGCCTAGCCTGAATCACTCAAGGACCATTTCATTCAACACGAACACCATCCCACGTGTCCACTACTGCACTTGAGGATCCTCACCAGCAACCAACTTGAAAAGGCAGTGGAAATTGAAACTTTAAGCTCAAGAGTTCAATATCTTATCAGATTCGATGAAAGAGGACAGTCGCTTTGCTGCTCTGACACTTTTTTCTTTTACATAAAAGCAACAAACGCCAGAACTCTCAGGACACTTTCTCAGAATAATTTCTGCTGTACCATTTCCTTACGTGGCAGCATTTCTCAGCAAAACAAACGCACACATTCAATTTGCACACGGACAAAGCTCAGGCACATCTGACAATTACGAGACTGTTTTTGATGTCCACATTGCGAGGCACAATTTGCTCTCCAAGTATTGATGGCTAGTTCCTGTGCTGGCAAAAAAGCTTCCTCAAAGCTGCAATGTTTAGGATAGGAAGCAGTGTAGCTTTTGCTGACTGCCTCATTGAAGCCCATTCCTCTTTATGCGAAGACAGCTTTATAGTGGCGTTCACGCTTTGAAAGTCGTTCTATGTCTCACAATGATGCTAAGCTTGCACTTTTAATGGCAATCCACAAAGCAACAGATAAGCAAGCGGCTTTTCAAGCTGCCACTAACTGTCAGCAATGAACCTGTCAACTGTAAATGACTGCATACGCTGTGTCACTCGACATGACAAGGGGCAAGATATGAATGTCAGCTAGCAAGATATGAATGTCAACAGCCATGGAAAAGCTTCAACATAGCAGTCCACCTTTATATAGCATCTTTCAAAACAACGATGTCGACAACTGGCACACCAAATGAATGCACCAAGATATAAAACTACTTAGGCTTAATTGGTATAACGATATCTACAAAGAACTAGGTATAGAGCTGTATTTGGTTTTCCTAATTGCGGTATCAGTGTGTTGAAGCGTCCCCCCCCCCCCCCCCCCCCCTTCAAACCATAAACCCACAATCAGCGGAACCCAATGACTCAAATGACTGATAAGCAACATCGATCACAATGTCAGCTTAATTGCACTGTGCTACCCCCAGCTCTGAGTACAAGCTTCATTTCAGTGCTTTGCTATCGACAACAGAGCTACATTTTTTTTTTTGCAGAGAGTCCTGAGCATTATTCTGGTTACCCCTCCCTATTAACATTACCATCAACTTTATCTACACTGAAAATTCAACCTCCTCGCAATGCTGAAACGATCAGCAATTGCCAACTGAATTTTGACCACACAGCGAATGTACAAACAGGCTAGTGAATGCTAAGACATGCGTGGACTATTCAGAATTCATGTAGTTGAATGAATGATAGCAAGGTAGCATTATAGCAAAGCCACATTCTTTGTTTTTCCGAAAGAAATCTCAGTTTTGTACATTCCGATTCTTACTTTCCAAGCCTGGTGCCATGTGCTTGCCCTTATTGCAACAAATATCGCTGAAATTTAGCCATCAAGTTGACCCAATGCAGGATTCCTTGGCCAGCAAACCACCGTTAGTGTGATTGTACTGACCGCATGTAAAGCCCACACTACAACAAAACACTGCCAAGCCTGATGCACCAAAAAAATGCGAACGTGTCACCATCATGCAGCCTTACACAATTTATTGAAACAGCAGAACACACGCGTTGATTTTTCAATACCACTGCTATTTTCAAGGCGCTCATCTGCCAGAGTGAAATATTTTGGGTTTGTCAAAGCCATGACATGCGTTACTCCTCATAATCGGGCAACAGTTTGTGGAATGAAGAAACCAAAAATATTCTCCACAGGACCCCGCAGTGCACTCACAATTAAGTTCCAGGCTCTCCTAAATGATAAAACCAGGTATTGCGTGAATTGGCTTCACAGACGTTTTATAGCTGGCATTTCCATCCACCTTTCACACCTTAAATTAAAATTGAAGCAGTAAAGAGTTGTTAAACAGACGAACGTTTATTTTCGAAATCACAGATTCGGTACGAGAGTACGGACTACGCCAGCTCTTTCCCGCGTAACTACCCCGCCTCTCACCCTTTTTATAACGAAAAAAAAAAAAAAAGTTAACGCGCCGTCTCCGATTTAACTACGCTACTTCCGCGTATACAGCTCTGCAGTAGAAAAACTCCGTATCGAAAACGCGCTCGCCGACGGCCATTCAAGCCAACGGGAAGCAACGTCCCCATGGAAGCGCCAGCAAATCCCACCTGGGCCGTTTTTCTAATCGCGGAATGCCTCCGCAGGAACTCCACGACGCGCTATCGCGACCAGGCAAGACGTCCGGCGAGCGGCAGCGCATAGGGCGGATCCAAGGCCCTGGCAGCTCAACGGATGAGTCACGGGGGCAGAGGAGTTACCGCGGCGTTTGACGGGCGAACACAAGAACCAGCACGCACTACAAGCTAATAGATCCCGCTCCGGTAAAACTTTATGAGCTTAACGAAAAAAAAAAAAAAATCGCGGGCTCCAGAGCGCGGAAGTATGCAACCGGTCGGGGCCAAAGAAATGGCCAGGAAACTGCGTGAAATTGAACGGCACGCTTTGCAGCGGCAATTTTCTTTCTCTTTTGACACAGAAGACCCAGAATTTTTTTTTTTTTCCGCCTTTCGAAACGGGGTCAACTACGCTCGGACTCAAGTTTCGAAAGGCGCCGGCAGTGTCATAGGGCGCGTTTCCTTTATGTTTTGTCCCTTTTTTTTCCCCCCCGTCAAAGTTGCGAACTCATTTCCGCGCGCGCAGTGACGCCGAGACGCAAAGCCGACGAACACTGCCAAATTATTTTACGTCAAATCTAAGCTGTGGACGCAGAACGCACCGCCTCTTTTTGTCTCTTGCCGCAGGACCGGCAACCCGCACGTCTAAACAATCAAAACGGGAGGCGGTGTAAGTTACACCGCAATGACTGGACTGCCCCCCTCCAGAAACAAACGTCACACGAGGCGCATTCGAGAGGCGGGTCCGCGTTTACACGCATTCCTGACCGGCCCCGAGTCGGGGTAGCTCGGGTCACCGCCAATGCCAAAAAAAGCCGGCTACTGCGGCACGGTGACTGCACGGCTAGGCCTAAAACAAGACGACCTCACAAGCGCATCGCTACGTTAGGCCTGGCAACGCCGAAACCGCCCTTCACCGACACGACTCCGCGGAATCGGAAAGACAGCTGCGAAGGCGAAGAGCTCCGCTACCACACGCGCACACTTGCAAGACGCCCCAACATTACTACCGCTAATTCAACGGTCAGCCTGCCGACGTTAAAGCAGCAGCGTCTCAAGAAAAGTTTCGGCGTCTACGCTGAAGAAGCCCCACACAGAACGAATGAGTGTGTTTCGGAAACCGACGCTAACAGTACGCGCCGCGTTCGCACCGTGATCACAGGCCAGCCAATACGCCACAGATAGCGCTAAGCAGGCAGGGCGAACACCTCGCGTGCACAAATACCCCGCTAACGTTGCCAAAATTAGCTATGAGCAGCCCCTTAGGCTTGGGGCAGAGGCATGGAGGCTAAGAAACGCCGGTACCGTCACCACCGCCGGCTACCTCGCCCCAAAATTTGACCGCACCTCAGTTACACCTTGCACGACGGCGAGCGCGTGAAGCGGCAATTCCACTGACAGCGCGTTTAAAAGAGAAACTAGTACTCACCATAGTGCAGCTGTAATTTAATTGATGGAGGACACAACGTAACCAAGTCCTTGTTTTCGCACTAAGCCTCTCGACGCAAGCGGGTAGGGTGGTTATAGAAAAGATCGCAGAGCGCGCAGTTGGTATGCCTCCGCGTTTTCCCAGCGAGCGTTCTCATTGGTCGACGGTTTTCTTCGTTTGTTCTTTAAAGATGGCCGCCACAAACAAAACGCGACGTCGCGAGCTGCTAAATCTAACGCAGGCTGTCAAAAACGCCAATAATAATACAAACATTAAAAAAATAATTTAACGACGAACGCTTTAGTGTTATCCTTTTGTCTAAAGCCAACTAGAATTTTTTTGATGAAGAACTATAGTCTTACGCGGAAGCGCCCGGCGAGTGGCGATGACTCAACTTGGCCGGGCATGCCATGTGACTCCAGGTGACCCAATAGAATCACAGGAGTGAAGCTTACCCTTATTTGGAAGTTTGTGGGCTGTCATCGGCGAGTGTACGCTCTTGGCGCGTCACATCTGCAAATTCAAGCGCTCATCGGCGAAGCTGATTAGCTATTTCACCTATCGTTTTCGAAGGTGACGCAAGGGCGTGCGTTGCTGTATATAGAGGTCGATAACTCGAGGCTGTGGTCGCCTTTCAGCCGCTCTTGCGGGGAAACTTTCGCGCCACGTGTCTGAAGTAAGGTGACGTTACTGAATGCGGATTTGCGGAAGCGAGGAGTTTTAATTCCAGAGCGTCCGACAAAGCGTAATAAAGCCGTTTCCTTGTGAAGCCGGCATGAATAAAACAACTGAGAAGTAATTTTCCTTTGCTTGTGATCATTTTAAAGAAAACGTTTCTAAGAAGGTCGAAATCTAGATTTTTACGACGTAAACGAAACAAGTAAAAAAGCCGTAAAAATAAATGTGAGCGCATGGACCACGTATTTCGAAGGGTTGTGATCCAACTGATTTTTATTCAGTAGAGACAGGGTGCAGAGGTAGGGTTTGCAGACTCCTTCAAATGCTAGGCACAGAACAAACTAACCTGACGTCACGTCTTAAAAAAAAAAAAAGGAAGGGGACGGGGGGGGGGGGGGGCGTATACGCAGACGTCACTACAAGACCTGCTTCAATTGGGGAAGTGGGTTAGCAGAATTGGTTATTCACCAACATCAAAAGGTAATCTAAATGGTAAAAAGAGCTTAGTTCTGTTTTCGTCTGGGCAACGATATCCTTTTTTTTTTTTTTTGAACAAGAGTAGCCTCTTACCGTGTCCATCGGTTTCATGGAGGAAAATTCTTTCCTCCATGATCGATTTACGTTTTTAAGCAGCTATGCATTTTTATTAGTTGATATCAGCACTTTTGCTTACCGCGACGCCTACTTTTAACGGATTATTAATACATTTTTCTTGATCTTTAATCCAGAGCTCGTACCGTATTTTCATCATGCGTTTGGTCCTTTTTGCACTGTAGCTATTTTAGTACAAATACCATTTCGCCCAGCAGCCATCCCCCGGGTGGGTTACGAGCCTTCTTGAACCATCCCAGCTGAAGCGAAGGTCGACGTCCACTTTTATAACTGCATACGGGATAAACCCAACCGCTGAGCGGTTCCAACCAGCACCACACAACCAGTCCGTGGACATGTCACAAAATTTTTATTACTCCTTTTCATTTTTATACATTACATCACCCATCCTCCGTTTGTGACAAGTGATGCTTTACAAGTCACTGGTTAATAGTTAATAATTAAGGGTGAAGGTGTTTCTCACAAAATGAAAAAAAAAAAACAACAAAGAACTTTCAGGCGACTTTTAATCGCATGGCCAGCTCCTCTTGTCACCAGCTTCACAGTAAGTCGAGTAAAAGGAGGAAAAAAAAAAAACAAGGCAGTAGAAAAAAGAAAAACGTCTCCACAAGGCAAAGAAGAAGTGGTAATTAACATATAAACATCAGGCCACACTTCATTAACTTCCGCTCGCAAAAACCACATACCTCATTTTCACTGGCTCCACACTGCTTTTTTTTTTCGCTTCATCATCGGGTAAATCCCTACACTGTGCAGAGCAGGCAAATTACACATACGAAGTCAAAAAGTAAAACTCGCTACCTCAACAAACTGCGCTATTTACTTGTATGTTACACATTGAAGGGGCGGCGTTTGCTGGAGGGGAAGAGAGGGAGGGGGAAAAGGGAGTCATCAGGGTGTTTAAGTGCGCCAGAGGGCGTTCAGAGCCCACCTCGAAGTACTCTTTTCTCTTCGCAACAGCCTCGTGTCCAAAAATGCACAGGTCTTTGCGAGACTTCCAACGGGACACCCGCAGCATCCCTTCACGATGCGAGAAACGACTGATCGACGACAGTTAAACAAAAAACAAAGCTCGGGCATCGTGTTGGTTACGTTTCCGAATATCCAAATCCACCCGACCATACGGAAGCACGTCAATGCCACGGCCCTGCAATTGTGCGG
The DNA here is from genome assembly GCA_013339765.2 of Haemaphysalis longicornis. Taxonomy (NCBI): domain Eukaryota; kingdom Metazoa; phylum Arthropoda; class Arachnida; order Ixodida; family Ixodidae; genus Haemaphysalis; species Haemaphysalis longicornis. Next base: position 112,379,998 of record CM023455.1, read on the forward strand.
GCAACGCTGTGCAGTTCCATTCTCAAAAGCCTTGACTTAACGTCATCTCCATAGGAAACAGGACGGCACGACCCATGCGCGAACAACACTACTCCTCCCCACCCCCCTGCTTCGACAGAGGCAAAAAAGTTTGGAGAACAGACAGTGCATACCTGGAAATGACGGAACAGAGTGCGGGAAGAGGCGCAGAGTGCCTACTGAGAAATCAACGTCACGACGCTAACCAGAACGTTGTTCGTCTATACGGTGCAGTTAGTAAAGGCCACCCAGGACTAGGCCAGACAGGGGAGTGGCTTCGAATAAACAGCATAAAATCCTCCTCGCGATAGCACGGCGATTCTACGAATTTCAAATCGGCCAGCGACGAACGGTACGACGAATGCTGTGCCAGTCCAGGTACTACGAACTAAAGGAAATGAAGTTGCTGATGCACGAAGTACGCTGGAAACAAGTGCTACCTGTTAGAACAGGAACAAGAATGAGACAACCTCTCGCGACTGACACACGGACGAAAAGTTCGCATCCCATAATCTCGTAGGAGCAAAACTGGTTGTGCTGTGGGACCACGTATCACTTGCGGCGGCGTGAACTTCACTCTATGTCGAACCACCAACCACCACCCTTTGTGAAGCCAATTAGACAAGCAGCGCTGCTCAAAAGAGCATAAAAAACCGCCCCACAGCGATTAGTTCAGGCCACACCTCAGCGATATCCCGTGGTGTACCTCAAGGGTACACCCTGTTACCATTGCTGTTCGCCCGAGTGCAATAAATTTCCTCGAAATTGGTCATAAGTTATACACAAACGGATGACAGCCGTTTACTCCTCAAAGACGCTACTTCCATCTGTGACAGGCGACACGTCAGCAGTTTGTCCGTAGTGAAGCATGCATTTCATCTATGCGCTACCGCAGTGTCCCACGTCCAGGTGTCACGATATAAAGCCTTCCTCCACTCTTCACACAAACATTGCCACATTTATTCACAATGAAAAGTACCAATAAAAAGGTGATTGTAAGAACCTACGAGGGGTGCAAGCTCTGCTCACACATTTCAGGTCACACGAAGCCTAGGGAATCAAAAAATGCAACTGGTTAATCAGGCTTCTTGCGCACAAGGAGAGAGCGCACACACACACAAAAGGAGAAAGTGTCGCAAAGCTTGTGCAACAACAGATCGGCAAACTGCCGTTGCGGCGCACGCCGGCCAACAACCCCCCACACCCTCCCCCTACCCCCCATCCACCTGCTCCCCAAAATGAAGTGTAGAGGAAGAGAATACAGCGATACACGACTTGGCGCTTGAATGGGTGACTGACTCCCAAACGAATTCTGTTTTACGGCTTGCAGCTCATTGAAACGCCCGTTTCACTCCCAACGCTTGCAATGGAAAAGATGTGAGATGACTGCATTAAGGCTACGTAACATTGAATCCTTACCAATCTGCTTTCAAGATGGCAGGCGAGTGCTTAACACTCATGCTGTGAAGCTATGAACGCAAACGAATAAGTTCATCCTCAACAAAGGTTGACTGTCTCGCATGGCTGATGCTCAGGCTTCAAATGAGGTCATCTAGTGTACCAGCAAAAATGCATCAGCCAGAAATCATCGCTAGACGTGAATTCAATCCGCACAGCAACAAGTTTAGGTAAATAGGCGACGAGTGATGTTGCAGTCAAAATATGCATTGGAGTTGGAAAGGGAAAGTCTGCGATCCTACGAAAATCAGTGGAACTGGGATCTAACTAGAAGCCAGGCTGCCCTGCAAGGGATCACGTTCTAATGTCAGCGTAACTTCACAATTTTAGTGGAACGACTTCATGCAGCGAAAGCAGCAGCACCAACCACATCTATTTCTACCGGGAAGTAAAGGAAGGGAACGAACAAAAAATTTCAGACCTTTTTTGCGTGCAACATTTTTTTATGATGTAATTATTCTACCCTAGGGTTCAAAGTACGCACACAATGATCTCAGCATATCACACTTCTACACATATCAAATGTCCAAATGCAAAACTAAGTACCATGCTGCGCGTTATTTTTAATGCGCTTTCTAACAAGAGAGAAGAGAGCTCTAAACAACTCGACACCGTGGTGCCCTTCTGTACAATTTCTTTGTGGCAGTCCTCCAAGGTAACCAGGACACAAATTAACCTTGTCAATGAATGCACTGCAAGTACACACTCCTGCAAGATACGCTCCAACTGGGGCGCTACCACGTTACACTTTTACCCCCAAAATTACTCCACAAGGGCATTTACACCACACCCCAAATGCTACCATTTTACACCCTTTTAACTCCAAAAATTACACCCCACAGGGGTGTTAACACCACCACAGGCGCTACCACTCTAGGTACCCCTGCAGCAAGCTAACGTTGGTCTGTCTCAGTTGAGAAACGCAGGTACCCTCAACTTCCAACTACCGACATTTTGAAAACCCGTAGCAGAAGTATAAAGCTGAATGTGCAGAGGAATTGTTTAACCTGCCCCGCACAATCACCACAGTGGCCACAAATTTCGGAAACTAGCGGGAGAGAAACAAAAGTGACAAAAAGAAAGAATTTGCCAAGCTCGTTTTAAGGCTGGCCAATGAGTACCTCTACGCAGAGGCCTGTCTGTTTTTGACACTATACATGCCCGGAAGGCACACAGCCATCACAAAACGGCACTACAGGAGGTAAAAAAATTGCAAAGTCAGTAAAAGAGAAACAATCACATCTGCTCAAAAAAAGAATGACACCAGCACGCCCAACTTTATCCTTTTTTTTCGCGTTCAACACAGCAAACTGAGCAATGAAAATTCATTACAGGTTCACAAAACGAGTAAGAAAAAAAGCCCGCCCCCCCAAAAGAAAAACACGTTCCATTCAACTCGCTGTACAAAAAAAAAAAAAAAACTGAGCTTTGCACGGTATAAAAACAAGCAACAGTACATCAAACAAGAATGATGGAGGGAAAAGCAGGGAAATGGGGGTGGGGAAATAGAAAAGAAGAAGGCATTGCATCTCTGAACTACGCAAATGTTTGTCGCACACGCAGGATGACTCCAAACAACAAACAGGGTAGAGAGAAAGGGCGAAAAAAAAAAAAAAGGAGGTGGAAAAGCACGGGCAGGGGAATGGGAGAAAGTGCTTCACGTAGTCACGTCCCGCCTTCCAAGTCGTGTCACTTCCATGTCACTCGTTGCCACAATCAGTCGCTTTCCGTTCAACTTCGTCCCGTCGCGGCCGGCCATCAGTCGGTGTTTCCAGTTTCTGCCACATCGTCCTGTCGCCACGGCAACTGTGTCCCCCACCTCGTTGCCCTTGTCCTCGTCGTCGTCGCGGTAACAGCGGATAAGTTAGTGCAGCGAGGGGAAGAGGGTGGGTGGGAGGAGAGACCCTAAGGCAAGGTGAGCTAAAAAGTTGTCTGCTCTCGCTACGTCTCGACGCGCCGGGAACCCCCCCTGCCCCCAAGTTTTTTCACTCCTGTGTCTTGCTGGGCAGAAAGCCGTGTGACTTTTAAATAGGAACAACAATGATAACAAAAACAAGAAGGCCTGATGCAACAAAAGCCGATCGGTACAGAGTATTTCAACTCGGATGCAGCTGCATACTCTGCGCACCTTTTTCACCAATTTAGGTCCCGCCATGGCAAAGTTAGGCTTAGCCGACGCGCCCAAAGGGGGAAACAGAAAACCCACTAAGAAATGCTACGGTATGAGGGAGGGGGAGCTCAGAGCTGCCGCCAGGGTGTCAACAACAAAGCACGGCCACCAAACACTCTCCCGCCACACGCCGAATCGTCTGCCGCGTCCGTCCATCACCTCCGTGCGAAGGGCTGCTGGCGCAGTCGTGAGGGGGCTGAGGGGGAGGGAGGGAGGAGGAGGGGCGAAAGAGGGGGAAGGAGGAGAAGCGAAGCTAGTTGCCGCCGCTGTTTTTGGGCGGCGAGGTACCCGGACGGGAGGACGGCGGAACGCCGGCGGCCGAGGAGGTGCCGCCCGCCACGGCGTTGCCCGCCAGTCGAGACTTGTGGTTCAGCTCGAGCTGAGACAGCCGCTTCCAGAGCTCATCCCGCTCCTTCTCGCGCTTCTTCTCCCTGCGGAAGTAATCGTCGCGGTCAGCAAGCGGTGCAAGGCATACACTTAAAGGGGTACTGACACAAACTTTTGAAGGCGAGATAACTTCGAAGATAGATTGGTGTGAACACACACACATCATCTGCAAAGTATAAATACAGCCTAGAACATGTTTAAAATCAATATTAAAGTGTACGAAACGCAGCCGAGCGGCAAGCGGAGGACCTCGCGCAATCGACATCATTTGGATGTGGAGTAAATAAACAACATCCAAACACGTCATGAGTTTGTGCTGGTCGCTTCCGCACTGCCAACGTCTCTCGCAGGCTTGCCGCTCCGATCAGAGGTCGGAGCTTCCTGCTCTCGAGCAACGAACGATCCGATCGTTGGGGGCGGAGGCGCCGGGATTTCGTTGGCTCATCGGGCAGCTGGCCGCAACCTAAATTCTACAATGATTTCAGGCACTTTATTTTTATTGCTTTTCATTACACTGGATGCGAAAAAGTGCCGGGGACACGAAAAGCGCACTGAGTGAGCCTGCACAGTCGCTGCGCCAATGGCGGCCACGGCCGCGAAGTGGCGCAGGTAGCTAGAGCGATAGCTTGTTACCGCTGCATGTAATGGGACTCAAGTCACAAACCAGGCCGCACACATGAGAAAGGAGTCAATAATGTGATGGCGGATTGCATTAAAAATCGTTATCTGCACTGCTTACGAGAGCGGCAATCGAATATCCCCCGCAGTGTCAAGCCTAACATCTGTAGGCAGACCTGTAGGCAGACTGGCTGGCTGCTCCCAGTGCGCGTCTCCTCAGTTTTTTTGATGCATCACTTGGAACTAATTTAACAGCTCATTAAACTTCAGTGTTTGAAATGGGCATTCATAATGGTTCCTTACCACTGGTGCCACCAAAGTTTAATGAGCTGTAAAATTAGTTTCAATCGATGCATAAAAAAAACTGCTTCAATTATCGCATTCACCAGGGTCACAGTATTGGAAAATATAGAGATTACGGTTTTATGACCAACACTGTTTTGTCTATTGTTTGACAAAAATGGCTAATTATCTCTAATTATCTTGGTAACTAATAGACCGCCTGAAAAAAATAATAACATATTCGAAATGAATGGCAAAAAAGCAGCGAGACTGACAAGTTTCACAACATTTACTCGAAAATTAGAAGAAGTTGTTTTAAGATCAGTGTCCCTTCCCTCCCTGAAGGGTGCACATGGGTCTTTAGGACAGAAAAATTACCCCCCCCCAAAAAAGCAGTTTTTTTAGGAATCGCTTTTCTCTTGATTTGCAGTTTTTCCTCAGGAAAATTCTGTACTTTGAACAGCACCAGGTAGTTATAAAAGCCACTAAGGCCTGATTTCAACAACATTTTTTCCCCCCCAAAATTCCGCACTTTGCCACGAGTGGTATCGCAGTGATAGGAAATTTTCAAGACGTACATCCCAGCACGTAGTGCAGCTAGGAAGATCGCTTCTTTTGCACTGTGAAGTTCAATGTTTAAGCCATCCAATAAGGGAAGCAGATTGTGCATTTTGTGTTTCAGTAGTTGTTTGATTAGCATTATTTTTAATTGTTTAGCAGTAGTACTTCAAACCAAGAAATTAGAAGTGATGTAAGCATGTATGTGATTGCAAAAAAAAAAAAAAGAAAACAGAAAAAAAAAAAGGCCTGCTTGCCACATTTTATTCCCCACGTTTGGTATCTATTGATGCCTTGCTGGTAATTTTTTGTTGCATAGACTTTTCCCTATTGTTCTCAAGAACAATCAAGGAAGATTTTTAATTAACTTGGAAACTAATTACCTCAAATCAAAACTAATTGGATATTTAACATCAGCTAAAAAAAAACTGAACAAGTCCATGAAGTTTCATCAAAATTGGTCGGAAAGCAAAAAAGTCTCAAAGACCAGTGTGCCCCCAAGAGCTGAGCACACCAGACTGGCCGGTGACGTCGCGAGAGCAGGGCCTCACCTCTGCCGCTCGGTCTTGTAGGCAGAGGTGAGCTCGTCGAAGAGCTTGGAGTTCATCTCCATGAAGGTCTTGAGCACGTTGTAGACGAGCGCCACTATGGTCTGGTTCCAGTGCTCCTTGGAGATGCGGTACAGCGCGGGAAACATGAGCGGCATCACCGCCTGGTTGTTCTCCTCAATCAGGCTCAGGATGTACTCGTTGTTCCAGAAGTACAGCGCCCGCTCCGCCACCTGCAGCAGAGTTCCCGCACCGCGTCACGAGAATACTCGGGGGCACAACTTAGGTGTCATCATCATCATCAGCCTGTCTGCAGGGCAAAGGCCTCTCCCATGGATCTCCAATAATCCCAGTCCCATGCTGACTGCGACCACTTTATCCCCGCAAATGTCTTGATCTCATCTGCCCACCTAACTTTCTGCCGCCCCCTTGCCACGCTTGCCTTCTCTAGGGATCCACTCGGTTACCTTGCCTTCGCATTACATGCACTGCCTACACCCATTTTTTTTTTTTCACCTTAATTTCTACTAATATGCCCTTATATGCGGTTGTTCCCTGACCCACTCCGCTCTTTTCTTGTCCCTTAATGTTACACCTATCATCTCCCATTCCATTACGCGCTGAGTCGTCCTCAATTTAAGTTGAACCCTCTTAGTGAGCCTCAAAGTTTCTGCCCCATAGGTGAGTACCAATAAGATGCAGCTGTCGTACACTTTCTTCTTCAGGGACAATGGTAGGCTGCCATTCGTTATCTGAGAATGCCTCCTGAATGCACTCCACCCCATTCTAATCCTTCAAATTATCTCTGCCTCATGGTTGGGATCCGGGGTCACAACTTGGCTTAAGTAGATATATTCACTTACCACTTCCGCTGCCTCGCTACCTATCTCAAACCGCTGTGCTGTCCCGAGGTTTTTTATCATTACTTCAGTTTTCTGAATATTAATTTTCAGGCCCGCGGTTCTACTCTGTTTGTCCAGTGCGGTAAGCATGCTTTGCAATTCGTCCCCCGCGTTACTTAGCAAGGCAACGTCATCAGCAAATCTGAGGTCAAACCTGACCCCAATCCAATGTTCTGAATACCTCTGGTAAACATGCTGTGAATACAGTCAAAACCCGCGATAACGAAATCCCGCGGGTACGAAATTCCCGCGGCAACGAAATATTTTCGCATCCCCAGCGAACGTCCATAGGCGCCCATGTATTTTACATCTCGCGGCAACGAAACGTTTTTGAAAACTGATACCAGCGTTAACGAAATTCGGTGCAAGTTTGGTCGGCATTTTACCTACCCATTGGAGGGTAACTGTGTCCAAGAAGTGCTCAAGTGCATTTTTTTGGACTCAAAGTGCGTAAACTTCAGCCACAGCACGCTTGCATGGCCGCCGCCATATTTGTTTACAAAAGACCGCGCAGCCGGCGGCCGTGAAGGCAGCCTCGTAGCGGCACCATCAGGGGGCGACACATGGCGACTCAAGTCACGGCTTTGGCTTGGGCTACGCTAGCCCACTACCGCTGAACAGAGCGCGTGTTTGTTGTTTGTGTGTGGCGATTGGCATGTTTGCTCTCAGTAAGATGCCTTCGCCAGCCCAAAAGTGGAGGTTTTTATCGCTATGAGATTAGGCAGCCATCATGGCCCAAGTCAGTGGCCCAAGGGAGGATAGCGCCGACGAGTTTGGAAATGCCTGCAGCTAGCTCAACCATTTTGAAAAGCAAGGATCCCACCAGTTTTCAATGGCGCACGTGCGCAAAACAAAACAGTGACAGCTATGACCTTTCTGAACGTCTAGAAAGCGGTGCTCACTAAGTTTTGTGAACAGTATTGGTGCAACGAGGTGCCATTCTGTGGCAAAGTTCATAAACAGAAGAAGCTGAGCTCCACTTGCATGATCGGACATACTTGGTGCCGAGGGCCAGGGCGGAAAACGTGCAGAGAAGGTGAACCCACGGAATGTTTTGGATGCGTTTGACATGGTCTCGTTGTTCTTGGGCGCGCACGACGACTAGCAATCAACCACTTGTACAGTGATAGCTGAACTGCGACGCTGGCTGCAAGGTAAGGCTCACGAAGTAATATAACCGACTTTAGGAAATAAATTTTTGGTTTGTGGCCAATTTCCCGGTCGTTTATGTTTCATTCTCGCGGCAACGAAATTCCCGCAAAAGCGAATTTTCTTGCTTTCCCCGGCGGTTTCGTTATTGTGGGGTTCGACTGTAACACTGGAGAGATTGTGTCGCCTTGTCTGACGCCCTTCCTTATAGGTATTTTACTGCTCTCCTTACGGAAGACGAAGGTAGCTGTGGACCCATTGTAGATATCCCCGAGTATTCTCTTAGGAGTACAACTAAGGAGTACTGACACCAAATTTTTGTGTCACGGTTTTACTGGGTAGCAGGTTCGAGCGTCGCAAGGGATCAGGCACTTCACTACATAACACCCGGCAACGGATATGCAGCTAAGCTGGGGAGGGCGAAAGAAGAAGAGAGAAAGGAAAGAAATGCCCGCCCGTTCGGAGACTCACCTGAAAGTGTGGGCTACAGACACACTTGGCTATCTGCTTGAAGAGCGCGTCCTCAATCTTGGCAAATTGCGTCGGCTCTATGACGTCCAGGATCTCCTCGATCTCCCCCAGAAACATCACCTGGGGGTAGAAGAGAAGGCACGGTTTGTGAGAGGGGGGAAGAAGCGCCCGCCCGCTCTCTCCTAGGAGGGCAGCAAGCACGACAAGGCGCTGGCAGGAACGAGGAGAGAAGTTGGCGGTGGAAAGGGCCAGCCAGGCCGGCAATAAAAGAGCTCGAGAAGAATTTGCCGCAACTCACAGACCGTGGGCAAGGGCGGAACAACAGAGCGGCCAAATCAAGTCAAATCAAATCAGTTTATTTTCCGCAAGTGGATGGTTCCTCGGGTAAAAGCCACTTTTGCAGCTTGACAAAGCCCGAGGAACCGGTACACCAGACAATGGTATGCCATCGGTTTGCATGTGACACGGAAACAAGACAAAATACATTCTATGATTAAAAAAAAAAAAGCCACGTGTTCTGTTTGCGAAAAGTGACAATAACAAATAGTGCAATTTCTTTGTCTTTTTGTTGGGTATTTCATATGAAATTACATTTGCACACATAAGTACATATATTTGTAGACATTTTTATAATATATTTGTATATACTTATACATATCCCATGAAATAAGGTGCGCTTTCCTGTTTCTGCCACAGCTAACAGCTGATAACAGCTAACACACTGCCCCCCCGAAAGGAAGACGACCGACATCCTAGCAGAGCTATGCAGCCCTGTTCACGCGAGCAGTCAAAGCCCACTTCTGGGAGGACGGCGCCACGTTTGCGGCAGGCTACTTTGGTTGTTCCGATTTTGTTATGGAAAATCATTTGCCTAGAACACGCACGCATGCGTTCGGTGAAGAGCAGCCGACATTGCACTTGTGTTGGTACGACTCCTCCAAACTTCACCCACTGCGTTGCACTTGAACTTTTTCAACTTGTTCAACGCATTTCGTGTAGCCAACAACCAAGCGTTACAACAAAAAGCGTCCAATTTCCCATTGCTTCCCAATTATGGTGGCGTGGACCATTTATTTTCACATTTTCACTTTACGTAGTTAGTTTAAATGGTATTTTAATGAATGAATGCAGCCAAAAAACTTTCAACTACAATATCAAAGTTTTCGTAAAATTGATTGAAGTGCTGAAAAATAATCCATGCTACTAGAATTTTCACAGATATTGCTCCATTTGGTTCTTCTTTCTCTTTTTGATTGGAAGATTTAACTTAGACGTACTAATAAAAAGTTGCGTACTTATGCAAAAGGAAAGTCTGTTCATTAGAAAAAGCCAGGTTGCTGGAAAACTCAACACTTGTAACTTCAATACTCAGAAACTTTCGAGAAAAAAAAAAAGAATAAGAAGAAGAAGAGGAAAAAGAAAAAGAAAAAGAAGGAGAGAGAGAGAGAGAGGAGAGAGAGAGAGAGAGGAGAGAGAGAGAGAGAGAGAGAGAGAGAGAGAGAGAGAGAGAGTGTGTGTGTGTGTGTCTGGTATGCACAGTTTTTTTGCACCATGAGGTGCAACTTTACCGTTAAACATTTCCGGTAATCCGAGCACCAGTACATGGCAAGCATTTTGCACGACTGCCACTCAAGTACACTCAACAATCCACGATCCGACGATGACGCTAAAAAAGGCTCGCCTCAACAGGGCAAGAGCACAGTGCTGCAAAAACGCGACGTTCTTTCCTCGTTCTAGCCCTCTGAACTTAAAACCGTCCACCACCGCACAAGAACTGCGCAATAGGTGTCACGTCACCAGCCACTGCTACTGGCTGTCTCAAGCAAACCTTACAACCGCGTATGCCTGTTCTTTGCAATAGCCTCCCTGACCAGAAATTACACAATTTAAACGGCTTGGTGTCGTATTTTCGTGCATGTAACCCGCACCAAGAATGGGAAAATTTCAGGGGCGAGGTAGAGGTGCGGATTATATGCGAGGTATTTCCTTTGGTGCAACTTCACCGCAATGTGCGTTAAGCCGTGATGCCCCCACAGCAGTAATAGCGACCAAGTCACTGTTACCCCAATGACAGCGCTTTTTTGCACACACAGCTCAACAATATACCAAACTTTTAAAATTTTATCCGGCAAGTCATTTAGTTACGTAGCCAGCTGGGTAAGTTCCTTGGATAAACAAACGCGTAATGTTGCTTGAGTAGCAGCTTTGGTCCATCCTTTACGTATAAAATATGCGGGCAATACGCGGGGATATATTTTATTTTATTCGTCGCCGAAAGTGGGGGTGCGGGTTATACGCGCGAATAATTTGGTAGCAACCCCTGCGATTATTCCAAGTTCTGCGGCCCTCCCAGGAATTGCAGTTTTGGTGATAGAGGGAGACAGCAGTGCAAATGCCAAAGATAGCATGATCCGATATGCACTGCCGCAAGGAAAACAAAAGCTGTCCACTTGCCATGAGGTTTTGGCGATGTCTACTGCAGCCTGCCATTTCTACGTGCTACGTCTGCCATCGATTACTGAGCTTTATTTTGTTTACCAAATAGTTATACGTCCCCTTAGCACAAGCCCGACTTCCACTCCCTACAGTGACTGCACCAACTAATTGTTGTTACTTATGTAAAGAATATATGGGACGCCATCAAAACTGCGGAGATATCAACTAGCATTTTTAAGCTCAAACACCAAAACTAGACTAAAAAAAAAAAAAAAAAAAAAAAAAAAAAAAAAAAAAAAAAAACACACTTTATTTACTTTTTGGTGTTTGAATACCAAAACTGCAGCTTGAGGGACCGCACAACTGTGAATTACTAGGCCCCGCCATAAACTATGCGCAATTTCCAAAATATTATCCCACCCCCTAAATATCACATCATCTCAAATAAATGCACTTGTAATCACCACAAGGCCTTAAGAATAGTGGCATTTTACAGTCACCTACAATTAAAGACAATGACCATTCAACTGCACGTGCATACATCAGCACAGAAACTCATCCCACGTCCTTTCTAGGACAGTGCCACCAGCTAGTTTCTAAGCTTCGCAATCCAATTACCGTTTTCCTTCTTTTTGGCTTTTACGGCGGTGTTGAAGTGTTCCTTCAAACCAGCCGCCACTCTGTTATCTAGACTTCAGCAACCCCAGGAGGAAGATGATTTGTCGGCAAAGTGATAACGGTGTAATGAAGGGGGAGGAAAAAAAAAAACATGAGAGTTGGACAGAAAACTCACCTCTTTCTGACTGCAAGTCTTTGGCCAGAACTTTAGTAAGCCTTTCATTACCTGCAAGTGGAGACAGAGAGAACGGGCATCCCACTCTCAACACAGGGCACCACAAGGCGCGGTCGCACTCGCAAAGACTGGCCGGAAAGAAATGCCTACGCACCCACTGCTTCCACATTGGTACTTAGAAAGTGGTAAAGGCCCAATTAAAAATAAATAAATAAATAAATAAATAAATAAATAAACAAATAAATAAATAAATAAATAAACACCCATAATTCCTCACTTTTTTGTCACGAGAGGTTCCGCAGCGACAGGAAATTCTCGAGCGGTACATCCCAGCGTGCAGTGCAGCTAGAAAGATCACTTCTTTTGCAGTGTGAAGCTGAATGTTCAAACCATATAATGTTGGAAACAGATTTTGCATTTTATGCTTTATTAACTGTTTCATTTGCGTTATGTATATTTGCTTAGCAGGAGTAATTTAAAAATATAAGTAAGAATTGACAAAGTTCTATGTGACTGCAAAAAAAAAAAAAAAAAAACTTTCAACGTTAATATTTGTTGAACAGTTTTTTCTATCTACTGTTCTCAAGAACAATAGAAAAGATTTTGATTTATCTCAGAAACTATTTACATCACATCAAAACTAATTGGATATTCGCAATCAGCTAAAAAATTGAACCAGCCCATCAGGTTCCATCAAAATTGGTTGGAAAGCAACAACAACAAAAAAGCCACTTAACTTCAAATTGGTAATGTAATTATACAATGATTACATCTAACTGCAATGTCCCTTTCACTTCGCATACATTTTCCAGGAACTGGATGTTCGGCTGGACATCTTCAATTGACGGTCACCGCGATTTGCACGAAATCAGTGTCCTTGAAATTCCCCCTGCCTTAGCTTCCTGCCGCAACTTCCACAAAATCAGAACAGGGCAAACCAAAGACTGAGTTTGTCAGTGCTATATTTTAGGGAACAGTACAGATACATTACGCTGAGGAAAGCATCCCACATTATTTTTTTTTTTTGCTTTGAAAGAACAAACTGCCCCGCTAATTGACGAGGTTCTACTCTGATTTTTTGGCAGTCATTCTTCTGTCAGCGTCTGCGTCACGGGAACCCAGTCTTCGGCAGTTAACTAGTTACTAGTAACGCGTTACCAGTAACTAGTTACTTTTAAGTTAGAGGAACTTGTAACTGCAACGCTGTTACATTTTACACAGTAACTGGACCAGGAAATACCCTAACAGTCGCTCCCTTTTTCATAAAAAATACCCACAGCAGCACTCATTGAAGGCCGCTGTACAGTCCGTGCTTTCCACTTTTTGACACTTTTTGCCTGCGCTTAAGAAGATTTTTTAAAACTTCTGCTTTGCCTTAAGCTAAACAGAAAAAAAAAAAAAAATTCTCCCTGAGGAGAAAGCCGCCCTACCCTTGTAAAGAAAGACCCCCGAGAATGGGGCACCCATAACGACACCAAGCAACAAAAAAGTTGATGCAACAAAGTGAGCCGCATACGATGATTCTCGGTGTCAGGCTTGAGCGAGTCCCCTTATAGGTTCCCGTCATCTAGGGTTTTATTACCACACGCAGTTTTGACTACCTGCATGCCTTCATACGTTTCCATAAAATAGACTCCATCATTTGGTTTGTGATCCATTAGCTTTATACAGTAACGGAATTGTAACGACGTTATTTTTTCGCAGTAACTGTTCCTTTAGCAGAGTCACTTTTTAGGCTTAGGTAATTGTAACTGCTACATTTTACGGGTAACACGTTCACGACCGACGAGAACCCAGTGTCAGCCGAGTGAATTTGCAGCGCTGTACTACCATATACACTACATTTTATACCCTACATTAAGTACGACATTTTATGCCCCCAGTGTAGATCGACGTGCCACACCCCCCTTTCAACCTTCTTTCAACAACAAACCTGTTTATCGCTTGCTTCAACTACACTCTTTCGCTAATGCCATCAACAAAAAACAAGACCGTTTGCACCCAAAACACGTTGGCATCCCACTGCAGCAGCTACAAGCATCTCGTTCATTATGCCGCACGAGATCAAGGCCGCATTGTAACAGCTTCACCCTACTCTTACTCGACCAGAGATGAATGCGCACCATTTTTGGCCACAATATGAAGATGTTTCGTGCAGTGTCCTGAACTTTGGTTGCGCGAGAAATGACTCTGCTCTAGCTGATGACCCTTTCGTGCAGGCAGGCAGGCTAATGCCGACTATGGAATGACAAACGAACAGATCAACGGTGCAATGAAAACAACGTCAGGAAAGAACACCGTGGTCCCACTCACTTGTTCTGTAAGCGTAGCGTCCTTTTCGAGAAATTGAACCACACAGTACGCCAGCTGCAGGGGTCAAGGGAGAAGACAGAGGGAGAGAGAGGTCAGAAACCACACAGAACTTGTCACAATAACGTTGACCGAACTACAAGAAGCATCAGGTAGCACTGACTACGTTCTCTCAACAAGTACCGTATTTGCACGATTGTAACGCGCAGGTAAGTTTACTCATGAAAATCTGAAAACATATAACCTTAAAAAAGAAAGAAAGAAAGAAAAAAACATTTCCAACAGCTGGATAAGGTATGCCCAAACGAAGATAAGTGCACCAAAATTTACTCGTGTTGATGGACTGCCTTGGATTGGATTGAGCTGGATTTTGGGAGGAGTTTGTGCCTATGGCGATACCACTGGACGCTTTGAAGCAGATTTTAGGTTTGCGCCCGATTGTAACGCACACGGAAATTTGAAGGCTATTTTTTTTAGCGAAAAAGCGTGCGCGTTAGAATCGTGCAAATACGGTATGCGGTGTGCGAGTGCTCTGCATTTGAGCACCTACAACAGCTTTCGTTTCCGCACCCACACAAGGAGAACTTGCTCACAACTCTGGTTTATGCGGGCACCTTAACCTGTCACACCGCTAGCCTGAAAGAAACAGCCTTCACTTGAGGGCAATTCGCTGCAGGTGTGAACATCTACGTGTGGTTCACATGCGTGCATTGGCTACTAGTGACCTTCCTACGCACAGTCGAGTCTCAGTAATTGACCACCCTTAAAGGAGCCATGAAGACAAAATACAAGTTGGGTTTATTAGAAAGACTGCTTAGTCCCGATAACAATGATACCAATATCATTGCAGTCTTCGAACAAATAACGGAGATATTAAAGAAAACGTGTAAAGCAGTCGCGACCACCTAGCCAATTTCCCGCAACTTTCCTATGACGTTACGGAACCTTGTTTGTGCGACTGGCGGCCGCCTAACTGACCTGTCGCGACGACACATGACTGGACGACTGTAATGGGGCCTCTAGTTCCATTTGACCGCATCACTTGAATGCTAACGTGCCGTTAACGCACTGAAAATTGTGTTTTATTGTTGGCCCGTATGACGTCATTCTTGCTCATAAACGTCACTGTGGCGCAAAATTTGAAAGTTTTTAAATACTTCTTGCTTTTTCTTCGTTAAAAAAAAACATCTTTTGTGGCTGTAATGGAGCTGAGTGAGATACTGAATCCTAGTTCTTTCAAATTAAACCAAGTTGTATTTTCTCTTCATGGCTCCTTTAACTCCATTCCTTTTTTGGCACAATTGCTATGGGTTCAAAGGTCGTATCTGCAAATATCAAACACACAGCGAACCAACTGCCAAGCAGGTATTTAAGCCACACACCCCACTAGCATTTTTTTTTTCTTTTGCAGTTTCTTCTCACAGCACTGAGCTGAACACCTGAGGCCGCACACAAGCGAAAGCTGCTTGTTGTTGTGCGGGTAGCTGTTGAATGTGTGTTACGAATGAACCACGAATAAACGCGGTAAACAAACTTTTTCATTGCTTAGTTTTTTTTTGTTTCAATACACATATAAATGAAGCCTTTGCCGTCTCTTTTATGCCTGCTGCTATGGTAAATACAAGCGGTCATGCAGGTAGAAAAATTGAGTTATTTTTCAGTAAAAATAGCCTTTTCACTCGTGTTGTCAGCCTTGTACCTTCTTTCGTGCAGAAAAAAGAAAATAGCAGCAACGAAAATTGTGAAAAAAAAAAAAAAAATGCATTTCAATGACTGCTGGTGACACAAAATATCTAGCTTGCCCACCAGAACAGTGAGAACACCTACCACTGCAATTGCATTTGGCATGCAGAGTCATTTATTTGCCTTCTAAGTGGCTGCTTGCTGCAATTACCACCCCCAACACAAATTATTAAAAACGTAAAAAAACAGCAAAAGCAAAAACAATATGTGGAGAGCTGACAACCGGTCGACCACCATAGTAACAGAATGGCTAGTGGGAGGTGGGACTACAAGTAGGGGTAGACTCGATGAGGGATGAAATCAGAAAATTCGGATGCAAAGACTGGACTAAGGACACCGCAAGACAGGAATGGCTACAGAAGCAGGCGAGAAGCCTTCGTCGTCCTGCTGCTGCTGATGACAAATAAAAGCCCCTCTTTGCGGCGTCCCTGCCGGACATTTAAATTCCGCAGTACTGTGGTGCGGCAGCCATAGGCCCCTTCCGCGGCCGGCTGAAGACAGCCTTATGTCATCTAGTCCCTCACTGTGCTCGAGTATACATGTACATTTTTCTCGACTTGACTCTCAAAGGAGAATTCTGAGAAACTCAATTTTTCTGCTCAGAAGCATCAGAGTATGGACATGAGCACCGGGAAGTAAAGGTAAAACAAGGTATAGAACTCAGGCAGTTTATGATACCACAGAGTCCGTTAGACCTAACCAGCCATGCGGTGACGGCAACAGCTTTGGAGACATTGATGCTGCATTCCAATTTGCCAATGCTGCTCAAAAGAAGATTGCTTTCTTTGAGCGAGGAAAGGTCCGAAAGGCGTGTGCGATGCAATGACAACGTTAGTGCCCCATGGTTGCGAGTGCTAGTTGCCCACCCAGGAGTCGATTGATAGGCAACTTGCGCATCAAGGCGCGGGCAAGAGCAACAACATTGTTAGCCCATACGAAAGCTCCTCATTGAACGTGTGCTACAGGCATTGGGCAACCGTCACGTTCCTGTGAGATTCTCAGCCTGCCAAAAAGACCTCCAGCAGAATCGGGAACAAGGCGCATGGCACTGCTCTCGAAAAGGACGTTGACATAGAAGAAAGTCAGCAGAGGTGATACGCCGGTAATGCCTGATGGTACATGGCCAAAAGAGGGCACAATTGTGGCCTAGAGTGCTATAAAAATCCTGCGATTGTATCCCAAAAGCCAGGTTTGCATTCTGCACAGCTGTGAAGATGGATACTGCCCCAGCCATTCTCCTAGAGTTGAACAGGAGGCACACAACCTTTGAACGAGTTCTGGAGGCTATGGGAATGTTCCTGTTGGAGGAGCACCTCACTCCCAATCTACCAAGTCCTACTGACACAGCACGGTCACAGAGCCTTGTCTGGAGCATAGAGTTTCATGCTAATATATGTGAGGCAAGTTCCACTTGTTCTTGGCATTGCTCATGCACAGGCTGAAAAGTTGCCTGGGGCTTTGAAAAAGCAACTATTCTGTTGTAAAACATTATTTAAATATGGCGATTTGTGATAAAAGAGGAGTTTCAAAAAGATTCACTTGTCAAGAATTATTCAGAAGCTTTATGCTGGATGAACAAGAAAAAAAAAAAAAGTCCCATTCTTTGTTGATTTTGGTTTCAAGAGAGAAAAAAAAAATAATATAAAAAAAATAAAAGATATTTGGCTAGCTTAGCCAAGTAGGCGAGGAACGTCGCTAGCTGCAATGAAACAGCCAGTTTGTGGTTTGTGGTGCAGTTCAGCGGAGCTAGCACTGCGGCTTAGTCTAGAGGGTGAGCTAGGTCACCGTAACAACGCTGAACTCATCCAGGCACTGCAGAACTCGTCTCTCAAGTGCAGCATGTGCACTTATGCTTCGATTTGCTAGAAATGAAGAGTGCCGGATGAGTTCACGGCTTTTCCTGCCCTCCTGAGAAGGGAGGTGCAGAAGCCGACGAAAAAAGTGCAGGCCAAATCGAAGAGACCTCATGTACAACTATTCACACACACACACACACACACAAACACACACGTAGAAATGAACAGCGAAGGGGAAAGAAGCCGCCCTGGGGAGTACCTGCGCGTGGTAGGGCCCAAGCACTTGGGCTTGTGCAGGGGGGCACACACAAACACACGTATAAATGAACAGCGAAGGGAAAAGAAGCCGCCCTGGGGAGTACCTGCGCGTGGTAGAGGCCCAAGCACTTGGGCTTGTGCAGGGGGATGAGCACCTTGACCAGGAACTGCTTGTGCTCAGCCTTGAGGGGCAGTGCAAAACCGTTGATGATAGAGCCCAGGATCTCCAGCAGCTCCCCGACCCCGTTGAAGTGCTCCGTCTCGTAGATGAACCTCAGGAAGATGTTGTTGATCTGCTTCCTGATGAACGCCCGCAGGCCCAGGAACTTGCCGTAGATGCGGTGAAGCACCGTCTTGAGAAAGTCCCGCTCCCGCGGGTCCTCCGAGTCGAACAGCTCCAGCAGCTGAGGCCGAGGGGGCAAGGAACGGAATCAGAAACACGCGCACTGACTGTTTCAGCCTGCGCCACAACACCTCAACCAGCTCCACACTCCAAAAAAGCGAATGCTTCAAGCTAACAAACTATCTAGCAAGATCCCACAAATCGTTGTGTTCCACAATGGTCTTTGCCGAAACTCCAGCGGCCAAATTCAGACAAAGAATTGAGGGGTTTATATATATATAGGTTGTATTCACGTATTCACTGGTGAGGCACGCATGCAGGCAACCATGTGAGTGAGTTGTCACTGGTTACGTCAGGCTCCGCGAAATGACGGTACTTGTCCGTGCTAAGCACATGATGCGTGTTGGACGTCCCAAACTCTACCCCCCCGAACGTGAAGTAATGCCTCTACTTTACTGTGACTGCGATTAATAAGGTTTCTGTTGAGACCACCGTTGAGAATTGGGTTGAAATGGAGCAGACGACACACGCCGGTGTTTTTTTTTTTTCTGCGGCGTGCAGGCGCAGTGGCACAAGCCGCGCCATATCAGTGGTGCTTCGGCCATGTCCTTGGCCATTTGCCAGTATTGCCAGGCGAAGAAATTGACAGCTAAACTTTCAGTATAGAAAAAAAGTTTCCTTCATGCAAAGATGCCATCAATTACCGCACAGAAAGCAACGCAGGGAATGAAATAAAATTGGAGGAACACCTCTGGGGAAAAACTAAAGTTGCGTGCACTGACCCGAAGCACAACTGGGGGAAACGGGTCCACTCTCACCTGTAAAACAAACTTCTGGTCTATGACCCTCTTCCCGTGTGCTGGCTGGAAGTCGGGAGACTCCAGGAACCGCAAGAAAAACTCGTACACAAGCTGCAGCGGGACAAGAAAGCAAGCAAGGAAGAAGAAACGTACGCTCATCAGACCCACCACAGTCCTTCCTATTAAAGTGTGCAAACGCATTTAACAATTCTTCTCCTAAAACTTCTCTGGTTCACGATGAACCTCTAGTCCTTCCTTCGCTCACTCATTCTTCGATATGAATGAATAGAAGAATGAACAAAAAAATTCCCCCTTCTGATCTACAAACATCTCCTTTGAAGGGATATGTGCCAAACTGACTAACGATGTGCTTGTGCCCAACTAAACCAATACACTGCGCCCCCCCCCCCCTCTGCACTTTGGTATGAATACTTTAGCAACCGAACTCCAATTTTAAATTTGCACCAATAAATGGCTTTTACCAAAAGACAATGTCACCAGTTTGATCACACAGGGCCACAGTGAAATGCCATAAGGCTCTATGGTCAAAGTGTAACTTTGAAATTACAGTCGAGTCCACTTATAACGATACCGTTTACAATATATCGGATATAACGATGAACAGCTATGACACC
This sequence comes from Haemaphysalis longicornis, assembly GCA_013339765.2. Lineage (NCBI taxonomy): Eukaryota > Metazoa > Arthropoda > Arachnida > Ixodida > Ixodidae > Haemaphysalis > Haemaphysalis longicornis. The sequence goes on from CM023455.1 coordinate 112,399,673, forward strand.
GTCAACTTTTGTATTCTTTCTATGGTAAAATAAACCGGTTATTACAATGCTCCAGTGCCACGATATCGGATATAACGATTGAATCCGGTTATATTGTGCACCAAACATGCAACAGTGATGACTCTAATGACGCGGTTGCGCAGCCTACTCAAGTAGTGTCTTCGTAGGAGGCCCAGTGCGTGACACAGTCCCTCGGGGACTTTGTTTCGGAAAAGGACATTTACCTCAGCTAGGTGAAGCACCTATAAATGCTCTAGGAAAAGATTTGCGCTAGCTTCACACGCGGCAAAGGTGACCGACTGTAGCTTCTTTTCCGCAAATTAGTAGTAGTACGACCTTACTGGCATGCGAATAAAATGTTTTGAGCTCTGTTCCGTCTTTTTATTTCGCAACCCGCTTATAACAATTATCGGTTATAACGATGGGATTTCCTTGGCACTTGGATATTGTTATAAGTGGACTAGACTGTACCTGCTCACCAAGGCCCTAAAATAATAATAATAATAAATAACAAAAAAACAGGAGTTTTTAGTTGCCCCAAGTGAACCTATCCAAAGGCAAAGTTTCCCGAACAAGCATTACGGTGTCACCAAGACTTACCAACCAATCATGCTACTAGTGATAACATACAATTATCCCCCCCCCCCCCCCCCCCCCCCCCCCCCCCCTCCAATTGCACTCACCTATATTTGCCACTCCCATGACTACACCACAGGTAATTCAACAGCTTTAGGACTTCTCGTTTCAGAAATGGGCACTCCGAATCGCGCTTGACGGGTCGCTCACTGTGGATGTATATTACCAAGCACTTCAGTGGTGTGACCAACATTCGGTACTCAAAGGCCAAATTTCACCTCGACCAAATTTATTTTTAATAGGTAGTAAGTAATCAGCTGGGACACAACTGGTAGCCCCCTGAAACGCCTCGTTAATCAGTCAAAAGCGTTTAAAAAAGCTCCACCGCAGACCTTACTGCACTTGCCGGCGGCTCACGTAAACAGCCATGACGCGCCTGTGACACTCCAACCAATGGGGGCTTCTTCCTCTAGCAAGCCATGCAGCTGAAAAACCGGCCGAGCTCTGCTGCGCACGCTTCACCCATTTGCTACCCCGCACGCGCGTAGAGCTTGCACGCAGGCTTGCTCCCGAGCTGCTGACCGTCTGGCTGCTCGCTGGACGGCTGCAACGTCACTGCAATGGCCACGCTCTCCTCGATTTCGGTTTCAAAATCGCCGATTTTCGCTGACTGCTTGCAGCGTCCACGTGCACATTTCAGTTGTTGGATTTTGCATGTTGCTTTGTTTTTCAGCAGACTATACAGAAATAGTGTTTTCAAGAGGTCGAAACTTTGGGTGCAGTTGGCACTTTATCATCAAGTGAACGTTATATGATGCAGCAGCAGCAAGTTTAAACTGGTGTATCCAAGACGAGTGATAGATGGTGCACGCCAGTAATGACTTACAAGCCTACCGTCACTCAGTATTTGCAGATCGCCCTAACTGGTTCTTTAGCTACGTTTGGGCGATCCTCTTTTCCCAATCCCCACACTGCATGCATGAGTGTCCACCTTGAAAGACAAGAGCCACCTTCCTACTTGCTCACCTGCAAATGTGGCCAAGAGGCCTCTAACGTTGGGTCGTCTTCCTCTGGATCAAAGTCTGGGTTTTCACTTGGAGGTAGTGTCCGGAAGAGGTTCGCCGAGATCTGCACACACGCACAGAGAGAATGACCGACTCTCTCTCTCTCCGCCATGAGGTGCATGCAGTCCAGCACACGATACCAGCTGTTATTCACTCAAGCATACACAGATGAGCGAGAAAAACGTTTCGCGGTTAACTAACAAATCAATTTGCACGCACTGAACAATCCCCAAAACAAGGTGCCAAGATAATAGTGACTGCATCCAATAGCAGTAACAACAATAAAAAAAAAAAAAAGAGTCGCAAATAGGCAAGATGAATTCTTCTATCCCATTTTTTTTTTGTGTGTGTGTGTGCGCGAACACAACAGTTCACAGCCCAATGCAACGGTGATACTGGAGCATGTGAATATCCCTTGAACTTTGTTTCCTTGTTTTTAAGCGAAGCAAACTCAGCATTTCCTACCGCTGTACACTGTTTCAACTGTAAAAACGACGTTATGGACAACCGGCATCACTTAATGGTTTCTCCAACCACACTTGGGAACAAGTTAAGAATGGCAATAGCTCACGGTATGGCATCGCTCTGCCTAAGTGACGCACCCGGATGCCAACGGGCACCCGCGTTTTGAAATGAGATTGCTATGAATGTGTGATATCGTCTGCCATTACTGACGTAGGTGGTTCGTCGTCCCTGCAATGGTTTATAAACATACTAAGTCCACAAAATGAGGGAAACGGCTCGTCCCCTGTTCAAAATATTCCCATTAACGCACTACTTGCGCCGCGCAGAGCAACATCCGGCTGCAATGATGAGGCACAGAGGCAACTTAGTTGCAACCGAGTATAGAACATTCCCTTCTCTCCATTGCCAGCACCTGTCGAACAAAGGCTTTTAATAAAGGCTAAAAGCATTCCGTGAATAAATAGAACAATTTAATGTGGCTAAGAACAACACTAATAAACACAAAACGATCGCAAAAAAAAAGGGGGAGCAAAAATATTGATTTTATAATAAACAAATAGTAATAAAAAAACCCAGCCTCCTATCGCCACAATCGCAACCCGGCACTGCCAACAGTAAGTACCATGCGAATGATCTCCGGGTAGACAGGCTCTGTGAGCACCCCGCGTCCCGCGGTGACGTAGTCCACCAGCTCGTTGAGGGTGGCCCGCTTGACCTCCTTGCCCTTGATGTCCGCCACGGGGTCCATGAAGTCAAACACCACGCTGCACTGGCGCAGCTTGCGGATCAGAAGCTCCTCCTGCTCCCCTGGCCCCACGTCTGCGAGGAGGAGGAGGAGGGGGAGCGTTAGGGAGTGGGGAGGAGGAGGAGGAGGGCACCGAGTCGGCACACTCAAGACTCGCACAAGGAGGCTGCCTGACATGGCGAACGGCGCCTCAGATAACGCATCTTTACCATTCAAAGGGCCCTGAAACAGCCGATGGGTGAGGAGGGGGAGCATTAGGGAGTGGGGAGGGGACCAAGGAGGAGGGCACCAAGCCGGCACTCGAGACTTGTGTAAGGCCGTCCGACATAGTGGATGGCCTCAGAAAATAACCCAGCATCTTCACCGTTCAAAGGGCCCTGAAACAGCATATGGGTGAGGAGGAGGAGCATTAGGAAGTGCAAGGGGACCAAGCCAGCACTCAAGACTCGTATAAAGCCATCCGACATAGCGTACACCATAGCGGATGGCCTCAGATAACCCAGCATCATTACCGTTCTAAGGGCCCTGAAACAGCCTACGTCAACGGTTTAGAACCAGCAACGCGTTGCGTAGCGGAGTGCGCCAGTGAATGCTGCAACTACAAATCAAACGGGCAACAAACCCACACAGCCAAGGTGAAAAAGAAAAGAGAAAAATAAAAAATAAAACATTTCGTCTTGGCCTTGGCTTAATATACAAGAATCAAACTGACCTTTTGGCAACAAGACCCCTCAGATGTTACGAGTAGCTGCCAACACCTTGCTGCACTAACACTTGCTACACCATTGGGGTCTACTTTTATGTCTCCAATTTCCTTCTGATCAAAAACAAATAATAGTAATAATAATAATAAAAATAATAAAAAACAATAAGGTACTTCGACGCAAAGTGAAAAACCTTAGAGTGGTGCGCTTCCAGAGCCATTCGCACCATCTGAATGCAGCTAGAGCAGTTCCTCACCTTTCCGCCCCCACTCCACCATAAACGCGTTCAAACAAATCCGTTTCATAACACCTAATTCAAGATCATTTATGAAAATTAATCAATGCCCTTCCAAAGCTACTGCAACGACATGCTACTGGACAGCAGCACAGTTGTTAAAACCCTTGCAGTAGGATTCGCCCCGAAAGAAAATGTGGCATATGCGACTCCCATCGCTGAACTTTTTGTTGATTTACGGCCTAGCCACCAAAGAAAAAGCTCTGGGCAGTACTCAAATTGCACTCACACGTTTTCGTTCTTGCTGGCATTTAGTGGCAGAACTCGAATGAGCAGACGAAGAGGAGACAGCCTCGCCATAAAATGGGGCACAGTGCACAATTCATTTCCAGCAATCGATGATCCCAAAGTAACCGAATCCCGAATGTTCCACTTCAAAAAGTAACTTAAGCACTGAGACCAAAAGACGTAAACACGAGTAACACAGACTCAGTTGCGCGCACTCAGTAACCTGTAATGCATTATGCACGTGCCGTCGGAGCAACACACACAACGCCACTGCACCAAGGGCACACACTGATCGGCGCCCGATCGGTATTGCAATGCAATGTTTCCTGCACTGCTTAAGTCAGTCGTAACGTCACAATGCCTGCCCACAAACCCACCAGGCTATGCTACTGTACGCTTTTGTGATGAGCAGTGAAGCTGCTTGATAATCACACAGCCTCGAGAAAAACTGTTGTGATAAATAACGAGGCGATAACATTAGTTCCCGAGACCCCATGCTGGTTATTCACCGACAGAGAAGCAAACACATAAAGAAAAGAAACGCACGAGGTGGAGAAAAAAGATAAGGCTCAGGTTTGAGTCCGACATCGCGATGTTTTTTTTTTGCTTTCCGAATTTTTCAGTCATCGCGATCTTCTTAATACTTCTTTTTTACTGTTTTTTTACTATATCAAGAAGGTCGACGCACAGGATTTCTAGAATGGGTTGAATTACGTTTAATATAGGTTGTGTTCTGTGTCATTGGGCTGGGTTAGATAAGGTTTGTTGCAGTTGGGCTGGAGTTGGGTATGTTAGGTTACGTTGGGACGTATTATTATTCAGCAAATATTACGCCAGCCAGCTTTTATGGAAACTGCGGCGTAGTGAATTTCCCGGAGGTAATTCTCACGGCTGCCGTGAGATTAGACGCAGCCCTAATGTTTTACCCAATGTGCACCAACTTGCACAACAATGTGTTTCTATACGGACTCAAGCTGTGGACCTTAAAAGGCAAGAGAGGAGGAACCAGGGTTGTTGCAATGGACAGAAAAAACTGGGTAGCATCTGATCTCACCGTTTTCAACAATCTGACTGCACAAATGCGGAAGAATGTCTCCGGACAATTTTCGGCGGAACCCAGCTTTGTCAATTTCTTGAATCCTCACATCCCACGATCGTTTCGCATTCTCAATGTTATTACGTCCTTCACCTCAAGAGTGCGCAAAATGCGCGAGACATAAGAAAGGGTCGATCCTTAAGAGTTGATCATTGGCCAATCCTCGGCCTCGGAGACATAAGAGTCGATCCTCGGCCAATCCCCCTTTCTGGGTACGTGCCACCCTGTGCAAGTAGGCTACTTACACCAAAATTTGAGACGCTTCTCCATTTAACATTCCACAAATAGCCTATAAACCTTTCGTTACACTGCAACTAGAATTCACTTCTCTCGCTTGGTTCCTCTATCAGAATTACTTGAAGGGACACTGAAGATGAAACCAAAGTTGCATCTAAATTGATAGATTGGCATCCACAGAAAAAGAATCGACCAGTCTCTGGGTCAGTAACCTTGAAAATAATCTCGTAAATATAAAAAAATGAAGCTATCAGCCGCCCCGCAGAGATGATGTCAATGATGACCGAGTGGATGTGCCAAGAGTCATGTGACGAACAAAACAGAATGGGAACCGCGCACACAAGCTCTCAAAGAAACACAAAATTTTTGCACGTTCTTTATAAGTCATAAACAATTATAAATGTACAGGTATAATTCAAGCCGTGCCAACATTCGCAAGCTGCCTAGCCACGGCACCCATGGCGGTTGCGATGGTTATTGTAGGTTAGGCAAAGTCACGTCAGTTACCTCCTCGTTTACATAATGGCGGCAAGTAGCGCGTCAGCCTTCCACGGTTCCGCTCTTCTGCGGATAGTAATTTGTGTCTGATAGAACAAGTTTTTTGCTCCCTCCTGTAGCGCTGTCAGCCCAAACAAAGTTTTGCACCCAGGCCGGGTGCAAAATTATTAACTATATTATTAAACGAAATTATTAAACAATAAATTGAACTAGAATTGCAAACCTTGAAGCCTCCCCCCCCCCCAACCCTCTTTCAACTTTTTTCCAAAATATATGTTTGTAGAGCGCAGCGAAGAGTGTCAATTAGTTAATCTTGTGGCTGAGAAGTTCCTGAGGTACTGATCTACGCCCATTACATAACGTAAAAACTCACCCCAACAATTTCATCCCTTTCACAGACCGGGCATTGTTTGTGGGCACGAGTGAAGTCATGAAAGCCATATAGTGGCTTTTGGCCGGCTTCAGTTCCTTTGCGGCAACAAATACATTCGATAGCCTTAAAGAAATTCACATTGGATGAAATAATAGGCCTCTTTTATTTGATATGAGCCTATTTCCCAGGCAAAGTGATGGACTCTGATATCACTTTTCTGCAACGCGCCTCCTTCAGCTGTTCATTTCGGAGTTTACTTTTTCGCACCTTCAGCACACGTTTAAACACACCACGAGGAGTTATCTGCTTGGCAGGCGTACTATAAAATTCAATAAAAGTGTTTTATAGCCTTTCACAAAATGGATTTGTTTCGGTAATGCTAGGATTCTAAATACCCTTAGTTTATTGTGAGGCCGTATTCGTCGAATTATGTACACACATCTCATTCTTTCTTTACCTGAAAAACAGTAAAAAATACTGGGTGCGCAGACACTGCGTCAACCATTCGCAAACCTAAAAATGCTGAAATGCTGAACATGCCATGCAATATATGACCTGTTAGCTTGCATGTACAGCAGAGTTTATGAGCTGTATGCAAATAAAAATTAAAGCCGTTCGACTCAATGTGAAAGCTGTCGGAAGGGCAGAGCAGTGATTCGCCATAATGGGCTGTAGCGCCGTTATCCTGCACTGCCACTTTATTTCCCTACATAATATCGCAAAAACCAACCCAACGAGCGTTCCTAACTAAATGAATGCGGACGCTGCCGGCTAATTGCCAACAGTTTACCTACAAAATGTACCCACAGTTTTCTCTGCACTAAAACTACGGGGACAGTATGACAAGCGCCAGTGGTTCATGAGTTCGGAACGCTTACGACTATATATAATCATAAGCGCTTGGCTTTCGAAGCCTCTGTGGGACGCCATGACGACGCAACACCGTGTGGCTCTACTTGGGTCGAGCGAGCGAGCTATGATGACAAGGCGAGCCCTTTAAGTGCTCTGCACTTAAAAGAGGGTGCTGTACGCTCGTAAAAAGCACAAAAATGTTCAAGCAGTTAACCACTGTTAAAGCACAAAGAGCTTAGAAAAATCAACCTGAAGTTTAATTTGCCAACATGACAAACAACAGCAAGCACTTTTACTGTGCTGAATAAACCCAACGTCAGCGGCCAGCAACGAACGCCAATTTAGCTGCTTTGCCGGCCTAAATACTGCAGTCGTTGCTGGCAGCCAACCATAAAGGCATCAAAGGGCGCCTAACGCGGAAGCCTAAACAAACCTCAGTTTAGCTGCCAAGAATGCTGAAACCAGCCAAGTACTTCACAGAGGGGCTAATGTACGTGGGTTTCGCATGGGTGGCATTGCAAGTTGCGCAAGTTGGTGATACATCCTGGGAAGAAGCATGAAAAAGACGACTACATAGCGCTCCGTCCCGTGTGTTCTTTTCTACGTAGTCAACTTCTTCTCACTTCTTCCCAGGGCATTGTAACGTTAATGAAATTGGGGCTACAACCATCGGTAGTAGCCGCAGACAATCGTGTTGCTGGTGCTTGAATACAGATGGTAAGAATGCTCTCGTCATATTTTTACATGGCATGCCATTCTTGCCTTAGAGAAGTGACTATGAACCGTGGGTGTGCGAGAGGTGTTAGTATACTAGCCATTAAACAGCTCTGCATCTACGCACGACACTGATGTGACAATTGTCAGCTAGCTCCGATGATTAGAAGAATTGTCTCCGCCGAGAAACGAAAACGGTCGACTACGAAGCACTCAGCCACTCGACACCACCAAAGACCTTCTGAATTCTCAAAACCTAGTTTCTCCTATTCGATGTTCATTCGAGCCATGACCTAGCTGACACAATTTCCCTCACAGCGTTACAGTGCACGAAATTGTACACTTCATAATGAAGTGCCAGCAATAATTAGCTTCTATGCATCGCTGTTAATTCATTAAAAGTAACAGCAACGAAGAGACACCACCACACCCCACATCCTGCCTCACCCAACGGAAGACCCGACAAGGCTGTTAACCTTGAACCCCCCCTCCCCCAGTCCAGGTGCCAAAAACAATCCCATCATCACGTTACGTCACTCCCAACGTAAAAGCACTCGCCGCCTCAGGGATTACGCGCTTGCACAAAGAGAAATACAAAACGCCAGCCAACGGCACGTGCTATCAGCCGATGCTCACTATCGACAGCGAAAGGGTCTTTACGACACACTTCCTTTTCCGGCGGTACACACTCTCCCTTCTTTACCGAACGGCCGCGCAGAGGGCGAGGCGACACGCTCCACCCGTCCCCTCGCCAAGGCCGGGAGGGGCGTTGGAGTGTGCGTTCCCAACAGGAGCCCAAGCACGGCGTGCGTATTGTGACCGCTGAGGCGTGCGCCACTGTCAGCGGCCGTCAGGCACGGCCGAAAAGGAAGCGGAATTGTCACCGGCGGCGACGACACAGGAAGATGCGCTTGTGCAGGCAGGCAGGCAGGCAGCCGAAGGGAACGCACGCCGACGTGGTGGGGGATTGCGTCTCAGTGGCGGGCGTGTTCCTTGCACGCTCGTGCGGAGATGTACACTTGAGACGAGAAGGATTCGGTGGGGGAGGCGGCGGCTCGTGCAGGAAACGGGCGGTTAAACGCAATTGGAGGACTATTGGCGCGATGTCAACAGAGGGACCGCGCACCTCTGAGAGAAAAGAAGCGCGGGAACCTTATGCGAGACGGGGCTGAATGAGGGTCCACGCAGGAAAGAGTAGACTGCAAGATGATTAAACTCAAAGCTTCCGACACACCTCTCAGGCGGCATACATGCCATCTCCTATATGACTTACACAGCGGCCCAGTTATGTTGCATTCAGATTGAAACTTTTTCCTAAAACACAAGAAGGACAAATTAAGAGGGAAAAAAAAAAAAATTAAAACCGTTCCACTCTGTGTGAAAGCTGTCGGAAGTGCAGAGCAGTGATTTGCCATAACGGGCTGTAGCGCCGTTATCTGCTCACTGCTACCACCCAATGCAATTCAAATTTCCCGCCTTCGCAGTGCTTGCGCGCCCCCTGCCTGAATCTGCGCCCGCGGGAGTTCTGTTCTTTTTGTGCTTGCTTTTCCTCCCACACGTGCCGGCGTTGCACTGCCACTTTTTTCCGCCTACTATCGTAGAAACCAAACCAACGAGCATTCCTAACTAAATGTATGCGGGCGCTGCCGGCTAATTACGCATATTTTGCCTCAAATGTACATGCAGTTTTCTTTGCACTGAACAATGGGGAGATATATGACAAGTGCCAGTTGTTCACAAGTTTCAAATGCTTATGACTATATAAACCGCTTGGCTTCCAAAGCCTCTGGGTTACGCCGCAACGACAGCCGCCGCTACGACAGAATGCCGGCTCTGTTGGGTGCAGTGAGCGAGCTACGATGACAAAGCACGGCCCTAAAGTGCTCTGCACTTAAAATCCAAATTTGTGGGTTTGCGAGCCAGAGCTACACCTTGGATAGTGAGGCGTGCCGTAGTGGAGGGCTCCAGATTGGTTTCGACGACATGGGGATCCTAATGTGTTCCGAAATCTCAACACACAAGCGTTCTTGCTTTTCACCTTCACCTTCACGCGGGGATCGAACCCACGTCCTTGGGCTCAGCAACACAACACTTTAGCCACTGAGCTGCTGTGGTGGGTGTTGGCGAAATACAAACAGGTCCACGTCAACCTGTCTGACCTTTCGCTCTATGCAAGCAAGCGCCTCAGCCGAGAACACACACCAAATTAAAAAGACGGCAGCCAAGTGGAGACCAAGTGAAAAACCAAGTGGAAACCCTTATAAAAGAGGAAATAGAAACACTGCAAAACCAGGAGGCTAAAACAATCCTTGCTCTATGAAGTAACAAGATTAGTCTGTGTAATTGTAAGTACAGCCGCGGCCTTCTATTGGGAGACTCTAGAGGCATGTACAGGTTCACTGATTCAGTAAGAAACAACAACAACAAAAACTTGCATAGCACACAGCAGAACTTATTATGGGACATAATGTACAGTGGGAGTCGTACCGAAACCTAAAAAACGACAAAAAGCTGGGTTTCACGTTACCTAAAAACAGACATAGAAGGTTTTCAACTGCAAGATCGTGAAAACTGTATGAATTATCCCAAATTACATTAAACCATACTTAATGCCTAGTTCTGGAATAATTTCGTTTAAATATTTCGAACTTTCGTGAAAGGTTTTTTTTTTTTTGTTAGTTTGTCGGATTTACACCGATACACCTTGTTGAGGTAACCTTTTGAGGCGAGTTAAGTCTAGCCCTGCATGCATTTTTATGGAAAAATTTCTCACGTTTTGGGCTCTTGCTAAAGAGCTTCTTTCAAAATCCTCCAAATTGTCCGAAATTACGAAATCACTGTTTCGAAATCAACCGAAGTTTGCGGCAACCATTCCTGTGCCCAGGCTTTGTTTTGCTGCGAGACATCGCAAGCACACCTGGTTCTTCCTTTCCCTGTAGTAATGGCTTGGCACTCCAAGCCCATTGCCCTAATGCTGGCGTAATAGTCTCGACAATAATTGGCACGCATCGCTTCCTTACAGCTCAGGGTCATGTTTACGCGCTTCTCTTCCTCGGGGCGCGTTGCTGGACACGCCTACCGCGTGTTGGCAAAGCCTACTCCACCTGCAAGCAGTAGTACTTTGGTTTGCAACCCCCAACATTCTTTTATGTCCGTATACACGGTTTTACCTCCGCACTTACTTTTTACCATTTTATCCCTTTGCTACCCGGCGTGTACAATTGTACACACAACTTTTAATGGCATTTTTGTAATTTACAATCGTCATCATCCCCACTTGAACCACTCAGCCAGCATTCGCATTTCCCGCTTTACGGCAGGAAACTGCGAATGCTGGCTGAGCGGCTCAAGTGGGTTTCAAGAACACCTACTTGACACGCCAAATGCTCGGCGCGTCAAGTAGGTGTTTTGGTTTTACGTTTTCTATCGAGTTAAAACGTTTATTAAAGCAAAACTGAGGCTGTTACCTTAATATATAAGGGCTACAGATCACAATAACGTGTACAGGTTTTCTATTGCAGCAATGGTTTAGGAAACGGTGGTCACGTTGACGATAACGTGTTTACGATTAGGACACGACCCAATTTATTACCTCCTTACGAGATCGAGTTGTTTACGGTTTTTAAGTGAAATTTCGGTTACCAAACGCATACAGACGCAGTTTCAATTCGTTTTTCTGATGGCTAATCCTAATGCGTGTCTCGCAAAGGTTTCATTGCGCAAATAAGGGTTTCGTTATTTATGTAAGACACTAGTTACATAAACTCCCGCAAATGATGTATCAAAGCAAAAAAAATACCGGCTGCACTGACAAGCTGGTGGGAAACGCAGTGTTTTTGTCGCGCTGAAAGCTATAACGTCACTTCGTAATCCACGTTTGCTTGGAGGCAAGTATTCGGGTGCGATGACACCAAATTCTTTCAGTCTGAACAGCGCCGCACAATAACAAACGTGGAAGGTGGAAATTTTCCAGTACGGCCTGCAGACCTCGAACGTCATCAATGCCGCATATTCCTTTCACTTCATTCCAGAGGTTTTTCCCTAGCTGAAATCCATCATATGTACCACGGCCTAGGAATTATCAATGACAATGGCTTTATTCCCAAACAGCACAGTATAGAAGTCACACTACATGCATTTATAGGGTCAACAGATCACATAATAGACGCCCCTCTTTAACCCTGTTCAGTTTTTATTTTATTCAATTCTCGGGCCAATTACTCCGAGCTCTGCTCTGCAAACCCCTCCCATCTTATATTATCCAAGCTCTTCACTTTTCTGTGATAATTAAATGCCCCACGCGTCATCCCAATTTGACAGGCCCTTCATCCAGCACCATGCACAAACCTGCTTCAATTCCTTCACTCAGCTCTAATCCTTTATCTTACTTGTATCTCCTGCTTTGCACCCGAAAAGAAATCCACTGAGCGCCCACAATCCATAACAAAGTAGACACGCGACAGCTGAAACAAATTCTACAATTGCCAACCAATTAGGCGATATGAACTAGCCCCAGCAGAGGCTTCATGCAAACATCAAAGCCAAACGAAGAGATTACTCAACACTAAATGACAATAAGCTGTATTCTGCCACTTTCGAAGCCTGCAGGCTGCTTAAAATTGTCTCCACCACTCTTGGATATTATCAGACTTTAACCAAAAACCAATATTTCGAGCATAAATTTGTGACACTTCTATCGCCCAACTTTATTCTACATCTCAGTTCGGAAAACTTCTTCGAGATGCCCCTCGCCAACCCAAAATGCTTCAAAAATAAACAACCTCACCGCCCTTTACAAGAACGAGTAGGATGTGCGCAAGAGCAGTTCATAACCTTGTGCGGAGCTGCATTCGTGCAAGCATTCGCGAGTCTCCCAAACTCCTACGTACTCGAGGCGCAACGTTTATTCCATTTTGAAAGCCGTCGCACCCAATTCAGAGAACAGCGACGGACGACGGGGGGTACACACACACACACGCATAGATAGACGGATAAATAAAGTGAGAACTGAATTACCCACCCAGCACCTTCCCAATCCATCCAAAAGACGCCTCCTGGCCCATCAACGACGGCCGCCGAAAGTGGTCGCTTCCCAATCCGTCACGGCGCGTCAAATTTTTCCGGCCGAAATTTATTTATGTTCGCCGACCTTCCGTGCGCCGGCGAGAGGCAAATGCAAAAAGGGGGGTGCACGGCGACGGGGGGCATTCGCCAAACGCGACGTGGCGACCGCGAAAACAAAAATAACAATCCCACGCCGGTTGCCGCCACGCTTGCCACACAGACTCGGGGAATGCTTCTATTTTTACGAAGCCCCCGCACACGCGGGCGAACACAGCTGAGCCACCACCGACAGCTGGCGTCCGACATGCTGAGCAAAGAAGAAGAAGAAAGAAAAACAAAAAAAAGGAGCTCTTTTTCTCTTTTTCTTTTTACGAGACGAAAATTGAGGGTGAAGGAGGGGTGGAAAGGTGAAGAGAAAGATGCCAGAGCAGATAAACGTCAGAGACTGGTTCTTTTCCCGCGACCGGTCCTTCTGGCCTTTGCACGGAGTTTACGCTCCAGGGCGAACGAAACGAGATTTGCACTGCGATGCAACCGAGCGTCACGAGCTTCGGCGCTTACCCTAAAGAGAACCTAAGTATCTTCGATAGATTGTGCCACATGATGAATGCGCGTAACCGTGCCAAACATGTTATTTAGCACCTATTAGCCGTTGCACAGAGTTTATACTCGAAGGCCAACACAACTGCTCTACAACACAATCAATCGTCACGAGCTCCAATGCTTAATTAACCCTATGAGAAGCTAAATTTTTGATAGATTGCGCCCAGATCTTGCGTAATGAATGCGCATAACCAATCCAAATGTGTCTTTCCGAAAAACTCTGGCACATTTCCCCGAACTAAAACGAAGCGTAAAGGGGTTAAGTGGGGGAGCAAAAACCATTGCGCTGCTGCGAGAGTATAAACCAGCACTGTTAATTCTCTCCGAACACGTATCTGCCTTGGCTTGTTAAATGTGTCCCCATTAAAGCATTCCAGTAACGCGTAATATGTGGCCACGCAAGCCAGGAAAAATTGCATACCAATAGGTTACATCCCCAACACGATCATGGTTTGGAGTACTGACACAAAATCCTTGCGTCAGATTTCTTTTGCCACTATTGTTAAAGAGAGTACTGACACACAATTTTGATACCTAAAAAATGATATAATTGGCCTTCAGTAGTTTGTACAGATGCCTCACAGAAATTTTTGCAGCGATCCGAGGCCGGAATCACATCTAAAATCGATTTTGATTGTCCAGGCCGCGAGCTTCCCACAAATCGCAGCACTAGCGCGATCGCTTTCGGCGTGACGAAACATTGGCCTACGTGTCTGGCCGGTTCAGGGTGACGTCATATAGTCGTTTCAGAACCGGAAACGATATCCTATCGCTGCTGTTGTGCGGTGGTATTCGTTTGGGCAGGAGACGTAGGCGTAGCTGTGTGAGCAATGCTTGTAAACGTTGCGTGTTCGACGTCTTTGCTCTTCAGTTCGTTGCCGGCGCATGGTGTTCGGCACTGGTGCCGAAAACGGCGTGGTGCGCGATGTCGACGGGCACCGCGGTGATGCGGCGGTGCGCGTCGCCGAGCTCGCCCAAGTTGTGCTATGGCAAGCTCGCGGTATGCGAAGTACTGCTCGTGGAAGCCTGCCCGAGCAAATCGACGACGACGCCAAGGTGCATTATTTTCCACGCGACGACATGCAGCGCTAAATGTGGACTTCATGGAGTGCGTGCACGCCGGCGGCCGCAAGAACTGTCGCCCAAGCCAGCGGGCTCGGGGTTGCACGGGTCACCTTGGGTGTTGGGAACTTAGTATCGTGGCGACTATTTGATCGCTGGTATCTGTACAACTGCGAATGACCATCCCTTACACAACTTTTCACCACACTGTCATCCCCTTTTTCACATATGAAGCTTTATTTTGGCAATAATTTCCGTTTCTGCGATCGGTGACCAAGACATCTGCCGCGGCCTGTTTTGATTTTACCGCGCAGGTGGCGCCATCTTTCGACCGCTCGCCGCACCTGCCGCACCGTGGTGCCGACAGTGCTGGGTCGGAGTGGTCGGAGCGCCGAACCTCCACTGCTGGTCAGCGTAGGCTTGCCATCGCGGCAAATATCTGAACGCCACTTTTAAATTCAGCGCTGATAACAACTCCTAGCACAATTTTCAACACACTGACATCTAGTTTTTCGCATGTAGAGCTTCTTTTTCGTGATCAGATTGATTAGAAGAGTGGCGACAAGCTATTGCTGTCACGGTCTGCGCCGGTTCGAGCCGCAGTGATATTAAAAAATGGACGACGGCGAAGGCATCGCCGGCCTAATCGCCTGGCCAAATAAAGTTGTTCTGTCTGTCGGGTGGCAGTGACTCATCCGAGTCTGAAGATTCAGACGACATGTCGACTGCGCGGGCGAGTCGCGGACCATGTGCAATCGTAGCAGACGATGCGGCGAACGCATGGAGGAAAGAAAAACCGTCCTGACGTCACGGGTGAGACCGTGACGTAAGGCCTGCCCGTTGCAGGCTGGCCTTCGAACGGCATTTCCCGCGCGGCGACCAAATTTGAATTGGTTGCAATAAACGGTGCTATAATTAATTCTGTGTTGGCGGCTGACGGCTTTCGTTCGATTTTCGTTAATTACTGGGCCAATAGGTATTCTTTACAGCATAAAAACTGAAAGCGAGATATTTCGTGTCAGTACTCCTTTAAGGGCACAGGGTAAGGCAAAATTTTGAAAAAATGACTTTTTGTTTTTCTTTGCAATTAGGGAAGTTCAATTCCTTGTGCACATTTTCCATATTCACACTTGCCTTAAAAAGTCTTATTTCTCGCTAAAAACCAGTTTTCCCGTAAACAAGTAGTAAGTGCCCACATCTTCTTAAAAATGTTCTCAGGGTTTATTGTCATTTTTTTTATCAAAAAACTTCCCGTTTTAGATCAAAATGGTTTTCTGGAACCAGCTGTATTAGGAAATTGCTTAGCAACCATTGCATAGCTGATTTTAAGTGAGGGCAATCGAAAGACCCTGTTGCACGTTTTTTCCACATTTGCCCTTCGAAGCTGCACACAAAAAAACATCTTTTTTGGGCTTCACACTCTAATGATTGCAACATTGGATGCTGTTCTTTCATTAAATGATGAAGCAATGCATGAGCCAGCATTTTGAAATCATTCAGAACAAAACCTGGGCGTAACACCACCATCAAGTGGCTTAAAGAGGTTGACCACAAGCAAAATACTTTGTGAACAGATCTGTACGGATGGTGCACAAAATAGTCAAGGAAGGACAGACGACCGGGTGAAAAGCAAAAAAAATGACTTGACAGTGATTATGAAGCTGGTGCTTTTTAAATAAATGGCTCCAGTGGTGTTTATGGCAAAAAAGTATTGTTTTTCACCTTTTTTTTACTTTAAACTCAATTATCTCAAAACAATGTTTTTTCTTACATAGGTACCATTATTTCCTATATCTTCCAAGACAACGAGCTGATTTTTTTCCCCTGTCATCTACATAACTTGTCACACCTGCTGTACTAGAATTGAAAATTTGCACGTAACAGTTTTTTTGGTACACAACTTTTATTACTAAAATAATGCCAAAATTTAGGTACTAACGGATAAAAAATTATAAAAAACTGAATTTTTTAAGAACGTTCATAATTCTAGTACAGTTAAAAGAGCACAAAATTTGAAAGAAAATGATATATAAGTTATGTAAATACCTATCTTAGATGCCGAGAAAAATGTACCTCAATATGGCCAAAAATACATGGGAGGTGTAGGGCTTACCCTGTGCCCTTAAGGGTGATATTTACTGAACAGCACAAAAGAGGTTTGATTGCAGTGTAAATAATTATCAGCCCCCTCGTTTACTTGCGGAAGTTTCAGTTTCAACAATTGGTTTACCCGGCAGCCCAACGTTTTGAAAATACCACTACAGCACACCCATCTCACGAAAGGTCAGGCCCCACCCACACCACGTCAACAAACTGGCTTCCAATCCAGCTGCCAACAATCTGGCTGCGAATCCGGCTGTCACGCAAGTGCTTACGTCAAAAGGCTCTGTTCTCTCCATTATGTCTCTGCTTTCAGCATTTTCGCACATGCGAAGATTGAAACTCATTTGAAATACAATACACGGAACAGATCCAGTTCAAACTTTCTAGGATATAGCTCCACACCCACAAGACACTATTCCATTAAAAATCTCTGCCCAGAAATTTCATGCCAATCCTCCTTTATGCAAGTCCCAACCCGCTTTTGTAGTACACTGTTTCAACTCCACTTGGGAAAGAAAGATAGACTGCGATGACACTAAGCACTTACCCACTCACACCATGCAAGCAAAGAGTTTGTAACTCTGCCCTCGTATCATTGCGTTCCTTCCTTCTCGAAATTACTGGCAATTGTTCCCAGCAAACAAACAACATGATTCCACAAAAATGTGGAAATTAATTCCTTGGTTCATCACCGAAGTTAAGACTAACGGCCTCCTGCGCTGAATGTGACATTCCCAACAAATGAACGGCGGACTGCTTCCCGAGACCCGCTGACAATGCGGCGAGCTCCTCCATTCAGTTTACAGACGCATAAAGATAGGGGACGGCCCGTGGGGGCTTATCGAGTGGCTGCCACTACAACAGTGGCCTCCGAGTGCCTCGCGTGCGAGCTGTCGTCACCGTCGTTACGACGTTACGACAGACATTGACACTGCGCTCCCGCCGATTGTGATGCAGCAATCTGCCCCTGACGTGTCCGCTCGACAGGCGCGCATTTTTTTGCCACCCTATCGACTTTCCGATCGTTTGAAGAACCCTCTGAAGCAGAGGAATTCGGCCGCTACAAAAACGGCAAGATACACACAGACGAAGAAGAGTAACAAAGGAATGACAAAGTGGAAACGTGTTCCGATCATTTGAATTACCGTTTCCCCACGAGAAAGAAAAAAGTTAGCTTTTTAGCTCTCCCAACGAAGGAAATAACAACACCGTTGTGTGTCGTACGTAGCACAGCAACTATTTTTTCACTCATGTACAGACCACATGATCCGCCATGAACTACAAGCCCCGCAGGAGTGTCTTCCATAAGAAATCAGCACCAAGCACTCACAAATGGTCGCCCCCACTGAAATGCGTGGTTCTCTTTTTCAACCTCTAAGAAATGTTCGACACAGATACGGCACACAACTTTTTAGTTGCAATTTTCATTATCATCATCAGCCTGTCTACGCCCACTGCAGGGCAAAAGACCTCTCCCACAGATCTCCAACTATCCCGGTCCTGTTCTAACTGCAACCAATTTATCCCCACAAACTTCTTGATCTCATCTGCCCACCTAACTTTCTGAAATTTTTAATATTTTAACATTCTAATTTTAATTAAAGCTTAAATTAATTAAATTTAGTTTAATTTAATTAATTTAATAGTTACAATTTTAATACACCGACAATCCATATCTATTGATCTAAAGTACAGATAAATCTATATTTTATCTATTTTTAAAATATGCCATGGGTACTGCATTTCATCAAAGAAAGAAAGAAAAAAAGGTGGGGGATGTGAACAACGAATGATTTCCTAGAAAGCTCCTTCTGTACTGTTTGCAACTACATTCATGATACTATTTTGCTAGGCAGTTATTGTAAATGCGAAGGACAGAGACTGTATAGAAGCTAAACATGCTTGTACAGCAAGTGATTGGGAACTGTTATCAGCAAAGTACATGCAAGCCACCCCACCTAAACTGAACTAACCTAAACTATACAACGGCGAAAACCAAATGTCCACTGCCCTAGGGAGACTTGCTACATCTGGGCATTCTTTTATTTGCGAACTGACAGAGCTTGAAACAGCGCGCAGTAATCGCATTGCGAGCTTAAAAAAAAATTGTTCTTAATTTTAAAGGTGAAATTTTTGCAGAGGCAAACTTTTGTGAATTGAAGGCGATTCACAAAATATGTGCTTCACATTACCTGTTAAAAATGCTACCAAGTGTCAATGTTTAACTGGGTGTCAGTTCCCTTGGAGCAAGCCTCTGAACCAACCATACGTAGGAATACTAACCCACTTCGATCGGACCTGACGAAAAATTGCTCGGAAAATCAAATCACGTCATGTGCATCCCAAACCAAATGTTTCCAGCAACATGCAGGACAATTCCGTTCGATCGAGCCTTGAGCAGTTAACGAACAGCTCTGCAAACACTGCCTAACCACCTTATCAGATCACAGTTTCAAACGTGCCCAAACATCCAAATTCTTGTCGATTTTACACATATTACTAATAAGAAAGTATTCTTTAATGTTTTTTTACTGTCACAGTCATCCTCCAAGCAACATTTGGCAATGCTGCTAGGTTGACAACGACCTACCCACGTCGCACTTGAACCAATTAGATGTCACCTGTGATCATTCCCTGAAAAACTGCACAACTTGTAAGGGGAAGTAAAAGTCAATAATTATGACTTTGCAAATCTACACAGCTGCTTTTAAGCTTTGAGTGGAAAAAGCTCGCAGTAGACCTCAGCTCTACTGGTTCGCACAGCATTAGAACAAACCGGTACCAAGCCAAGACAAGCCTCTCCAGAGTGGGGAACAACATTGGACAGGTGTCGTGGATGGCATACGTGCCCTACTTCACCGCACCAAAAGGACTGCAAATCCGAAGAGACCGTTTTTGTGCGCAAAGAGCGGAAGGTACCTGTGCACGACACTGACGGATAACCTGTAGGTTTCTGCGTAGGCTAGCGAACAGTGCGCGCCAGGGAACTGTCAAATGGAGCAACCGTAATGGGACAGTGTTTACTGTTTCACTTCCTTCGTGGGAAACAGCTTAATAGTTCAGTAAGAGAGGGAGAGATTGCTATGATGTCATCATCATCATCATCATCAGCCTGTCTACACCCACTGCAGGGCAGAGGCCTCTCCCATTAATCTCCAATTATCCCAATCCTGTGCTAACTGCGACCAGTTTATCACCGGAAACTTCTTGATCTCATCTGCCCATCTAACTTTCTGCCGCCCCGCCGCAACGCTTGCCTTCTCTAATGTTGTCATTCCTCTCCAATGACCTCCCCATCACATTTTATGATTAAGTCTGCTGCAGTACGCTCCAGTTTCTTCCGACAGGACCAAACTTTTGCAGTAGTTTGCAATTTTTGTCTGTTCCGAGCAACACCTGACACAAACAAACAAACAAAAAAAAAGAGAAAGAGAGAGAGAGAGAGAGAGAGAGAGCAAAAACTACTTCAAGCTTAGCCTAGGACTGCCAAATAAAGAAACAAAATCTGCAAGGTTTTGTCAGCGGAGACCAGAATGTTTTTTGCAATGGTGAAAGAAGGCTTTCAAAAAGTATTTAAAAACCCTAATATTGCATTCAAGCCCTTGTCTGCAAACCAGGCCTAAACAGAGACGCCAGCAACACGCCCTGCACTGCAGTCATCTGACTATGACACTGTCTAAAGAAATATTGTTTGTGCAGTACACTAGAAGTGGCTCCTGCTAATGCAATACGTTGAAAGAAATTAAACAATGTGGTGTCGTCACTTTGTACTTACTGTTGCATGCAAATCATAATCAATTAATATAATTTAATAATAATAATAATAATAATCATAATATAAAACAACAACAACAACAACAACACTAAAATTGATTGTAACCCCAGCGCGGGTTGCTCAGTGGCTAAGGGCTTGTGCTGCTGAGCACCGAGGACGCGGGTTCGATTCCCGGCTCAGTGCTGGCCGCTTTCTCGATGGAGGCGAAGAAGGCAAAACGCCCCTGTGTGCGAGATCTCAGGCACACGTAATTAATAAGATTCCAAGGCTAGTCAAAATTAATCCAAAGCCCTCCACTACAGCGCTCCTCATCGCCCATGTTGTGCCGGCGCGTTAAACCCCACAATCATCATCAATAAAATTGATGTTTCATGAGCCTAAATGTAAAAAAGAATTCATAAGCATTACTGAACCAGATATGGGGAGGGGGGAGGGGGGTTTTATAAGTCAGTCATGCTTTCATACAAGGATGAGGGGACGGGGAGACATGCTAATTTTACAGAGAACACGCTGCTGTCAAATGACCCTAATCTGCCTATTACGTATCAACATAAGAGAAGAAGCTACCAAACGCGAAATAAAGAGTGGAAATTCTCATCTTGACACAACCACTTCGTAACGAATACAGTGCGAAACGGTGGCCGATATTCCCGAATCCCCCCCACAGGCCACTCAGCCGAATACGAAGTGAGCTTTCCATCTGACACGCCGCGGCACGACTGCTGCCTAACGGCCGAAAGGGCGAGCTGCTCAACTCGGGGACACACCCAATTTGATTATTGCCTCCTCCCCCTCCCCCCCACCGGCGACATTAGCTCCAACGGCATTGCCTAGGTAATACGGTAGCCGTGCGTGCGTCCCCCTACGGCAATTTCGGTCTCTTCCCGTATAAAGCGATGGGACCGGGATCAATAGCAAGCCAGGAGGTAAGCTGCCAACGTCGGATGTTTGCACACATAAGCGTTTGTAAGCCAACACGCTGCGGACTGGGAACAGCCGCCGAGAGGCTTTTCTCCTTATAAGGTGAGGGGTAATGTTGCAAAGAGGACGTCCCTAGGGGCAACGAAAGCCTCTTTCCTGACATTTGGTGTCGTAGCACCAGGGCTGAGGAGTCGTGCAGACAAGCCAGAGCTAATCCAGTGGTTCTAACAGAAGTTACGTCACGTTCTATCGTAAGTTAGCTATCGTTACATCTGATACTTGGTCAAACTCTGTAATAAAGCCTTCGTGTTGTGCCAGTTTTAATAAAATTTGTTTCTGTTGTTGGTTAGCAGCCTTGATGACTGGAGAGAAGGGGAGCTCATACCCATGTGCCTGATGGGTGCTACGGCACTTTGTACAAGATTTTGCTGTCTGGCTATGGCAGACGGCAAGCAATACCCCCCCCCCCCCTCCAAAAAAAAAAAAAGAGCGAGTTTTTATGGGTCCAGAGTGGAACCACCTGAAGTGGAAACTGCTTAAATCGACTTGCTGCAGTAACAGCAGCATTTCAAGTGCCTTGTCTTTTGTTCTTACAGATAGGACCTTGCAGCTTCGTACAATAAACAAGTGCTGGTCCCTTCTGGTCAATTTTATCAAAATCTATGCAGCTATCTCTTCCTGTTCCTGACATTTGCCGTTCACAAATAGAAACAGCACGCAGTTTTTTTTTTCTGCGTAAGAGACGAAAGACTTCTGCCCCCTCCCTCTTTTTCTCACACACAAAACAAAACAAAAAAAAAGGGCAAAGAAAAGCAAAAACACTCAATCTAAAAGCTTTAAATCCTCCCCAGAAAAAAACAAAGGTCGGATCCTAGCAAGCTCATGGTAGTTACCATAGTCTGCTACCGGCACCGCCACCGATGAACCGAAGCGAGACCCACCACGTAGTCCCAAACAGCTCTCGACCAACCAGGCGTCAAAGATCTACAGCCTGCGTAAAGTCACGCCAGCATTCGTGACTGCATCAAATGATGGCAATGCCATCATTTGATGCCCGTGAACGTTGCCCTTTATTTTGCTTCCAATACTGTCTCTCAGTTATCCGCTCCCGTTTTCAGTCCAGTATCTTCGTATTTACAAGTGGAGTTCAAACCCACCCTACCCCTAGTTCAAATCGAGAATGCCTTGTGTATGAATACACCCCTAACGATGCCTGCATCCTATGCTAGACGTGACGATATCCAGGTTGCTTCCCCAGGCTTGCCAAGTTTTTGCATCGCAAGTGAGGGCTGGATGTTCACACTGAATTCCGCATTAATCATATACAGTGGAATCTCGTTAAATCGTACCCGCATAAGTTGTAGTTTCTTTTTATATGTAGTTAAGCCAAATCCCCTACTCGGTTTCCCTTTAACCTAATGCATTTGAATAAGCCGTACGGCCGGTTAGTACAAACTTTCTTCACATCCATGTCAGGTACGGTTTGATGAGGTTTCACTGTACATAATATTTTCCTGGCACCTCACCAAACACTCGGAAACAAAACTAAGGTCAGCTCAACCAGCCATAGAACGAAAGAAAGGAGCAGCGCTTATAGGCAGGAAGCGAACATCTTGGATGAGGGAGCAAACTCGGGTCGGAGATATCGCAGTTCGAATTAACCGAAAAGAAATGCACTTGGGCTGGAAATGGGATGCGACGGAATGAAAACCAATGAACCACCAGGGTAAAGGTGTCAGTGCTGAGAAAATCTAGAAAAACGGGGAAGACTTCGCTTGACGGAGAGAGACAAAATAAGGAAATTTGGTGTCTAAGAATGGACTCGGACAACGCAGGGTGGGAGCGATTGGAGGTCAACGGGAGAGACCTTTGTCCTGTGCAGGGTTTAAAAGTAAGCTGACAATGATTTCTTCGGGAAAAAAAGAAAGTTCAGCTGTTTTCCATTACTTACAAGTACACGCCCCCTTCTATGACTTCCCTTCTCCACAATTCTTTCTTACAGTTCAGATTTGCATCATTAGTTCCACAACACCTCCTAGAACTTTAACCCTTCTCATAATGGTATGATTCCTGTGCAATCTTCGCATATAGCCTTTGGCACAGTTACCTCGACTCCCCAGTATTAAGACGCTCCGAAGTAGTTCCCACTGAATCACCTGCCCCTTTCATAATAAAGTTCATGCACAGAGGTTTGTTTTGCTCCGACAATTCCTTATAATAACATGGCATGAATACAGTTTCCCCATTGCCAATATTTTAATGATTATCCTATTAATTAATGTACCGAAATACGAAACATTACTGTTTATGTGCCGAGTATTTCTCCGCTATATGATGACAAAAACGTGCCCTATTGTCTTCTCAATACACACGGCACCACTCACGTGTTTTACATTACGCATAAAACAACCATTTCATCGCGACGCCAATCACCACAACACAATCTTTCGCAAGCCAGCCGCGCACAAATATCTCAGGCACACGCCCACAAATGGTAGCTTTAGAAATGCAGGTCAAACCTGAATTTCAAACAGGTGGTCGAGTGAACACTGTTCCTACCGCTAACCCAAACTGATGGAGAAATGGCGCTAAAAAGCAACAAGAACCGCGGCTACAAACCCGCCTAAAGTTTCGCTGGAGTACATGCTGAACTGATGGTTTCAAACCTACTCAATGCTTGCTTTCTCCCATGGCAATTCTTGAAAAGGACCTCGGGTATCTTTTCGTTACAAGTTACCGCAAATGGTCACGGTACACTTCAAAACACCACAAAGCCTTTGCTGTCGGGTGATCCAACGACAAATATACACAAGCCAGTTTAGGGAAGGATATCGGGCAAGAAAAAGCGCGAAGACCAAAAAACAAGACCCGCAAAGGTGCGAACTGTTCAGTGTGTTTTGTGCCCAGAATTCGTCCGCATTTTCTTTTTGCATTACTGGTGACCTATTTCACTCAAATTACGTGCCGACCACAGTGCCTGCCACAAAGTTTGACATTTCGAAACCCCAGTACACAACTCTCAGCCATTTCCCCAGCCGATGTCGCTTGAACGGACAGTGGGCAGACCGACAGACACAACCACCTCACACAACATCGCCCAAACAGCACACCAATCTTTTCATCGATATTGGCCTTTTTTTTTTTCTTTTCACAAGGGGGCGAGTTCTACTCTACTTTTCTTTCACCTCTGTTGGACGCCAGACGCAGCAGAGATTCGACGACGGCGCTCCGCGACGCCGCTGCGGCGCAGCTTTTGGACTTGACCTCTATCATAGGCACGACCCACAGCACCAGCACTCGGAATAATCAAACAAACGCGACACTCGGTTTTCACAGACGTCACAACCACCCCGGGTTACCACCGAGACCGCGGTTTCATTCTCCGTATCGGTAGAGCATACATCTGTCGTCGAAGCGCACACGGTCCGCCCAAGAAACGCACATATCTCTTTTTCTTTCCTTCTTTCGATCCTTCACCGCGTCCAACGCACTTCGAGAGAAGAAACGGCACATTGCCGAAACCGTTTTCGTCTTTGCCGCGTAGGCGCGTCCGAACGTGGGACGCCTAAAGAGAGCCACTCCCCCGAGCGATTCGCCGCAGGTATCGTGGGCACTTCCAAGTAGCAAACATAAACAAACAAACACCGACGAGAGAAAAACGATTCGAATCCCGAACAGCCGCTAAACGAAAAGAAACCAGTCGGTTGTGTGCCCCGCGCCGGAAAATTCGCCGCGACACCGGTGAGAACTGGGAGGGGATCGGCCGACCGTCAGGATCCAAGCCGTCCGTCGACGTCCGTCAACGAAGGTATGAGACCGCGGCATTAGGCAGGCGCAGTATGCATCCCATAATCGTTTAATAAGCTCGCTCCCCCCTCCCCCCTCCAGTCAATGTATCGCCCGGCGAGATCAATGGTTCTGATCGATGCCAGCGTAGCTTGACACCGGAAGCTAGGGCCGGGGTCCAGAGAGGGGAGGGGGGGACTTGAATTAACCTTTCCGCAACTCTCCGCGAAAAAAGAGAGACTCCAACAACGACTAACCGCGCCCAGCAAAAGCCACGACGATCTCCTTTCTGCTTCGCAATCTTCTTTTTTAAATCGCTGACGCGAGTCTCGCGTTGTCGTGTGCCCGGCGTTTGAAAGGGGGCTTGACTTTAGGTTTAGCTACGGGAGGTGGCGGAGGGGGGGCTGGGCTCGGAAGGATCAATTCGAGCTTAGGCTTCATGCTAAGCGCTACCTGCGAGCCACACGAGCTTGTCGCGCGCAAAGTGCCGGTTAAGATAAGCCACTGCATGCGTTCGCTCAATGAATAAGCCCGAGTAGTCTCGACACATCCGCCGTGGTGCCACCGGCAAGCGAGGTTGTCGCTTGCGACCTTCCAAAAGACGATACAGGCCGATTTCGGGTCCGCGCATCGCGCTGTTAACGGGCGCTACAGATCGGGCGGTGAATGAAGCGCGGTAGAATGTTTACGCGGAGAAACAAGGCAGTAGCGAAGTTTACCTCGTAACAACGGCAGAGGTTGGAGCTCGACGTCGTTTGCAGACCGGTATCGCGACGATCCTTGCGATTTGCGTTGCTTGCGCTTGAGCGATCCTTTCTTGAAAGGGTCGATTTTGTCGACGAAGGTGGCGGCCGAGGAGACCGGATGCGATCCCGAATGCGCCGACATGCCTGGCGCGAGCGAGCACGACGAGGCCGACGAGAGAAAAGCACTTAGAACCCAGCCGCGATGCGGGTTGGGTCGGCCAGTTGCACCGTCGGCAGTCGGCTGCGCAGAGCTGCCGGCGACCTGTGCTCAGCCCCGGCGCGATCTCTTCGGTCTCAGACGGACGCCGAGGGCTTGCCGGCTGCGCGCCTCGGTGCGATCTTCGGATCATCCATGCCGCCGGCCGCAGGGTTCGCAATAAACAAGCAGCGATTAGGCCTAAACGGCGTCGATCATCTCTCGACTTTTAGGCCTAACATCGCCGCATCGGTAGTGCGACCATACGTAAATATCCGTGCCGCGCCGGGATCGCGGGCGTTGCTTCGGCGTCTAGGCGCGCTTCCTACATGACGGCCGTCGATGTCGGGGCCCCGACGCCTTCGCCGTGCACATGGAAATGAGCAGTTTGAAAACAAACCCTATCACATACACTTTCGCCAAGCGAGCAGACACCTAGGATTTTACATAGACGCATTCGGTCAAATTCGGCGAGCATTCGGCTCTTCGGCTCGAAGCCGGGCTAGGCGCGTTGCCTTAGAGCCTACTTTTTGCATCCTAATGCTGGTGGCGCTTTCAAAAGGTCTAAATAAATGTCTCTAACGTTGCAACTCACCAAAACTCTAACCACGTTAATTTCTAAAATTAACTTTATAAAATAAAGTTTAACACAAATGTTTTATTAAAAACAAGTTTCACAAGAACTTATTTTTGTAACTTTTGTTCATTTAGTATCAAGTCTTGCGCGAAAAAGGATTCAGTCATCAAAAAACCGAAACCAGCTGATGGCCGGTGGGAATGCTCTGTTTTTAACGCAACAAATTATGTTCTAAACGCCGAAATAATGAGAGTGCAGTCATGTCTTTCAGAAAACGTGCGGAAGATGATTTGCGAAGTCGGAATTGTGGCGAGGTGGATGACATCCTGACTGCGGAGCTCACTATCGACACTGGTCGACTAAAACAAATCTTCGACTCGTGCCACTCGTGCGCAGGTGCGTGCTTCGATCACGTGCGAGCTCTCTTTGTCCACAGGGTGCCGTTGCCAAAGAAAGTAATGTAAATTGATCGTGTTGGTGTACGCGTACCAGAATGAACAGCTGGAATACAGCGCGCACGACGTTCGTCACGAGTGTCGATCGACATTCGCGCGAACGTCATTTGCGAACGTAAGAACATTTGCGTTCGCAAACGACGTTCGCCGGCGCTCCGGAACAGTTAATTAAGCACGAATTTGTGTGGTTCTGTAACGAGTGACGGAAAGTTTTACGAGGGCCTTATGGGCACAGTGGCGAGGAGATCTGATTCTGGAGAATAGTGTCGAGGACGTGTGACGAAAAGGGTTTCATGGTCTCTTTTATGTGCCAGTTCTGAGCAGCTTCTGGGAAGTCAAAACTGCACCCGCCGTAAAAGTTCCTCTGGGAAGATAAAATGCGGAGCTGTTTGGGAGCAGTTCTGAGCTGTCCAAAATGACAAATAAAAAAGACCTAAGGTCCAGCTGAAAAACAAACAAACAAAAAAAACATTGGAAGTCCAGTTGGAACAGACCAGAACACAATTGAACCAATAGCACTTCCAGTTTGTCCAGCTGTCATGAGCGCCATCGCTTGCTGACTGCCCCGTTGGTGTCACTACATCTGAACCTGCTGCCTTCAGCAGCAGGTTCAAATTAAAATTCGGTTGTAACAGGGGTTAGTTGTTCAACCTAACGTTCTCGGCTGTTCATCGTACTACTACAATGTTGGCTTAGTCAGCCCCACAGCTTTGTGGTTACGTCTGGCATTAGCTTTTAAACCCTAAAAGCTCGGCTAGGGCAGACGTTTTTGTCGTACGGATCCGGATATGGATATTATCACAGTCCGACAAAATGTGCCGGATCATTTATTTCCTTTCTGTAGGCCACACATGCCCAGCCAAAGCTCTTCTTTCTCAAGCAACTCGCTTTAGCTTCAGAAAGCAATTCCGTGAGAGTTTTAGCAAAAGATATTTCTTATCGCAATCCTTTGTCGTGTGCATATCTAACGACAGTCGATTTCATTTTAAAGCGAAGCTTTTATTTGCCTCTCTTGTGGACTTTTGAAGGGCTGTTGCTGCTGCTGTTGTTCCCCTGGCCGAATGCAACTCGCCCGCCACTCTGGTGGTGAGAATGCGCATCCTGAGTTCCTCACAAAACCACCAGATGGCGCTGGTCTCTGCATTCATGCATTCATTCATTCATGCACATGAATGCACATCAGGAAAATTGCTCAAAAGCATTCCCGTAGCATCCAGGATATCCAAAACTGAAGGAACTGTCACTCAGAGGAGGAACGTCTTTTGCTAACAGCGAAACGTCTCACAGATCACAAATGCATGCTGGGTATGCTTGCTTGAATGTGAGTAAAGGCAACGTTGTGCGGCGGCAATGAAAGACGAGGTGGGGTGCCTGAGAACTATTCCCAGAAGCGATGAGCGAACAAAAATTCTACGCCCACTTTCGTCTCAACCCAGTTTTGCCATGACGCCCGTGTTATCATTTCAAACGGTGCTACTTGAAGTCCACTGCGCAAGCGAAAATGCCACTATGTTCGAGATTTCAGCGCACGTTAAAGATTCCCAGGTGGTCAAAATTAATCCGGAGCCAGCCGTTCACTATGGCGTGCCTCATCGCCTGTGTAGCGCCGGTGTGTTAAACCATCACAATCAATCAATCAATCAGTCCATTGTGCAGTTCCGGACACTGCCAAATGACGATGTAAACATACTAAAAGCTTCGATTTTCTTCTATTCCCACATATGCTGGGGAGCTATGATTTTTTATTCTATTTATTCATTTCTGTCTGTTTTGACTCTTTTTTTTTGGTAATCATTGCCTGGCATTTCATCGTTACCCCCCCAGTTTTGCTTAGCCACTGTGTGCCCACTCTTTTCACATAGAGGAATCTAAACACTTTAGCTGTTTCACTTATAAAGATCCATAGTTCTTAACATCTCCCGAGAAACATATCTCATGTTTAGGTTCTCAAACCTTAAAGGGGCCATGCAAAACAAAATACAAGTTGTTGTATTCGAAAGATTTTATGCTGTATTGTGCCCCCAGTGCTTATCTGGCAGCAAATGGACGCATATTCACTGAGAAATTAATCAATTTAGGTTAAAATTTTCATTCTCCCGCCAAATTGTGTGTTTTTGTGACGGCTGCCATGCTGTCACAAGGGCGGGTATTCAAACAAAGTTCCAGTGCGTCATTACGCTCTGCAGCCTTGCTTACCGTCAGTCCTCCCAGATGAGCATACCATACTCATCCAAAGACCGTTGTCCGCCGTTGCTCTTGTTTTTGACCAGTAATTTTCACTTGGCTTGTTTTTCGTTACGGCAGAAAGTAATTGTTTTGTGAAAACATGGGGTATGCTCGACAAACAGGGTCGCGTAAGACAACTCCAAAGCGGCGGACTGCTGTGCAGCTAAAACAAGCATAGTGCGCCCAGTACCTACAGCAGTCCGCATCGGTACTTCTATGCTTATGTGTATTTTTGCAACTTTCATTATAAACCCAACCAATCTTACTGCTGCAAAATGAATATGTATTTAGCGCAAAAAGCTTGTTCGGCAAGCTTATACTCCATGCCTAATTTGTGTTTGCTTTTGCCGGCCTCAGCCAATCGCACAGCTGGGCACATATGACATCATAGGTTCTGTTGCGAAAAATGAGCTAGTGGGTCGCATGGCCATTCCCTTTTTTCCTAATTATATAGCTTATTTCAGTGAAGTGTGTGTTAAATGTGGTCTCAGTATGATTCTAACGAGGCAATCTTTTGAATGAACCAAACTTGTGTTTTGTCTGCTTGGCCCCTTTAAATGGCACCCAGCGTGCATCTTCCCACACTGCTTTGTTTGTTATCTTACAATGCGCACACAAGGCAAAATGGCCTACCACATCTTGGTGTCTGATTTTAAGCAGGGTACTGCAGTTCACAAACGTCAGTCCTAGAACTGTTACAAATTTCCAAATTCCTTGTATTATTTCCTATTTGTGGTACCCACACAATGGTTTATGTTTTATTCACTGCTAATTCCTGTTGCAACCCGTCGCTGCGCGTGTAGCTGCATCATGTTTATTCATTTGATGGGAGTAATGCTGCAGTACTGGGCCCATGTAGTACGCTGCATATAAATAAAGTAAATCAATTGTTTGCACCAATGTAGGTGGTCACTACCTGCTGACACATCTAATATTTCTTCACAAAGTTTGCGAAGACTTTGCCAGTTCTTTGTCATTCTGAATCGGCCGAGGTCTTGCACTAATTCTGTGCTGCAGTGTCGTTCATGGCTGAATGGAAATCTTGTTGGTACGCAGGTGGAGTTGGTACGCAGACTTGGTACGGCGAAGTGTTGAGGTTTTTGGCACCAGCAATTCACTACATCTGCGATGTGTACTCGGAACTTCCGGCTGATGGCTTTCGCAAGAAGGCAGCACTTCTATTGTGGACGGGGGCAGTGGAGGTACGAACCTTGTACCGGTACTGGTGTGTACGAGTACCGGTATGTATGCACATACTAGTACATATAGCGGTACAAACCTTGGTTCCATCCAAGGAGTGCAACTACTTAGCGGTATGGCTTTTAAAACTATGTACCGGTACGAGTACCGGTACGTACGCACAGACTAGTACATATACCGGTACAAACCTTGGTTACGCTCCAAGCAGTGCAACTACTTAGCGGTATGGCTTTTAAAACTGCGTACCCACTTGATTCTTGTGCGTGAAGTTCCTTGGGGTAATGTAACCTTCAACTCGTTTTATTTTTTTGTGTGAAAGTGAGACTTTGTGTGTGAAAGTATGACATAATTATGCATTCAAGCAAGAACTAAAGTTAATGATTTTATTATATTTTTTTTCTGCCTGTTTTGAATGTCGCTGTCAGCCCGGCGAAGTTGGGGCCAATTTAGTGCCCAATTTAAATAGCTCATTGAACTTTTACACTGTAAATTTTTGTATTGCAGTTGACACAGTAGCTAACTATCTTGCTAAAGTTATCGGCATGGATGTAGCCAGAGAGAAGGTTTGGGGGTTTGAACCTCTACGAAATTTTTTACGGGGGACTTAGTTTTCCTTTCAGTGAAACTTCTTTCTTATGATAATGCATAACCCCGTCAAAAAAACAAAAAAAAAATTCTGACTACGGCCCTGGCTATCAGTGTTGATCCAAACAATGAAGAAAAATTAAAGCCGTTCCACTCAATCTGACAAGCTGTCGGAAGTGCAGAGCAGTGATTCACCATAATGGGCTGTGGCGCCGTTATCCACTCACTGCTACCACCCCAATGCAATTCAAATTTCCCGCCTTTCCCTTTTTTGCTCGCCGCGCCCCTGCCTGAAACTGCGCCGGCAGGAGTTCTGTTCTTTTGTGCTTGCTTTTCCTTTCGCACGTGGCGGCTATTGCACTGCCCACCCTTTTTTCGGCTCTTACTATCGCAAAACCAATCCAACGAGTGCTCCTAACTTAAATAACGGCGGGGCGCTGCCGGTTTACTTGGGTATATTTTTGCCTCAACATGTACCTGCACTTTTCTTTGTGCTCAACTACGGGAAGATGTATGGCAAGCGCCAGCGTTTCACGAGTTTCGATAATGCTTTATAACTACCGTACCATTGGCTTTACTCTACTAGTTGGGCTCTCTACTTGTGTCCAGAAAGCGATGATACAATGACAAGGCGAGCACCTAACAGTTGCTCTGCACTTAAAATATCGGGAGAGTTAGTACGGTGCGGTGTGCATTCCAAATACTTTGAAATAAATCACAGGTCAGCCCAATCTGCAATAAAAGAAGGATAACAGAAGTAAGAGTTGTGGATAAAAAGCAAACACCAGGGATTGGGAAAAGAAACTCGTAGGGAAAGCAGAGTTGAACTGAAGACATTTAAAAGCACATTTTTAATCATTTTTGGCTAGAGACAGAAATAGAGGAAGAGCATCAATATCATTGTCGTTGAAGTTCTAACATTGCGCTCAACGTTTGGCAAGCTAATTTTTCTTTTTGCCATAAAAATGCAGCACTAAAAAAATTTCCAGCAAGTTGTCCCACTGAAATCGAAACTGGGGTCCCGAGTGGACAGCCCACAGCTTTCCTGCCGTTACACTACAGAGTAGGGGACAAAATTTTGCAGGACGTTTTAGGGCAAGCTGTATTCAAATCCTGCGACAATTTCGTTGTTATGTTGGATGAATATCGGGCCACATTTCTGGGCCTCCCTGACCCTTCATGTCGTTGTGAATGTTTTGCAGGACATTGAAGACTGTTTCCAGTCCCTGGTCAAGGCCGATCCTGTCCTTGCTGTCCTCGCTGTGCTCAGGATAACCGCCATCTTGGAACATTCTCTCGGCAATGTATGTCACGTTGGACATTCACTCAGTCATCGAGCAGTTTTGGCTCTCTTTGCGAACTCGCACTGCAGTGTTGCCAGTTAATTTAGCAGTAGCTTGAATGTCTGTATATTTCACTGGAAGATATGCTGTCGTACTTCTTTTCCTAAGCACTGTAGGTATGCTAGTGGGACATTACTAAATAGAGTAACTTATCAGCATTTTGTGGTAGTTTTAATGAATAATTAAATGATTATTTCAATAATAACAATAATAATAACCCTGCTATTAACCATTTTAACTATACAGTGGCCCCTGCTTATAACGAAGGCATCAGGAAACTGATATCAGTTATATCTGCTTTTCGCTATACCTGGACACAAAATCTATGTATACAAATGGTAATGGTAAGCGAAAGTTTGTTCGTTATAGCCACTATTTCGTTAAAACCGGGTTCGCTATAAGTGGGCTTACTGTAGTAACAATTTAGTAATTAATAGTGAAATTCTTTTTGAAGTACAGTTACTGTAGTTTTCATAACTTTAGTTACTGTGCTGCTGCATTCGGCCCCCTGTACTGGGAACCAACACTGTAGTTTTCGGTGCAGTGTAGTGGAGTGGTTTAGCGTTGTGATAAACACTTAACACATTTCCATAACTATTTTTTTGCAGTTTTACATAATATGTGGTAACCTAGGGTGCAATATGGACCTTCCCTTGTGTTACTGGTGAGCAGAGCAGCGTATTTGATGAGGAAATTTGCCAACGCAATTCTAATGCAAGGAATATTTCCCTATAAAACTTCCGTACACGACTTTTCTGTATATATTTCCGTATAAAACTTTTCCGTATATATGTATTTCTGTATAAAACTTTTCAGTAGCATGCCGACATCAAAAAAATCAAAATTTCAGTGGAGTGGTTTAAAGAAACTGCTAATGAATTTGTGGTGAATATTCTTGCCAGGAGCAGTTGATTTATCATCCACTAGGATAATTAAGGCACCGGAAGAAATATACTACCTTATTTTATTCTAATTTAGCATTTTGATTAATTCAAGCTAGCTAAATTCTTTTCTTGCAGTAGAGCAGTAAATACGTCACTAAAAAAAAGAAATACACCTAGACGTTTCGAATAAAAGGTGTGAACAGTTATTTACAAATTGACACTGCTATTTTGCAGGTGCTGTTCGGGAAAGGCGTTCAAGTGCCGTTCCTTCTCAAGGACATTCTGACGGCACCAGAACTGTGCGAAGTCTTTGGACTCGAACTTGTGAGCATGCTACCCGCTTGTATGGTCAACGCCACATATGTTCTCATATCTAAGTTTGAAAGTATCTCACTACATCTCATTTTACGACTCACGTGAATCACCAGGTTGCGTGCGCATGTGCATTGCAAAGTTTTAATTGTGGCAGGTCATTTGTGTTGTTCCTTTCTTTTGTCTTCTATGTTGGTGGTGGCTGTATGTCTATATTAACCGCGTTTTAGCTGCAAGCACAACAGTTTTTCTCCTTTGCAAAATGGGTAGCAAGTGTTTAGGCAGCCTCACAGTTGAAGCGAAGTGGCGAAGAAGGTTCTTTGAAGTTCACCTTGAACATAAAGAGTCGCTGGATATCTTTAGGGGTGAAGCCCCTTTGTGACTGGGGCTGTTGGCGTCTCCTGTCGTCGTCTTCCTAATCGTTGTTTGTCTCATGTAGTCACGGTACTAAAACACCGGGAAACTCGTTTACGCCTCGCGCTAGAACGTAACGCATACTAAAAAAACACCGGGACACTCACTTATGCCTCGCACTGGAGAGCTTCAAGCTTAAAGAGAAGAGTCTTTTATAGCAAAGATGCATACCTGTACCCCAACGGTTTCATCTCCGTGGGCAAAAACGCCAAGGCGCCAAGAATACACTTATACACCGCATGCCTTGCCCCTCCCCAGGTTTCACGTTAGTGGAGATGGCCTGGGATTTTTTAACGGAGAGGTTACAGCTGCCACTGTTTCTAACACGAATAGGTAATTCGACTTTTTGACACAAGTAACTTTTGTTTGCACCTAAGTGCTTTGCACAACCTTGTGATGTGGGGGTTTGAAATTGTCAGTTTTGCAAGGATGTCTGGGTGTGAAATTTCCGGTGTTTGTTTTGACTGCTTTTGAAACAAAGGCGAACTTGGAGTTCTGTCTGCGAATAGTGCCGAAATCTTTCTGTGCTTCAGATGACGCTACTTCAAGTCATCGTTGGACCTCCGCAGTCTCTGAACTTGCGCAATGTTGCTTGGCATGGATTCATTCGGCCCGAAGAGCTGGACAAACGGTGAGTCCATCGTTGTTTCGATGAAGTCTGACAGTGGTCTTTGTCTTGCAAGTCGCGAGCCGGAATTCTTAATTAAGGGGCTTGCGGAAAATTGCTTGGTATATGCTTTGAATCTGCAGTGAATTTTCACTGGAAGAGCAACAAGCAATTAGTAAGTGGACATTGCAAGAACACGAAAAGCTTTCATAGTTGCCCAAACTAGTAGCTGATCTTGTGTACAGGGTCATTTTTAAGCTGGTCTTAAAGCTTTTTTTATTTTCAGGTAAACTCTGTGAAACTTGTCGGTCGTGCTGCTTTTTCCCCACTGATTTCAAATATGCCACTATTTTTTCAGTTGGTCAATTACTTCCCAAGATAATTAGAGATTATTAGCCATTTTTGGAGGAACAATAAACAAAACAGTGTTAGCATAAAACTGAAGTGTTTATTTTTTCCAATACTATGAACCCTGGTGAGTGCAATGAGAGAACTGGTTTTTTAATACGCCGCTTGGAACTAATTTCACAGCTCACTAAACTTTGGTGGCACCAGTGGCCAGGAACCATTTTGAGTGTCCATTTAAAACACCAAGTTTAATGAGCTGTAAAATTAGTTCGAAGCAGTGCATCAAATACTGCCTCGGTTATTGCATCCACCAGGGTTCATAGTATTGGAAAATATAAATATTACAGTTTTGTGACCAACACTGTTTTGTCTATTGTTTTTCCGAAAATGGCTAATTATCTCTAATTATCTTGGTAAGTCATGGACTTATCCCAAAAATAGTAATGGCATATTTGAAATCAGTGGGAAAAAAGCAGCAAGACTGAAAAGTTTCACAGAGTTTACTTCAAAATTAAAAGAAGTTGTTTTAAGACCAGTGTCCCTCCTTAATAATATGACAACTGACAACCACTAGTGGGGGGGGGTGTTGTCAGTTGTCATCTCTATTGCATCGTAATACAATGCGAAAGGAATCTTTCACATTGTATTACAAATAGTTTTAAAACTAAATGTCATCAACCTTAACTACGGGGCAGTTGTTGAAATCCACAAGACATGCTGTGCGTGTCAAATGTAACGTTGATACTAACTTGCTAGTTTTCCATTCTTAGCGACTTCGGGACATTTGTTGGCAATTGAATTGAAGGCTGTAGCTAAAATTTCTTCCTGGCCCTGCTGTTGGCTGAGTCTTAAATCATTCTTTTAAGAGTGACCAGTTTTGTTTGCACGTGACCAGACTTGTCTAAACGAAGCCGTTTATGTAGAGCCAAATGCAATTTGAACGCAACGGCATCAGTTTATGAATTTAGTTACGAAGAACTTTCGCGTTTGCACTGTGCTTTCTTATGGGGCACCAGGACGTGTGATGCTTTCGTTTAAGAATGAGATTCAGTAATTCCTCGTTATAACAAAGTTCTCACCCGCTGGGGTGGTGCAGTGGCTAAGGTGTTGTGCTGCTGAGCACGAGGACACGGGTTCAATTCCTGGCCGCGGCGGCCGCTTTTCTGATGGAGGCGGAAAGCAAAAACGCCCGTGAGCACGAAATTTTGGTGCACGTTAAGGAACCCCAGGTGGTCAAAATTAATCTGGAGCCCTCCACTACGGCGCGCCTCATTGCCTGCGTTGAGTCGGCGCGTTAAACCCAACAATTAAATCATAACAAAGTCACCGCGACAGAAACTTGACTTTGTTACCAGCGAAGGGGCTTCATAGAAGGGGCCGTTAAAAGGAAGTGCAAGGGTTGGTTCGTTGAAGAGACCACTTTGTTCTTATAATAATGGTGCAAATTTTATTGCAAACTTCGAAGAAATATTTCGGATACTGTTAAGGAAAATGTATGGATCAGTGGCGGCTCACCAGCCATTGTCGGGCGATTTCTCAATGACGTCGGGAAAACTTGTTTGTGCAATTGGCCCGTCTAAGCCACAACCAAGAAGCATTACTAGGAAATTGTAGTTTGGCCCTTAGTTCTGTTTCATAATATTCGTTGAATGCTGAGAAGCAGTTAACGCACTGAAAAGAATGTTTTTAGTGAAATATTTTTCGCAGTTTTTTTGGTTAAAGAAACGTCTTTCGTGGCTGGAGGGAAGCTGATTTAGCTGGCGAAGGGTAGTTGTTTCAAACTGAACAAAGCTGTATGTTGTCTTCATGGGCCCGTTAATGATTTTCTATCTGTGCACTGCATTAAGGACCATGGAACACTTCTGATAAAGTGAAATTTCAAATACCATATTTTCATGCATATAACCTGCCCCTGTATATAACCTGCACCCCCACTTTCCATCGCTGAATAAAAAAAATATATCCCCGCGTATTGCCCACATATTTTATACATGAAAGGATGGACCAAAGCTACTAACTCAAGCAACATTACACATTTGTTTATGCAAAAGAACTTACGCAGCTGACTACGTAACTAGGTGACTTGCAGCATACATTTTTTTCAGGTTCAGCTGTGTGTGCTATAAAATAAGCACTGTCATTGGGGTAACAGTGGCTTTGTCACTATTACTGCTGTAGGGGCATCAAGGCCCAATGCGCATTGCAGTGAAGCTGCACCCAAGGAAATACCTACCTCGCATATAATCTGCACCTCTGTTTCACACCTGAAATTTTTGCATTTTTGGTGTGGGTTATGTGTGCGAAAATACGGTAATGCAGTGTCATTGTAACGAGGGTTTAGTGTATGTCCCGTCTCTGGCTGCTGCCTGACCTTACACCTTCTTTATGCTGAACAGGTATGCCTACCTGTTGATCTGTATCCTGCTGAGCCTTGGACAGCAGCTGAATGGTGGGAGCTGTGGTGGTGTCAGTGCAGATGACTGGCCGCGGCGCAAGCGTTTCTCCCTGGAGAAGTCCACCTCACTCTTGTGCGACTTTGATGGTACCTTTTCCAGTAATGGATTTATTGCTTTGTTTTGTTGCTTATTCTGTGCTGTTGCCTTGACACTACGCTTGGAAATATTGTTGTGTGGCAGCAGAACAAGTGACATATAGCATGGTTGATGGGGAAATGATCAAGTAGGCCATGAGAGAGAGGGGGAGAGGGAAAGAGAGTGAGAGTGAGAGGGGAGAGCAAAAGAGAGAGAGGAAAGTATGGAGGGGGAGAGGGAGGAGGATAAAGAGAGATAGAGAGAGAGAGAGAGAGAGAGAGAGAGAGAGAGAGAGAGAGAGAGAGAGGAGAGGAGAGAGAGAGAGAGACGAGAGAGATGAGCGAGAGAGAGAGAGAGAGAGAGAGGAGAGAGAGAGAGAGAGAGATTCCTGGGGATTTTATTGTGCGTAAATCTAAATGCTCATTAAATAACTGATAACTGCACACAAGGTTGTAAATGCCTGGGCTGTTCACACTTTCATTACATTGCCTGGGGTAGTATTGGCCGCGTTGTAAGTTTTTTTAATGACTTTATGGAGTCTCCACGTTTTGCGTTTTTTTTTATGGGCATATGTGAACCTGAATAATTTTGAGACACTATTTGCTATCTTATTTGAATCTTTGTGCACTTTTGGGGCTTTAGATGTGGTGAAATGTTTTGAACTTATAATAATTGCAAAGAATGGTGTCGGTGCTGGTTGATTGTGCCATTACTTTACATCTTCAATGCATAGCACACACCATTCCATTGGCTTTTTTTCCCCTAATGACAGTGAATGAACCAGCGTAAAAATAATACATGCGCAGAATTTGAATCTATTGAAGTTTTAAGAAACTGAGGAGAACATATTTTCTCTATATTGATTTAACT
This sequence comes from Haemaphysalis longicornis, assembly GCA_013339765.2. Classification (NCBI taxonomy): domain Eukaryota; kingdom Metazoa; phylum Arthropoda; class Arachnida; order Ixodida; family Ixodidae; genus Haemaphysalis; species Haemaphysalis longicornis. The sequence goes on from CM023455.1 coordinate 112,438,128, forward strand.
CTTTCGTTACGGCGGAAAAACGGCCGATTGTAAGTGCTTCCACAAAACGTTTTTTTTTCTCTTGAGCTACTGGACACGCGTAGCCTTGCTATGCATGAGATTGTAGGTTATAGATTGCTCTTCCAAACACAAAGCAGCAGTTTTGTTAAAGGTACAATTACTTACAGTTTATTCGTCAAGTAAACAGAAAAAAGCCCCCAAGAAAAGTATACGAAAAACACAAATCGGCACTTTTACCGAGACTGAAAATTATTTCAGGTATTTTAAGATATACAAATTGTTCCTACGTTCCTTGGCTATGATTCAATATATAAATCAGCAGTGTACACCAAGTTTTGGATTTTTGAGGGCCCGTCAACCTAGCGCAACTGACGGCTGTGCCACGCCGCGAGGGCACTCAAGGGTGAGTGAGTCTCTGTAAAATGTGCATCCAAGTACCGTACTTACCCGATTCTAACGCGCACTTTTTTCCGGAAAAATAGGTCGAAAAATTGCATGCGCGTTAGAATCGGATACGAAACCGAAACCGAAACAGCGAAAATTTCGTCCGACCCATTGCCATCGCCATGTCAAGATGGCGCTAAAGGTCTTAGCAACGATTTTTCGGACGCAGGAAGCATAGGCGCCTACTCCTAGGCTTTTTGTCGGTGTTCACACAAATGATCAAATCGTTCCACTTGCGTGCTTGATAACAGCAATGGCAGCAGCGGCTCTCACGTGTTCAAAACGAGCGGTCGGCTGAAGCGTGCGCCTCTGGAGAAGCTCGCGGGATGGGCATGTGAGGCGTGGGCCACGATCCCATCAACCATGGTTGAACGTTAGTTCAGAAGTGTGGCATCACAAACGTGCTTGACGGCACCGAGGACGAGATGTTGTGGTCAGCAGAGAGCGATGAGGAGTGAGATGAGTGAGATTACTTCAAAAAATAAATCACCCGTTTCTCTCGCATTCGTTTTTCTTGCTCACACAGTTCCGTGCGCGGTACAATCGGAGGTGCAAGTTTTTTCGTTTTTTTGTCAGGAAAATCGGGTGCGCGTTAGAATCGGGTAATTACGGTATACTCTTTTGTGTCCTCGCACAAAATCCTTATCAGTTCGGTGGTAAAAAACAAGAAAAAAAATCGAGCGCTTTCGACAAGCATCGCACCTGAACCCTGCAGCGCTAATCTGACGCGAGCGCCAGGTTATCTTGAAGGTGATAGCGCGATACGGCGTGGTGCATTTGGCAAAATATCCTGGCCGTACGTTCTTGAGACCCTAAACACAAAATCAAAACCGCAGTCGTGAGATAAAAAGCACGCTTTGTTAATAAATACAGCACGGAGTCGCAACGAAATTACCTGCGAGCGCTTGTTGAAGTGCGAGGCACCTGAACCGGAGCTTCGTCGTCCTAACTGAAATCTGAAGATCCCACATCATTGCTTAACCCCTCACTGCTGCTGGAATCAGAAAAATCGACAGCAGGAGCTGCCGAAGTGCTTGCTACAGCAGTCCAACTGTGCGGAGCGCGGCGCGAACCCGACGCCATTTTTCCTCCTCCTCCCCTCTACCGTCGGTTCAAATTTCTCTTGCTCACCGCCACCACACGAGACACATAAACAAACGAAACCGAAATTGAAAGAGAAGTTGCCAAAGAACACACCAGATGCTGATAGTTGTCTGTGGAGTGCGGGTTTCAGATTTTGCGGGAGATTTAAAATCATCGGACGCCGGCTTCCGATTGCCTATGGCACCGTCGTGAAAGAGTTAAATGGCAGTACATTCCAAAGAACCTCTTCATTCCAGTTGTTATTGAAATTGAGTGAGCAGGCAAGGTTTCAATTGGTAGTACAATGCCCTGAGAACCTTCTAATTAACCAGCCCCAAGAATGCTGGTATCCCTCAAGTTTCTCCAAAGTGCAAAGCAAAGCAATGCAGAAGTGCCGTAAGCCTTAACATACCAAGCTTCTTCAGTATCAGCCCTGTGGCAAAGATTCAACAGCCTCGTTAAGCATTATTAAGCCTTAACTACCCCATCGTGCAAACAACTAGCATTGTTGTTGCCCGGTAAATAAAGTGGCCAACCCCCGTTTTGTGTAAAAAACGTATTTGAGTTCGTAAGGGAGTTGAACCGGGGTCTTTAAAGAAAAATTAAAACCGTTCCACTCCGTGTGAAAGCTGTCGGAAGTGCAGAGCAGTGATTCGCCATAACGGGCTGTAGCGCCGTTATCTGCTCACTGCTACTACCCAATGCAATACAGATTTCCCGCCTCTGCAGTGCTCGCGCACCCCTTGCCTGAAACAGCACCAGCGGGAGTTCTGTTCTTTTTGTGCTTGCTTTTCCTCCCGCACGTGCCGGGGTGGCACTGCCACTTTTTTTCACTCACTATCCCAAAAATCAACCCAAAAAGCAATTCCTAACTAAATGAATGCGGGCGCTGCCGGCTAATTACGTATATTTTGCCTCAAATGTACCTGCAGTTTTTGTTGCGCTAAACAACTGGGAGGTGTATGACAGCGCCAGCGTTGTATGAGTTTCAAACGCTTATGTCTATATAAGCTGCTTGGCTTTTGAAGCCTCTGGGTTACGCCGCGACTATGGAACGCCGTGTGGCTCTACTTGGGTCCAGCAAGTGAGCTACGACGGCAAGGCGCAGCCCTAAAGTGCTCTGCACGTAATAAAAAGAAGACGCTCCTCAACTGCACCTTTGCCGTTTCTCCGCACGACACCGGAGTAGTGCGGGAAAGCCCATTGCCAGCAGTGGATAATGTCTGTGCGTGTTGGCGAACTTGGGAACACTTCGAAAATTTATTAATTTTCTAATAGCGCTGTTCAACTCGAGGCTGAGTTGAGTATTTCATTATTCGCTTTGATATTCTAAAGGTTGAATATTCGGACGCCCCTACTCCTAATGGCTGCTGCCTCATGAAGAAAGATAGCAGACATTATGCGTCGAACTATTTATCGCTAGCTTTAAGCAGTTGGAAAGGGCACTTAGGTGTGGTTCTGGTTGTAGTGCATGCGTAATGACTGTGGCGGTTTGAAAAAGCGGTTTTGCTTCGAGTCAATTAACTAGCCCATGCAATAGTGTGGGCAGGCATCTAATAAGGCACATTTATAATTCAACAAGCCTTTAATGTGCCTGACATGTAATCTGAAAGTTCTCTTAATAAAGCGGGCTTCTAATGAATTACTGCTCTATTGCTGCAAGCTTCCAACAGGCAGGCCTCCTATATAAAAAGCATTGAAAACTGGGCGCTATTGCTGAAAGTAGCCAGTCATGCCTGGTCATGCCCAGAAAACTGATATGGGTTTTTAAGTTTTTGGCAGAGATTAAATTTTTACATCTCATGAACATTACCTCGCCCTTTGCAGCAGCTATTTTATTTGCCTTCTACTCCATTTCACTTCCAAGTTAACTGTTTGATTCTAGTCATAGCTCGCACCACTTTCATTAAATGGTAACTTTTATTTGACGCTCTTTGCCTTGAGTTGGCCTTGCACTAGTAGTAAAACCAACCAGTCGACATCATCATCAGAAAGCTGGTAGTTTGGTGGACTGGTAGTCGTCTAGTAGACAGTCACGTCTGTACCGGTCTTGTTTGGACATGAATTCTGCAAGCCTTGTTTTTTTTTTTTTTTTGTTTCTCTGCCGTCCAGGATTGGATTTCGATCGAGACGAATTCCTATCGAAGCTGGAGCACAGCCGGTTAGTCCTCCCTGGTCGAATGGCGTATTGGGTGACGTGCACAGACCTCTTTGACAAGGCCTTGTGAGTTTCTCATCTGTACCTTATGCCTGGGCTACAAAAGCTTTTGAAAGGACATTTCAGTCGAACGGCCTTCGAAATTTTGAATGCCAATTGAACTGGAAAGAGTTCCGTCGACCTACATTGCAATTCTCAAAGGCAGTTGAAAGTTTCCGCATTTGGCCGCCATGTTTTGGTGTCGCCACCGCTGCCCTGTTTCGTGCTTGACAAAAATTTAATTTTAGAGTTAAAATGGGCAAGAAAAAAACAATTATTAGTGATAAAATTGATAACAATCTACAAGCGCGCACAAAAACATGCACAAAACAGCCAGTTTTTTTTTTCCTTGTTTTGCACCACCAGTGTTGGGTGTATTACCATGTTACATTATGATCGTAAGGTGAGTGATAGAGAACAAAAAACAAGCGGAAAATCATGAATATAGTGCACTTCAAACACCAAGTCGTACTCGTAAATAATTGTTTTTGTAATTACGGCATGCAGGAACGGCACCTGAGAGTTTGCGTTTCAAAGGTCTTTGAGAATCTCAAGGGTCGTTGGTGGTGCTCCTTTGACTCAAATGGCATTTCAACCAAAGGCCTTTGAAAAACATCGTGTAGCAGCTCAAAGGCGTCGTTTGAGTCAAATGACATTCGGCTCAAAGGCCTTAGAAACATTCGTGTAGCACGGGTCTTACATCTAGATGTATGTTTGTAAAAGGAAAAGAGATCCCCATAGTCACTGTGCCTGCTTGGTGTGTGGAAAAAATCCACTAAGCTTCCCAGTAATACACTGCCTACAAAATGTGAGCGGTGGTTATGAAAAGCTAAAGGAAAGACGGTGCTACTGTTTGACCCCACTGGTTTACTGTCAAGCCGTTGTAAAAGCAAACTATGGAAAAGCAGATGTTGTAAAAAGCAGATGTGAAGAAAGAGGCAGTTCGCCAAAATTTGTTCCTAGGTGTGCTGTCTTCTTGGTGTCTGAAAGGAGCACTGACACCAATTTTCGGCGGTAATATTATTGCACAATTCGCTTCCTTCACTCAACAGAATACCCTGGGTGAAATATGAGCTGCCTGCGACGCGAAGAACATAGTTTAATTGGATCTCATTTATCGCGCCGACGGAGCAGCGCGCGGAGCGGCTCTTAGCAAATGGACATCAGCGTGACATCATCCAGGGAGAGCCAAAAGAAGGGACGCAGCAGTGCTCGTCAAAAGCTCGTGACGTCACTTCTTGCGCGTGGCCCCACGAGCGGCGAGCGGGCGCAACACCCTCTTAAGTGGGCGCCGGTGACGTCCACACAAAGCGGAGAGGTCAGGCCGGGAGTCTGTCATATGCGCCGTTCGGGATGAAAGCGCGGGAATTTGAAACAAACGATTTTCAGGCCGTTCAATGTAATTAACTATCGCGCTCTGAAGTATTTGAAGTGCTGTTTCAGGTTCGCCAGGCCATTAAGCATCGATAAAAGCAATAAAAGTGTAACATAAAATTTTTGTGTCAGTGCTCCTTTAAATTGTGACGCTACAAACGATTGCGATTTGTAATGTGTACACAAGAGTGCTTTGCATTGGAGCATAATTAACGGGCATGAAAAAATCCGACCTTTTTAAATGTGGGGCGTGAATTTGCCGTTTTAGGTATGCCGAGTGCCTGACACTAGCATTGCCACAGCTGGAGTGCTTGCTAAGAGTCCTCTACACGAACGTCAATAACTGTTCCCACCGCCTCCTCACTGCCGAGGTAAGGTTCCGATTCCTGTGGTAATCTATAATCGCCATCGTGCAAAACATTGCAGTCAAATGCATTATCGATGAATGGGGCAAAATATTGTTGCTGGGGCGGTATTCTCGAGTTTTGTCCCTTTTGCGTCCCTTTCAAAATGTCCCTTTTGGCGAGCCTTGATTGGCTAAAGCAAACAACCGGAAGTGACGTAACGCGAGCGCAACAAACCTACTGCCAACGCCTATTGCTTAACCGGAAGTACGTCACGATGAAAGGGACTCAAAAGGGACGTTTTCAAAAGGGGCAGTTACGAGAATACCGCCCCTGGACAGTTTTGTGAAGTGTACCGACTGAGACAGTTCTATATGGCTGTGTGTAACATATACGAAAGATTTCGTGTTTTATAGTGCCCCCAGTGCTTAAACGATGCCGTATTCACTCAGAAATTATTCAATTTAGCTTAAAATTTTGGTTCTGCCGCCAAATCATGTGTTTTCGTGACATCTGCCGTGAAGTTGCAAGGGCGGGTATTCAGAAAAACTTCCCGTGCGTCATTAGGCTCTGCAGCCTAGCTTACCCTCAGTCCTCCCAGATGGCACTACTATACTCATCCACGAACTGTGGCACATCGTTGCTTTGTTTTTGACTGTATTTGCACCTGGCTTGTTTTTGTTACGATAGAGAGTAATCGTTTCGTGAAACTTGGGGTATGCTCGATAAACAGGGTCGCATAAGACAACGTCGCTTGCGCGAATCAGCCAGTGTCATGTAAGACAACTCTAAAGTGGCTGTGCAGCTAAAAAAAAAGCATAGCGTGCCCAGTACAACAGCAGTGCGCATTGGTACTTTTATGTTAACGGGTATTTCCGTAACTTTCATTGTTTACCGCACCATTCTTACTGCTGTAAAATGAATAGGCGTTACATTTAGGCGCAAATAGCTTGTTCGGCAAGCTTATACGCCATGCATAATTTGCGTTTGCTTTTGCTGGCCTGAGCCAATCGCGCAGCTGGGCATATGACATCATAGGTTGTGTTGCGGGAAATGAGCTAGTCGGTCGCATGACCGTTCCCTTTTTTCCTAATTATATAGCTTATTTGAGCGAAGTGTGCATTGAAGGTAATGTCAGTGTGATTCTAATGAGGCAGTCTTTCGAATGAACCAAAGTTGTGTTTTGTCTGCATGGCCCCTCTATTAAGATGAGCGCCCTAAGTGCCTGCATTGTGAGAAAAATCAGCTTGTTGTCTGGTACAGAAAATGGCAACAAAAGATGAAAAAATGAAAGCAAAGAAAAAAACGGCAACAGGATGCAGCGCTAAAGAATCCCTTGATAAGTGTCACCAGGGGAAGCAATAATACTTTTGCCTTCAAAGTGCATACAAGCAGACGTTAATGCATGCGCCAGGGATTTTTCGAAGGGCATAGAAAAACTTCGAAGCTCTGTGAACTGTAAAACTATAACGGTGGTGTAGTGATGGGTTATGCTGGTCGAGCTATAGTTGTTTTAACTGCTGAAAATCGAGCTAGGCAACTGTCTATCTAGCCTGATGGAATGGCATAAGGTTGCGGAGCATGTTGTTTATGCATAGCCTTATGACATTGAAGCTCCTTTATGAATGCGGGCTGTGGATAGCGGGGAGGTGTTATATATTATCAAGCCAGCTTGAATGGAAGTTTTAACAGCACAGCTGTTTACGCCAAGCCTTTTCCATTCATCGCACCAAGAAACCTCGAAATTTCAAGAAAAAAAATTCCCCCGCATTTCCCCGAGGGGGAGAATGTGAAAGTGCGAATGCACGGTTGTCGGCCCGCTTGCGGCGCTTGCGCTCGGCCCCCGCAGCCCAACGCCTCGCCGCCTTCTCTTCCATCTCTTCCATTGGGTTTGTAGTATCATGTGTACACCACGCAGTTATCAAGCCGCTATAACGCCGCTGAGTCGCCAACGCACGCCGCTGACGACGTAGTTTGAATGCGTTAAAGATATAAGGCGCGTTACTCACACTGATATCAGCATGGTGTCCGTGGCTTAGTCGGTAGAGCGTCGCGCTGCGGCCGCAAAGTCCTCGGATCGAAACCTGGCGCCGGATGCTGTTTCTTTTTTAAATATAGAGGAGCACTGCGGACGCCAATGCCGCCGCCGCCGGCGGTGGATGGTTTGGGGTCGCTTATAAAGTGCATTCGCACTTAAAATGTGGTTAGGGAGGTTTCGGGAATCAAACCCGGGAATTTTACGCCATAAAACCGGCAACATATCCACTGGGCCACTCCGAAGGCCTGAGGGGTACGGGGTTAGCAGCGGTGAGGTACAATAACATGTGCAGCCAGTTGAAAAGAAAAAAAAAAAAAAAAAAACACTTCCCGTGGTCGGAATTGAACCTCGGTCTCTCGCGTTATGAAACGGTGTCTATACAATTGAGGTATCATCGCATTCCAGCGCACGGCATTTTCTTTCAATTCGTAGCGCAGGCGTTTGCTTTGGACTTGGCCGCAGGTTCTAGCGCATGCCAACGCTGTCCACTTTGGGAGAGGTGTGAAAGATTGCGTACAAAGCAATCGGGCCTGCCAGTCATGGATAACTTTCAGCGGCAATTTCGGAAAATCATGTAAGGTGCAACAACTGGGTCTCGGATGAAGGAAGAGGGGCCACCAGCTCGGCTGTTTCTCCTGCCTTGCACCAATAGTGCAAGCTGTGCCAAGTTTGTTTTTATTTAAGTTTCTTGTACGGTTAGATTTATCTACATTTTTGAGGATCAGGGGGTGTTGTGCACTCAGTCAGTAGTAGTGCTGCAATCATCATCATCATCATCATACTCATACTCGTATTCAGGTCCACTGCAGGACGAAGGGTTCTCCCAAAAGTAGTGATGGGATTATTGGTACTTCAGTGGTAGGAACATTTGGCCCTGGCAATAACTGATTGTACTATCTATGAAACCAGGAATGGATGTAAGCTTCATGCTACTGGAGTAATACTTGGTACAGTCAAACCCGTTTATAGTGAATCGCACTATGCACCGCGATTAGTTCGATATATCCAATAGTTCGATATAGCCGAACCCGCCTATAACGAACTTATCGTTACAAGTTCGCAATCCGCGGGAGCCCCCCTTCTCCTCCCGAACTCCACCATCTCCGCATGCAGACACGAACACAGTAAAGTAGCCATTACCATACCCAAAATAATCCATTTATTGCAAGTAACAAAGATACTTTTAGCCTGAACTGCCTACTTTACAAAGAAAAAAGCGGTGATTTTTGTTTTCACTTTCATTTTGGCGGCTTCAACTAGCATAGCATTCTCTACACAAAACATTGTTTTCACCAGTTCAAGTCCGCGTCCTCCAAAATCTAAGAAGCATTGGCGGAGCACATCGACTGCCGAAAGCGCTTCATTATAAGCTTCGGACGGCTTTCAATCGCGACGTCATCGAGAACGAGGGGAAGCTCTTCACACAGTTCACCGATGCTGCTGTCTTGGTCCGGACTCGCTGACTGCGCGGGTTCCGCCGTGAGTCCCGCACGTCGGAAACAGTCACGGAAAGTGTCGGGCGTCACGTCACTCCGTGCGAAGCGCAATGTCTCAGTCGCAACTCTTGCTTCGTGGTCGCGGCCAATCCACATCTCAATCTCCGCTCCGAGACCATGCATTTCGGCGGCCATTCTAGGCGCGCAGAGTTCGATATATCGAGTGTGAACTTTGTGATAAGGAATATGTTTCCCATGTATTTCCGTAACTGAATTATTTTTGTTCGATATACAGCATAATTCGCTCTATGCGGGTTCGTTATAGCCGGGTTTGACTGTATCTATCAGACATACATGGGATGTTTTTGTTAATGCATGGATTAATGCATAAGACGTGCGTACGGATCCAAAGGGCATTCTTGGATATTTCACAGCAGTAGAGGTAACATATATAGACATCCCCACAGACGTTCGTAAGTCGATATCTGAACAATTATAACAATTAGATACCATCTTCTTCAGTCTGATGTTTGTTTCCATCATATAGGGGCCCTCGCTCTTCATGTGATGTTTTACGTCTTTCAGTTTCGTGTTTTCCTGGTCGCAGCTTGTAATTTATTTGTTCTTTCTTTCTCCTAGATGTCTACACTTTACACAACGCTTGATGAGGTGAGGCAAATTCTAATTTGCGTGTCAATATTCGCTCAGTGTCGTGGTACGTTTCCTAACTAAGGTTCTTATAGAACAGGCCTGACCTGTTGGTACAGGTTGCGTGTAACTGCAGCCAGTAACATTTCAAGACTTTTTACGTGTTGGCGCCCATGATAGGTCATAGGCGCTGTTTAATTGGATTGCATGTTGTTCCCAATAATTGACCGCTGATAAGATATTGTAACTGTTTCTTTTAGTAAGTTAGGTTATTTTGTAGTATTCTCATTGAGGTAGGATTAACTTTTGCCACATTCGGTGCCATGTTGCTTGATTAATTGACAATTGGTAGAGATGTGGCCAACTTCTGTCGCTAAGCTGTCTGCTTGCATGCTTTTATTCATAGTCTGCATAGGTTGGTCCAAAAGTGTGTCTCTCTAGAGCTAAAACAAACATCGCTTAACTTCCTGCCTAACGATGGCCTGAAATAGGAAAAGTAACTTCTCCTAACAACTGCTTTACTGTGTTGCAGGTATTGGCAAAGGAAACAGAGTCAGGTTCGCCAAATTCCGTGAGAACAGCGCTCGGGGATTCTAATTTCGTGAGTACGTATTTTGTTGTGCGTTTCCCTGTAACATTGTTGCAGCAACAACTGCGCAGAATTTGTTGCGCTACACCAGTGTTCCTCACATGGGTGTCTGCAAAGTTCTCTGCAGCACTCTCTCGCCCCCCTTCTTTTTGTGCCAAATGTCGCCGTCAAGTGAAAAAGTGGCTTAGCCACATCACACGTACGTTTTGATACCTCTGTTTAAAGCACGCCCGTAAAGCTGGCTTTTTGCACAACACCGAAGCTGTGCAAAAAGCCCCCAAAAGGCAGCTGTAGTATGCAATAGGCGTAGAATAGGTAGGATAGGAGTAGAATAGGTGTATTGCTTGTATTCACTGGTGAGGCGCGCATGCAGGCAACCGTGTGAGTGCGCCGTCACTCGTTACGTCGGGCTCCGCAGGATGCCGGTACTTGTCCATTCTAAGCACATGACTGTGTTTCATGTTACAAACTCCACCTCACCGAACGCAAAGTATTGCCTCGAGTCTAATGTGAGTGCAATTAATAACATCTCTGTTGACGCCACTGTTTCGAATCGGATTGAAACGAAGCAGATGACGCACGCCGGTGTTTTTTTTTTTTTTTTTTTTTTTTCGGCGTTCGGGCGCAGTGGCTCAAGTCATGCCATGTCCGTGACGCATCGGCCATGTCTGTGGCCGTTTCCAGTGTTGCCAAGCGAAGAAATTGACAGCTAAACTTTTCAACGAATACCACCTATAGGTGTAGAATGGGTGTGCTTTAGCTGCAAGAGCAAATTGTTTGACGTTGCGACATGCATCAACATATTACAGTCGAATCTCGTTACAAGAGACACTTGGTGAGAAGAGACATTTGAAATGGTTTGGTTGGTTTCCCTGTGTTGACCATGTTGTCAGCACCACAAACAAGAGACATGGTTACAAGAGACACTCTGTTACTAAGGTCAACAACTTTTTTTTAAGTTCCCAGAGTAAATTCTTCACTGTTTGGAGGAAATGTGATGGAAGAGGGACCTTATGTGGAATATCCCGTCAAAAACTGCCTTGAGGATGAAGCCTGGGCTTGCATCCAAGGGACCAGAGGGGGCTTCAGAATCTTTTGAGGAGTTTGTGCCTGCAGATGTGGACTTAACAGTTTCGTGACCGTGGAAAAATCAGGTTGTTTTTGGGTGGTCCGAGAGATATTTTTTCCCTGCCACACAGAATGACTGATGCTAAAGTGTAAGGTATGAAATAGGGCTTTCTAACAGGGATAATTTCAAACAACAGACTTATTAGGGGTATTACAAAACAATTATCAAAACAAAACAAGTAACAAAAAGAAAAAAAAATGATGAAAACATCAATGCTTTGTACAGGGTAAACATAAAAAAAATTGAAATATACACTTTGAATACAAGGCCCTTATAGAATAATACTGCAAACACGAGCTCTGTAAGTACAAAACTTAATTACATACTTACAAAAATATAAGCACTGCAGTAAAACCTCATTGCAAGAGACACTCAAGGAACCCAGGAAACATGTCTCTTGTAACCATGGTCACTTGTATGCAATGTTGCTGACATGGCAAACATAGGAAAACCAACCAAACCACTTTCATTCAAATGTCTTGTATAACCAAGTGTCTCTTGTAACAGTGTCTTTTGTAACGACGTTTTACTGTAGTGCCTATCATGCCACCACGCGAAGAAGTTTCTCGACGCGGTGAAACGAAGTTTGGCCACACTCTGTGCAGCCGGCGCCAAGTGATCCCGCCTGAACGAACTCGGATAACCTTTAGATAAGAACGGGGACCTTTAGAACAGGCCGGATATGTTTACATCAACGCATGGCAGTGATGGAACGACCCGAGAAGAAAGTGAAGCTTACCAGCGGATACCTGCTGACGTTTTGGGGCAGTTTTGATGCACTTTCACCGTCCATGCTGAAGTCTGATGAATCGAAGTTGTCTGATGTGTCTCTGCTGCTACCATCATGCACAGATTCAAGCTCAGATGCATCGGAATCCGTCAAAATTCACCGTTTCCACGGAGCATCGGCCAGCAGCGTCGACGCCGCAACCGAATCCATGTGCGCCCGACTGCGGGAGACCTTTAAAAATCTCCCCCGCGGCGGAGAAAATAAACTCGAAAGGGAATCTGATGAAATACTTCCCGTTTTACCCTTTGGATGGTGTTAGCAGTCCAGAAGCACTCGGAGAGCGTCAAAATTTGAACTTGTATTCATCGATAACGTACTGTCAATTGGAATGGGCGTGTTCACGAAAGTGTTAAGTACTTTGAAAAGCATTGCAGGGCAGAAAGTGTTGGCGCAATTGAGGCTGACAAACATCTTAGAGTACTCTAATGGTTTTGTGGGTAACAGGAAGGCTCGCAAAGTGAAATGCTGCATTACCTCCAGAACTTGAAAAGGAAGCTAATACAATCTGCAGTCACCAAAAACTACTATATAAATGAGTTCTTTAAAATCATCCTGAGCAATTTCGTGTAGACATTTTGAAACATGCGTCGATCCTGATGTATATAAAGTGATCTGTCTGACTTCTTAGTGTTTTGTGGAACTTTTGTTACAAATGACCTTGGTTACAGGAGGACATATACAATATGTTTCACTTTTTTCGGTGTTTGTTTTTCAAGTCTTTTTTTTCGAGCAACTTTGCCTTACTTTGAGACCCGTTAGGGGAGATTTAAAGTTTTTGGGTTCTGGCTTGGATGGCCTAAAAAACTGTGCAGTTGAAAATTTGTGATAGCACCTTCAATCACTGTGTGTGAGTGATCAAAGTTTTGGGAAATTTTCTTTTTCCCCTACTTATTGCGTGTGAGTGTATATGCCCTCACTTTCAACATTCACGTCGCGTACGTATGAAGCCTCTCAGTCTAGGGCTGGTGCTGTCAAAAAATGAGCGCGTTTCAAGCCATCAGCATGCATCAGCGGCCGCCAAAAAAAGGGTATTTAGGCAGTGTCATTCAATCACAGTGTGATACCCGTGCCACATGTACATGAAAAATGACATCAAGTGTTAGGGCTTTAAGATACCGAATGACATTATTGGGGCAGGCCATGCTACAAGCAAAAACACAAAGGCATTAAATGTGTTAGGCATGACAGTGATAATGGCCGAAAAGAGAAATGCACTCATATTTTAGAAGTTCTTAACGTAGAGAAAAACGTCTTACAAGGGTTAAAAATGTTTTTTGTGAAAGAAAACGTTACGAGAAATAGTGTTTTCTAAAAAATGAAATTAGCCGTTTCTAAAAGTGGCTTCAGCAGCTGCCGTCGCCTGCCAGCGGTAGCCAAATCTGAAAAATTTAACGCGACGAGTAACACGATGTTTTGCCTTTTGCCGCTGTTTTAGGGAACTTTGTCCTTTTGAGAACTTCGCCACCAAGAGTGCACAAAAAATTGTTTAATTTCGAAGTTCAGCTACGTTTCTGCGTCAACACTCTGGTGCTGAGAGTTTCATTGCTTTCATTTAGTGCTCCTCGCGTTTGAGAGTATGCAGATTTGGCGCGTACAAGAAGGCGAATGAGTTGTGCGGAACTGCTTAAACCAAAAATGACATGAGAGCGAATGACATTCGATTATTGCGTGTAGCAGTGAATTAATGGCATTAAAACGTAAGGCATTAAGCATTTAATGTCATTTTTCGTCTATGTGTGGTATGGGTAGGAAGTGTACGTAATTATAATTATGTACACTCGTAATTTTAATTACGTATGTGCATGTTTATAAACATGCAATGTGATCTGGCAAGATTTTTCTAATTAGATCGTAAGTTGAATTAGTTTTGCCACTAATTCACACCATTAATCAAAGTCTGCCCGTTTAGACTGCAACAGTTTTGTTAGGTTTCTTGTTGCAAGATTTCTGCTATTTTGTGCTTTACCGCTAACACACTTATTGCAGGAGATGCTTCTAGACATATTTTCATACCTCGAAGGGCCGAGGTTGCGAGATAGGCTCTCCCACGGTGAAGTGGATCTGAAAACAGTTGACAAAAAGCTTGTCCGTCACGTTCTTCACCTGGTGACAGTGGTTGCATGCTTCGACGACTCACGTGATGCCACCTTGAGCATTCAGGTGAGCATGTGGCGTGTTTTTTTATTATAATAATAATGGACCACAGAATTGCACTCTCGATAGCATTATAGTTTTAGTGTGCAAGGAGGTTTTGAAGTCGTCTCTTTGTGGGGCGAGAACATTTCTTCGTTAAAGTAAAATGCAGAAATTTCACATGAACTGGAATTGAAGCATGCAGAAAAATGAAGCCACATCTTCTATTGACCACTGTTTGAAGAGTGGTGGTACTTGGTGAGGTGGTACTTGACGAGTGGTGGTACTTGACTTGACGGTACTTGACGGTGGTACTTGACGAGATTATGAGTACAGTAGAACCCCGTCGATACGTCTCCCGGCTTTACGACGATTCACTTTTTACGACGAATCACCGTGGTCCTGGCAACCTCCCCATAGAGACAATTCATTAAAAACCCCGATGATACAATGCTCGAGTGCATGAGGTTTGCTTTATACGAGAAATGCTGGGGGGTTAAACTGGTGTTTTTCCCACTCTTTGGCGCTGCTTCGTCCCAACCTTTATTTTGTAACCCCCGTTTGATGCGGCTTGATGTCCAAAGGAAAACAGTCCGCGGCAGGTCCGACATCTTGCTTTTAAGAGACTCAAGCAGGCGGGTGCTGGCGGGCGGGAGCCATCGATGGCCCCACTGGCCCCACCTTTTAGCAGAGCTCCGACGCACCAACTGTGAGAAGTCGAAATCCAGGTAGTTGGCGCACCGCAATTTGATGCTCCTGTTGAGCTTACGGACTCAAAAACACTTACCCAAAGAAATGAAAGAAACTCACACTAACGCGTATGATTTGAAGGTAACGAAGCTGTACGTCACCTTCACGACCATCGCGAAAGGTTTAAGTCCGCGATTGCAGCCGATTTGCTGCTTCTTCGCTGCTGCAACGACCATTACTTCATCATTGTTGCTATGAGTGTGAGCTTCTTTAATTTTTTTTGGAGGTGATAATCATTGGACATCACCTTGGAGGGGCGTACGCCATGACGTGTCTCTTTCGTTCCGAGCACCGTGTTGTCGCGATTACGGCAAACGGTGCAGTCTTTCTCGTTCCGAGCAAGTGTTTCCACTATTGCGGTGAACACTGGAGTTATTTTGGCCAATCTTGGACAATTTCCCCAAGTGGTTATGCTTGGCTTGACAAACGTGCGCCGAGGACGCTGAGCGGTCGCTGCGAGGCACACAGGCACGAGCGCTCAGCATTTTTGGGCTTTGTTAACCGCCGTGCAGTCGCCGTGAGCCCGTGCTTACGTGTGCGCACTTGCAGTTTTCGTATTTGTAACTGCAGACACGAAAAATTACAATTTGCTGAACGGCTTTGCTGTTAATGCCGCTCGGCGATGACCGAACTCCCACTTTATTTATGCGCAAATATATATGCAAATAGCTCGTTTATGCGCAAATAGCTTGTTCTGGAAGCTTATGACCCTGCCTAGGTAACTTGTTGTTTGTTCGTTTATTTAATAGCCTCAAGGCTTAGTAGACACCAAGCGGGTCCGATCTATATCCAGGAAACTAGGTTGGCCTCCCGGATATAGTCCAGTTAGGGAACGGTAGGCAGGACCATGGAGCCTACACCGATGGTAATGCGTGTCTTGCTGCAAATTAGGCCTGCTGCCATCACACATTTTCTTCGAATGTCCTTAGGTTCTTGCGTTCGCTTGTTGCTGGCCTCAGCCAATCGCACAGCCGGGTATATGACGCCATAGGTTCTGGTGCGGGAAATGAGCTAGTGAGTCGCATGGCCATTCCTTTTTTTCCTAATTAGTATATAGCTTATTGGAGCGAAGTTTACGTTAAAAGTGGTGTCAGTATGATTCTAACGAAGCAATCTTTTGTATGAATCAAGCTTGTGTTTTGTTTGCACGGCCTTTTCAAAGTGATCTGCGAGACTCTTCACTGTGAAAATTGATGACCCCTGTGAATGGCTGCCACTGTATAACGTTTGAATATCGAAACAGTTGCTAGATGGACCATCAGTAAGTGATTGAAAGGTTACGTGCCCCCAGGTGCTCTAATAATCTCCAAATTCTTTTTTATTGTTTTTGGTTGCACCACATAGCCGTTGCCAATGAGAAAGCATATCTCTCACATTAACTCACACTAACCTTCTGAGTGAGCTCGTCACCAAGACAAAGAATTTGACTGAAATTGAAACTGAAACAAAGCTTACAGCTTGCACTAGTGATCTTTGCTTTATAACGTTTATCTATTTTTAAAGACAAGTTCTGATCTATTCTGATCCGTACATCTATTTTGCAGTTACACGTCCCCTACCTTACCGGTTTCTTTCAAAAGGTGTTTAGACGAGCTCTGCCCATTCTATTTTGCCATTCGTGATTTGTGATGTCACAGATCACAGTTCAACAAATACAAGGGGCAGTGATACTTCTTTTTTGCTCTTACCTTCTATGTGCTAACGAACAACTGTTGCTTGTCCGACCAGTATATTTGTATTCACAGCACTCTAGTGTATTGTTATAAGAAAACTTGATCACACACTTTAGTGTATTTTTTAAGGTATGCAGTTTGTCAATCCTCATGTGTTATTCGAATGTTACATTGGTAAGAAGTAAGATTGAAGGTGTTAAGTAACAATACTAAACAGAGCCCATCAAATAGCCAATTTAAAAACAAAGTCGCCTTCAAGCTATTCGTTTTTGGTTTTCGCTGTTTTAGCATTCGCCACAACTCTTTTACGAATTTAAAAGGATTCAGAAATTTATTGAACGGAAAGAAAATAAAAATGATAATGGTCATCGCGCTGAAAAGAAAATTCCCTTCCAGAATGATTACGAGAAGGCCCTGAGGGCAGTGTCAAGCAGCTACCAGGCACATTTTCACCCCTCTCAGCTTCTCAAGGCAAACGTGAGTTATTTGTTATTTTTTGTATTGTATATGCGTAGTGCAAGGTCTTTTTCATATCTCTAGTTGTTTCCTCGAAAAGTTTGAATTTTTTAAGTAGAAGATAGTCAACCATAAAAGAAAGGAATAACTTAAATTAATACAAATTAACGTGGAAAACTGGGCTTGTTGGAACATAATCTGGGCAAAACAGTGTAAAAAAGTCAAAGACTAAGTCAGCGAAGTCCTTGTCGTGTGTAGGTCTCTGTCTTTGTCTTTTTTGCGCTGCTTTGCCTAGATAATCCAAATTAGTGAAAATTTGGAACTTGGCAACTGCAGAAACTGCGATGGTGCTAATTTTTTTCAGGATTGCGTGAGTATTGTAGGCTATAAGATATCAAAGCAAGGAAGCACTGTTTGAAGACTTTAAACATTCCCAGAGTACTATTTCAAAGTTCGGAGGGGCGAACAGATGCTTCTTTTAATGAGCTTCGATATATGATATAATGCCTTAATTAAAAAGAAAATAGAGGCAAGAAGTGGTGAGGTGGGATATTTGTGCTTAACAACTAGTTAAGCAACGGACACTTTGCCGGCTTGTGAAATGAAAGGGGGAAAGGGCTCGCGAGAACCCTCTATCTCGTTATCTCTCCTCTTGGCTTTGAGCCACGTTGATCGCGCACAAGCAGGGCCCAGTCAGCAGATTCTGGGTACTAGATAAGGAGACGAAGGGTGAATGGCTCCGACATACTAGCCAATTTTTTTTCTTATTTTAAGGGTTTGAAGTAGGTTTGATTCTTTCCTGATACCTGCAGTGTTCTCTTTTTTTACAATTGAGTCACAAAAAGGAACGACAAGCTTGTCTTGCATTGTACTTTGATATAGGTATGGGATGTAATGGTATTCCAATTTAATGTCAAAATAATACCACAATGTTTTTCTAATGAAATGGGTAATGGGTTTGAAATAAATTTGATTCTTTCCTGATACCTGCAGAGTTCTCTTTTTTTACAATTGAGTAACAGGAAGGAACAACAAACTTCTCTAGCATCGTACTTCGATTAGGTATGGGATGTAATGATATTTCAATGTAATATCAAAATAATATCATATTATTTAAATGTCATAGCAAAATTAAATAAATTAATTTTTGAGCAGAAAAATAGACCCCAAACAAAAACCTGCCTTTTCAGCAGCTCGACAAGGCGTTGGGCCAAATCATGCTGAACCCTTTCTGTTTTATGTGCAGAAATTTTTTTGTGAGGGCTTTCAGATGAGCCTTTCTAATTCTTTTTTGTTAGCATTTTAGTGAAACGTTCCTGAGAAACTAAATTTTGCGTTTCGTGTTGTTGGTGTTGAAATCGCTGCTTCAATCTAAAGCTATTGGAACAAAGCCATTAGTAATGCCGTTGAGAGCAAAAAATGACTGTTGAGTGCATGCCTACGTATTTTTTTTGTGTTGATTGTAAATGGGCTTAACTGTCATGGCTCTTAAAACAATTTGTTTTAATTTTGAAGTAAACTTTGGGAAACTTGTCAGTCTTGATGCTTCTTTCCCACTGATTTCAAATATGCCATTATTTTCTGAGTAATTCAATTAGCTCCCAAGATAACTAGAGATAATGAGCCATTTTTGGTCAGACAATAGACAAAACAGTGTTGGTCATAAAACTGTAATCTTTATATTTTCCAGTACTATTAACCCGGGTGAGTGCAGTAAGTGAATAATTTTTTTTATGCATCACTTGGAACTAATTTTACAGCTCATTAAACTTCGGAGTTTGAAATGGGCATTCGAAATGGTTCCTTGCCACTGGTACCACCAAGGTTTAATGAGCTGTAAAATTAGTTCCAAGTGATGCATCAAAAAACTGATTCTCCTATTGCACTCACCAGGGTTCATGGTATTGGAAAATATAAAGATTACAGTTTTATGACTAACACTGCTTTTCTCATTGTTCCTCCAAATAAGTATCTCTAATTATCCTGGGAACTAATTGACCAACAGAAAAAATAATGGCACATTTGAACGCAGTGGGAAAAAAAAGCAGCAAGACTGACGAGTTTCACAAAGTTTACTCGAAAATTAAAAGATTGTTTTAAGACTAGTGTGAATTGCACGTCCCACAGGTGCTCAGGGCTGTTGGTAAACTTGGGCAGTTGGCTGTGAACCTGGAAAGGAAAGACGACGGCATCATCGAGGAATCCACGAGCGATGAAATTGACGCTTGCATCTTTTTACTAGGGAAGAAATGTGACATTGGGCTGGAAAGAGACGGCGACTCAAGGTGCGTTTCCTTTGAATCACTCACTTGTGGTGCCACAGTTGATGGAGTCCTAATGTGAGAAGAGAGAAAAGATAAAGATTAAAACCAGAGGGGTCTCCAACAACTTTTGGAAATAGAATTTAATTGTCAAAGGTGTGTGAATGATGATTTGTACATCCGGAAAAAAAAAAATTGCCGTGTTTTAGAGGGGCCCTGAAGTAAGTTGTAAACACTGCCTGATTACCTTGCCAGATAGGGTTGCCACCTGCCCGGGTTTTGACCGGCCCAACTGTTTTTTTAGACAGTGGACCGGTTGGCCACCATTAGCCGGTTTTTTGGCCATCGTGCCGCGATTATATTTTCGTGCGTATTGAAAGGTTTAATTCAGCAACTACGATGATAAATATGCATCGACAAGCTGCGAAAAGATGCACAAGCAGAAAAAATACGCGGGCGGGCGTGCTCCCTAAAATGGAGGGGGGCACCAAGGGAAGAGAAACACAATGAAATGCTGTGTGTTGCTTACTCTCTAAGAAAACGCTACAGTAAATGTCACTGCCTATAAAAAAAAACATAACTTTACAACGCAAATTCAGCCTTCTGTGTACCATAGTGTTTTAGGCCGATTTTATGCCCATTTTTCGGGGGGTTTCAAACTAGAGCATGGTTTCTCAAAGTGGGTTCCGCGGAACCTAGGGGTTCCGCAGGCCCCTCCTCGGGGTTCTGCGAGCCACTGATAAATTTTCCCTGGTTCCGCAGTCGCAAAGTCTTATATGGTAAACTTGAGGTGCAGTCGATCTAAGGAACCTCCATTACTCACGCCCGAGTGTCAGTAAGCACATCTCGGCACATAACAGAAACGCGCGAGCTGCGCAATAAATCTCACCAGCAGCTTGTAGCCAGCCAGACTCCGAAAACGGGCCAATTGGGTAAACTATTACCCCCATGCGCATTTCTCCTGTTTGGAGATAGGTGCCGCTAGCGTACGCATTCGCGTAAAGTCGACGGGAAAAAAAACGATACCCTTGCTTTCTTTTTAATTTATTGCACGTTAATGTAGCATGAACATAATGAAAAATGGCGGTAGGGGGGGGGGTTCCTTGGCACTTAACGGAACTTAGCTGGGTTCCCTGGGACCAACATGCTTGAGAACCCCTGAACTAGAGCACTGCGCAGGCCCAGGCTGGCCCGAAAGCCCAGGCCCAAAGTCGATTACCGAAGGGCCCGCCCGGCCTATTGATTGAATTCATTGTTCCGGCCTTTAATAGTTCCGACGTGAAGTGTAGAAAAGAACATTAAAAGTAACGTTCTGAGTTTATTTTTATTCGCTTCTTGATGTTCGTTGTACGCATTATATTAAAAACATGTTTTTCTAGTCTGGTACTCACTGTACTGTAATTTGAATGGCATTTGATGTACCGCATCAAGATTTTATATTTTGGGGTATAGCACTCCAAAGATACGATTACAAGGAATGCCCTAGCGGGGAAGGGATTAATTCAGACTACCTGCTGCACCTATGTCTATGTGAACGTGCGTTTTAGATGTCGCACCCATCGAAATACGGCTGCCATGGCCGGGAATCAAACTCGCGTGCTAGAGAAACACCACTGCTAAGCAACCACTGCTGGTAAAATATTTCAATACACACTCATGGATTCAAATGCGGAGCGAAAAATTCCAGTGATCCCGACTTGTGGCCGAGACAACCACGTGAAGTTGCTAAGAGGCTGGTCATCAAAGGTGGTGGTGTCTCTCGTGTAAGAATACGAGTTGTTATTACGCCAATGTGACGTGAACTGCCGAAGGTGTAATACCCGTGCTGCATGAGCATTTCGAAGGCCTTTGAACGGAATGTCATTTGACTGAAATGCCACTTTTGAGCTGCTACACAATGTTTTTCGAAGGCATTTGGTTGAAATGCCGTTTGAGTCAAATGAGCACGACAACCGACCTCTGGCAATCTCAAGGGCCTTTGAAACGCGAACGCTTGTACTTGCATGCAGTTTCTGCGTGCCGTATTGACGAAAATAATTACTTATGGTTTTGAAAGAGCTCGCTTTGTTTTGGTTTTGTTTACTATCACTTAGTCGACTACAATGTAGTTTGGTACTCCCGCCACCGGCGATGTAAAAAAAAAAAGAAAAGAAAGAAAAAAACAACAACTGCGCCTACGTTGTGCATTTTTTGCTCGTGTATGCTGGTTATAATCAATTTTACCACTAATAACGGTGTTGTTTGCCCATTTTAACTCTAAAATTAAATTTTTTTTGTGTGTGATTTTACGGGAACGAAATTGGACAGCAGTGGCGACACCAAGACACGGCGGGTAAATGTGGAAACTGTCAACTGCCGTCAAGAATTTTCATGTAGCTCAGCGAAACTCCTTGCAGTTCGAATGGCATTTCAAATTTCGAAGGCCATTTGACTCAAGTGTCCTTTCAAATATTCATGTATCACAGGTATAAGCTAAAAGTACCTGCACTTTCTAACCCAAATTTTTTTGCATTTCAGTTCATGACGTGCTGTTACAGACCAGATGCTCTCTCTGATTGCTCGCTACAATGACACAACCGAATCAATTTTCTTGAGCTTCTAAGCCAGGCCTGGTCACGCACACACGGGCCCTCCCTGGGCTTGAAATTAAATGTCTGGGCCCGGGCCAGGCTCACTTAATTAGAACACCTGGGCCCGGGCTAGGTGTTATGGGCTCGGGCCGGGCCCAGGCCCTAAAGTCAGGCCCGTGCAGTGCTCTTGTTGAAACCCCCAAACCCCTCCCCCTTCTAACTACATGCCTTGTGAAAGGGACTAGAAATGGATGACTTGAGCTCACCTGAACCCTCAGTGCCCTTTGAAAAAACAGTGGGTGCGATTTCTTCCCAGTTCTTTCAACCACAGAAATGGGCATCTGTTGCGAAGTTCACTCGAGAGATAGTGGAGCTCCCCACCGCTCATAAAACTTCCAGTAGCGTTTGCATCAGATTCAAAGTCAGCTTCATTATGGGCCAGCCTGGAACTTCAATAGAGGACAACAGAAAGGTTTCACTATATGAAAATTCATTTTGCCTAAAGAAATGAGTACAGTAAAATCTCGTTAATTGGAACTGCAAGGGTACGCCACCTCAGTTCGAATCAATGAAAATTGAAATTAACAAAAGTGAAGAACAAGAGCCATACAGCATGATTTGGGAGCGATAGAGAATGTAAGCAAATGAATGCTTTAAGAAGTCTGCAGGTGAAGCTTGCCTTTTAATCCTTGAACGCGAAAACCAGCAGTTTCTTTTCCTAATGGGCGAGTGCAGCAGAAGGCCTTCTTTTGATGTATACTACTCCCAAACTGAAAAAGAGATGGATGACATTCTAACCCGTCTTTACTTCTGAGTGATGGCCCTATCTGGCACTTTCGCCGCCCCCTCCTCATGGCCTTTGGCAGCGACAGGTTCTAAGTGTCTAACCTCAGAAGGGATACTGCTTGTCAGCACGCCCCACACACTGAACTCGTGTCCACATCAACGTAGCCCAGAAAGGAGCTTCTTCCAAAAAGGCCGTCATTGGCTTTTTAGATTACTTATCTGATTTAACTTATCTCTCTCTGTTTTCCTCTCTTTTCAGGAGGCAACACGGCCTCGTGTGTGGGCAGTGGGGGCGATTCTCTAGCCATAGGCCAGGCCCCAAGCTTTTGGCACGGTGACGCGTAGTTCGAATTACCTGTGGTGGAACCTACTTGCACTCGAATCAACGGGCTTTTGTACATATACTTCTGTGCGAGCTTGACCGGACAGAATCTTACAGTTCGTATTACCTATAAATTCGAATTATTGAAGTTCAAATTACCAAGCTTTCACGGTATATGCACCTACTGGTTCAAATTCTTTCTTTTCAAAGTCAGGTTTGTGAGGTAATTTGTAAAGTGTGCTTGCTTTCGTGATTGTTGGCATTGCTGTCGATTTCTTGCACGTTAGCGTGCTACGTTATTGTTCCTTTTTGTAAGTGTCGGTATGCGTGTTCTGTTAGCCTCCTCAGAGACTTGAAGCTCCTGGAGAAGTTTGCCGCAGATTGCACTCCCGTGACCTTGTTCCGGCCGAGAAAAGAGCTGGCGGTGGTCACCCTCCTGAGACTGGTGTGTGATGAGACGTGCATCGTTCTGGACCAGCTCAACGCCACCCTGGCCTCAAGAGCCCAGGACTGGGATGCTGGGAGACTGCGGTCGCGTCAGCGGAGCAACTACAAGAGGCTGCTGGAGAGGTACAGTGGATGCAGTGGCAGTCCTTCAGAACGTGGTACTAATGGCAAAATGTCCTGTTGGGTTAGGCACTATTACCCAGTATGTTCACGATGGTGCTGGTTTGGGCCTGTTGGTAGAACTCGACAAAGAATTGAAGTGCTAGGACAACGGGGCAAGCGAGTCAACACACGCAAGGTGCTACTTCCAAGAGTTTTATTAGCAGACGAATACTCATATATATATACATGAACACTGGCCCACGTCATAGTACAATTTCATCACTCCAGACTCAACTAAAAAAATCACGCTCTTTCTAGCGTGATTTACTAGCACATCACCCAGTATGTGCTAGTAAATGCACCAGCAAGATAATGGGATACGGGCTAATGGAAAATTGTTCCTAGTTGTTGTGGCCCTGATCTGCTAGTCTGCTAGATGATTTGTATTACTATTACGAAGGGATTGATTGTGTGGCTTAACGTGCCAAAGCTAGCCCTGGGCTATGAGGTGCGCCATAGTGGAGGGCTGTGGATTATTTTTGATCTTCCGGGGATCTTTAAGGGAGTACTGACACGAAATTTGAAAGACTAGACAACTATTTAAAGGGCTTCCTTTTTATATGGAGGTATCTCCCAGCAAGTTTAAACTGTAACTGTTTGGTACAACGTATCTTAAATCTATCTTAATCTTTGCACGCACGAGAAAGCTCAGACGGCATACCCTTTCGCAATCGACATCAGCATGACGCCATCTGCTCCCCAAACTGCCGACGTGTGGGCCCCCGTGATGTGGTCAATGCGCTGGCTGTGGTTGGTGCACACTATTCTGCTGTGTGTATCATCACGGTTTTGGGACTGGCATACCACAGCTGGCCTGGGCGCGCGCGCGCGAGCGCTTGCGTGCGCATTCACACCGGCAGAGGTCGAATGAGAATGGTGATGTCTTGAGCGCCCTCTTGTCATGGCGGCTCCTCATTGTTCGTTTAGTCTAAACAGAAACCGATACGAATAAATGAGGCCGTAAATAATTATTTATGCTGCCAGACATTGTAAGGCGAGCAGTACAGCAAAAATGAAGAACTGAGGGGGCAAGAACTGATACTTCTTGCTTCATTCAAGCAAGAAGCATCAGTTACTGGCCAGAAAAAAAAATCCTGGAGGACCAGGAAAACTGCATAGTGCAGATTTAGTAATACAAAGCACAACCTGTCATTTAAACCATGTGCACGTTCTCCCTTTTACCCTTTCCCCCCCAAAACACACCCGTCCCGCTTAGAGGTCTGAGGGATATGGTCACTGTATCCTGATACCATTATTTATTTTGGTAAGTGCCCACAAACAGCATGATACCTTCAGCGTGGTGCACAGAAGAAACAAAGGAGAGGGAGGGGTGTACAATAAAGAGAGAAGAGCGTATAAAAATAAAAATAATAATAACAATGAAACAAACATCACATGACTGACTCACATGATTTTACAACACAGAAGAACACTGTAGGGCTGCTGATGCCTTGTGTAACGGAGGCACAAGCAGAAGGGGTGCGTGGGGGTCCGCGGACCCCCCATGGTCTGCTAGGGCATTTCAGGGGTTTGCGAACCCTTCCTCTGAACTCTCTCCCTCCCACAAACCCCCGTTTAGTATTTCTCCTGTTGGCTAAACCTTGATGGAAACGCACAAAAGGTGGCTTTGCTGCATGGCTTCTATGCCTAGTTTCTCCCCGTAGCCCACCTTTTAAAGTTGGCTTTGCGGACAACCCATCAGCCATGCGAGAAAGCCAAACTACAGAAAAGGCTGGGAGACTTGTAGTCGCACAAGCAGACCGTTCGGCGATATGACACGCTACGACATAAAAGTCAGACGATATGACATAAAAGTCAGAATAATATGACATTAAAGTCAGATGCAAAAGTCGAGCCACTATACTCGGTGACAACTTAAGAACAGACACCGGAAGTTGCCGCTGTGCCTTATGACCACTGCCGGATGTTTCTCCGCGCGGCGCAGGTAGGCGTTACTGGGAATATTTTGAACATGGCGTGAGCCGTTCCCGTGATTTTTTTTACTTAATATGCTTATAAACGACTCCAGTGACGACAAACAAACTGCGTAAGACAAAGGCAGACGATATCACGCATTCATAGCAAACCCCCTTTCAAAACGCGCGCGCACTGACGTCACGGGTCCGGCGCTTTGGCGGAGTGATACACTACATGAGGTGGTGCCGTTCTTGAGTTGTAACCGAGTATAATAAGCATGTGGATGACTTTAACTGCAAGTGCAAATTGTTTGACATTAAAACACGGGTCAGCATAGTTCGCCAGGGGGTCCCCCATCACTTTTTCGAGCCCGAAAAGGGGTCCGCATTGCACTCAAGGTCGGCAACCGCTGCCCAGGGGGATGACGAAACATCGTAGTCACAGGCCTGCTGGCCGCACACCAGCTATGCCATCACGCGACTCATTGTTGCTCTACATTATGCGCGCAAGGTGCAATGCACTCGGGGCCACGAAGCCCTGCACAGGCGGGAGAACATTCGCGGCCAGCGTCCTTCTTCTCTGCAGTGACCACCACTGTAGGGGAGGAGTGGAACTTGGGAATTCAATGAGAGAGCGTGTGGCTCCATGGTTGGTTCATTAGAAGGAGCGGCTGACCAATCAGATTTGTATCTGCTGGGCGATGACGCACATTGCGTGCGAAGTTATCAATTCGGGCGCATGACCGACAGCGAGAGACTGGGCTGTTGCTTTGAGAAGGTCATGTGAGAACAGCGAGCCTCCGTATTCAGTGCACGGGAAAGTTTTTGCGGTCTAGGGCGTACCTGCAAAATGGTAGATCACGAAGACAAGTTATCAGGTGCAACCAGTCAGGCCAGCTCTGAGACAGCAAACTCTGTTATTTCACTTTGTAAATAATGATTGCAATTACAGTAACGATTACAATACAATAAGAATACAATTACAATGATTATAATAAGGATTACAACGAATAATAATTGTAAAGTACAATTAATGTTAATAGTTTTCTTTGTTGTCATCCGGTCATTGTTGCCTTCTCATCTACCTTTTACGCCGCCATCACCGCCGAGTTCCGGATCGGAGGGTTCTTTCACCGATAAACGAACCCCAACCTATCAAGGGTAGGTTTCACTGACACACTCGGGCTTTAGACACATTTTTAACAGCTCGGACAAAAGTGCTGTAAGCATCAAGGATACTCAGATCAGGAGACTCAAGTGAGGTGATTTATACACAACAGGAATAAAGAGGTGTGCTTATCTGCCAGATGTTTTTGTAAGCTTTGTTTTGTTTTATAACAGCTTGAGCTATTACACCTGTCTTAAAGTAAGCGGCTGTAATTTGCAAAAGTTATCTCTTTGTCGCCTTGCAGTGTGCCTGTGCTGTACGACGGAGTTGCGTTGGCCATTTGGATCATCGTCAGCATTTTTAGACGGATCAACAACATCGAGGCACTTGACTCAACGCAGTCTGAAAAGGTG
This sequence comes from Haemaphysalis longicornis, assembly GCA_013339765.2. Lineage (NCBI taxonomy): Eukaryota > Metazoa > Arthropoda > Arachnida > Ixodida > Ixodidae > Haemaphysalis > Haemaphysalis longicornis. Next base: position 112,465,197 of record CM023455.1, read on the forward strand.
TTGAGGTAAGCAGTGGGGAATGTGGCAGCTAGTGTCACTAGATAAGGGTACTGAGTATCGGCGCTCTATTCTCCTGTGGTTCCGTGCCGCTGACACGATCATTGGTGAGTTCGCATCACGTGACATTTGTTTACGCTACGATAGTTCACGGGCGCTGCCATTTTGTTGTTTATCCCTTCAAGTCGGTCAACTCTGGTAGGCTTAGCTTGTTCTGCCTGCTCTGCGGCTTCGTGTAACTGACGTTGTTCCAAACGCGAACCAAAGATAAAGCGTGTTAGCAGCGTTTCAGCAGCAGAAGTGTGTTAGAAGATGCCGTTTAACTGCATCTTTGGTAGTGTTGTTAGCAAACGACCTGATAGAAGTTAACAGCGAGGCCGTTGATGCGGCAATCTTGCTACACTGATTAACGCCAAGATTGCTGCCGTTGCTGATTAGCATGTCTCAGTGGCAGTACTCTAATACCTTATCTACTGATTTTAATGCCAGCTGTGTTACTTTTTGAGCATGGTGGGGCATGTTTTTCAATGGTATAAAATAATAAACATCAGTGCTTGTTCTGAACCTGTTACATCTAAGGAACTCAAAAACATTCCAATGGGAATTGTTACATAAATGCGTAAGCCGGTCTGCTACACTTAAAGCCCCTTTAAAGTGGGCTTCAGTGCTATGCACGAGTGCATCGCTAGGAAGACAAGTTTGTAGGGCAGTGTCAGTAGTCTGATATCTTAGTGGGAAAGCCCTAGTTCTGCCTAATAAATACCTCCATAAGCTTCCTTTAAAGTTGGCTTCATGACTTCATGCAACTGCCTCGCTGGGAGGACATTCTTTCAGGAACAATATAAGCAGTCATGTATGAAAATATGAAAAGCATCAGGGCCTTTTAGTGATAGCACTTTGGTATGCGCAAAACTGTGACACATCAGAGGCTGTGAGAACAGAATATAATGTTGCTCCATTTAAAGAACTAGCCTTTGGTGACCATCCCAGCTCCATTTCAGCCGTGAAAGAGTTTTTTTTAGCTGAAAAAAAGACAAGAAATATTGAAAAACAAAATCTTGCGCTGCGGTGATGCAGTAAAGGCCAGTGCTGACAAAAACATGGTTGTCAGTGTGTTATGTGCACAATAGAATTCAAGTGATACAATCAAACATGACTAGACGCCTCACGACAATAGGCCAGTCATGCCTTGTGGCTGTGGCTTCGGTTTGCGGCAGCCAATTACACAAGCAAGATTCCGTGACGTTGCTGAGACCGTGCCAAAAAGTGGCTGACGAGTTGGCTCTGCTTCATCTGTTCTCCGTAATGTCTCGGTTATTTGCTTGAAAGTTCGAGATATCACTGGTATCGTTGTTGCCAGAACAAAGCAGTTTGAACCAATCTTGTACTTTGTCTTTGTAGCCCCTGTATAAAATTTTGCTTTGCAGTCACAAAAAATAAGCTCAGATTAGCGCATAAGTGCTTCTAGTAGGCATGTCGCAATTTTGCCCCACTTTCCCCATGTGCTCGGGTTAGCTGCCAATTACCGGCAGTCGATTGTTTCGTAATCAATGTAGGTAGTAAAAGAAAAAAAAAGCTTCAGTGCATACCTCAAAATGTTGCGAAAGTCCAAACACTGGTGAAAGTTAGAAGTGATGCGTGTATTCTAACTATACTCCATGTAATCTCTTGTGCACATTATTGGGGAGTGCAAAAAACTCAAGACGCCCCCCTACACCCTTCCCCCTTCCCCCAATTCTAACCCGCTCGAGCGATGGGAGACCTTACTTTCCAGCTCTGACCTCGCCATTCAGCAACAGCTGATGGCTCGAGGAGAAGAATTACTGGACACATATGGGTCCCGCGAATAGGGAACCACCCCATCTGGTGCCTGCGCGCACCATTCTTTATTTGAAGCTCCGTTAAAGTTATTCACTCACTCACTCCATGTAATAGAGATATTGTTATGTTATTACGCAGCTATTCAGTCAAATTTGGAGACGAGTCACAACTAATGCCATTGCGTGCTTTTCTGAGATAAATATATGTTGTATATTAAACAAGCATTCAAGCACACTTTTATTGCGTGGGCACTAGATGGGGCATGTCGGCGAACATTTCTCGTCAATCGTCACTCGTCGTTCTCGTCATTTGTCGTCACTTGTCATTCATCGTCACGTCGATCGTCACTCGTCAATTTCATCCTCACTCGCAAGAGAGCGGGCGACAGGGTAGCACAGAATGATAAATTGGAGAGTGTGTGTAAGGAGAGCTGCCTAGCTTAGCAGCGTTGGTGTCGTTTCCATGGAGACAACAAGTCGAAGCGCACCTTGCCAGCTGCCTCTGCCTTGACGAGTCCCGCCACTGCTTGAATGTGTTGTAAAAACGAGTCTCCAGTCAGTGCAGGGCAGCAATACATAAAGTAATGGGAATGACAGCGACAAATTCCGACACTGCGGTGGACAATAAAAGTAGTGACAGGCAGCCAATGCCGCTTCTAAGGTTAGCAAACGTGAACACTAAGACTGTTAGAGCACTAAGCATGGTCAGCTTTGTTTTCGAGGGATGTGTGAAAAGGTGGAGCAAGACGTGAGCATCAGGCCGAGCCCCAAGCTCAGAATGAAGAGAGAATAGATGCTATGTATTAAGGATCCACCAACGGATCTTCAGATAGTAACTTTTTATTTTGAAGTCGGAGGCCGTGCAACTAGCGGAGCATGGTCAGAAATCGGGGCCTGTGGTATTATTCGTATCCTGTTTAGATAACGAGAAACTTAAGGTGTTTAGAATTGCAGGGGCTGATGTTCACGCAATGGCAGCTGGCAATCTGCCAAATGACACTTTCGGTTTTTCGAGCGTGAAAAGAATGCAAAAACTGTGAAGTGTGCTCACACTTATGATGACATAGGCAATTATCGTATTTACTTATGTAATGAACCCACCTTTTTTTTTTTTCCAGAAAATTCCAGATGAATTTAGGGGGAGGGTTGATTAGGCGGGAAAAAGTTTGAACAGATTCTAAAAGTTGAAATCATAGACAATAAAGATGCTAAGAGAAGCGCTGTCAAAACCTTACCTTTCCAGTTAAACATGTGGGTAGTTATGTAACCAAGTTTCTTTTTTACTCACAGCATGCTAGTAGCCCCCTACTTGCCATTAGAGCTGTCCTCCTCACTGAAGTCGCTTGGCGCTTCATATGTTGTCGGCCTGCAGCGCACCATCTTCTGTGCCGTCAAGGAACGCCAAAGCTTCTTTTCCCACACCGGGAAACCTCCCTTCCTTCAACGAAACATACGGCAATTCCTGTTCATTGTCCAAACCCTTTGTGTTCGCCAGTAGCGTACACGCAGTGGTTCAACACTGAACTGCCACCCAGCCACGCTGTTTCCATATGGTTAAACGCATGTTCCACGAAGTTCAGTTTAAAACCGGCTGTGCAGCTCATGTACTGGCCCTTCGTGCGCCGCACTCCAGGAGCACAAAAAAAAAGAGTTGGAACACAGCTGAACAACAAGACCATGGAGCGTAATGGCGAAATCACGGAACAGAGCAGAGCAGGTACGGAGTGCAGAGTACATTTGGCGCTTTGTTCGCACACCGCAAGGCTTTCGTGGTTTGTCTTCTGTTCAGCAGGTGGCGCTCAGCAAGCGCGTTATTTTTAGATTGTGAGCCACGGCATTCGCGCTCGCATCTCTGACCGCTTTTGAAGTTTTTTTTTTGTTTTTGTTAAAATTCTTTTTTAGCATTTCTGCCCGTACTGTAGCATGATGTCAAGTTACTGCGAGCGTCAACGGCATCAGCAACCGCGTAGAGATAAAAACATATTGAGCAGCACCTTTTCTATTCCTGCTGCATTTTTTATGCAAAGTAACAAGAAAGTAAATTCTCAAGAAGAAAGGGGAGGTAAATATGCGGGTAATACAGTATTTTCTCTTGCTCTTGCGTAAAGTTTATTGTATGCATTACAACTTACAGCTCCAAAAAACCATCGTTGGAGTGGATGGATTGTCGCCTCACAGACTTCACACGTTGCAGCATATAAATAGCCCAGTGCGAGTAATGCTACGTTGCAAAGGTATCAGTGCAACTAACAATGCCCTTCATGTTTTCTTTTCCTCCAGGATATTAAAAATAGTGTTGAAGTTTGCCGAAAACTTACATTCCCAGACCTCCCCGACTCAGAACCGTTGGGACGAATCATGCAAGCTGTGTCTGGCGTGCTCCACGTCAGTCTACCAATACCTCACGAATGACTCCACTACACTTTTCTTGTCACTCAGACAGCCCTGCTTATGACACGTGCTGGAGGATGTCTTCAACTTCTTTAGTTCTCAACCGAGGCGTTTATGAAGAGTGTGCGGAAACGTTGTGGTAATGTGCATATTGATTGTATGGGACCACATCCATAAATACGGTGATGCTTTTTAGATTGCACATAGTTTTCACTTATTTGGATGGTTGATTGGGGAGCTTGTGAGATTTTTTATGTTCATTTGGCTTTAGGACTTAACAAAACTTGTTGCTGAGCTAGTTGGTACATATTTTAAGGAAGAAGAAAATGTGGCGCAAACTAGACGTAGACGAAAGAAACGAGGTAAGACATATACAGGCACCAACTTCCAACTGTTTATTTGAAGCAAACCACGCGAAATTTATATAAGTCTTATCTAAGCAGAAACAACAACAACAACAACAACAACAACAAAACAAAAAAATAAAAAATCAACCTAGGCATAATCATGTTAACAAGTGTAAAAGGTGGTGACAATGGCTAAAATGGATAAGTACAACACTGCTGAAAAAATGACAACAAATCTATGTCAGCCTCAAGAGTAATCAAGATGATCCAATAGCGCGTGCGTGCTTCAGGAGTTTGCAAGAGAGTCACACGGTGTCGTGTGACATTTCTTGTGACAATGTCTTGTGATTGTTTGATCGCAAAGCCACGTGATCTGCCCCTTACTGCAGTCGTTTGTGCACCAGCTAAAACTTGGCAAGGAGCGATGGGATTGTTTTTATTTCAATATGCAAAATTTTCTGCTGTGATGATCTTAATGCATTGCTTCATTGGACAAAGTTTGTGAAAAGGACATTTTAACAGTATCGACAATACTATGAAATACCGGTGTCCTATGTAATCTGGTCCGGCAGTGTGTCTATAAAACCAGTAGTTTTATCAGCTTATGAGCATTTTTCTCTTGAGAAAAAATGACATTGCCAGACCAGTCGTAATTGGCATCTTATGCCAGTGGGTTGGACTTAAACGTTCAGCTTTCATGGGTATTTGTCTTTGCTAATGCAAGTGCATTGTTTTTTCATCAAAATTCAGTGAAATAATGTTGTGCTGTTGACAGGTTTACCTTGCATAACTGACTGGGCAGTGTTGTGATACAGAAATATCGTGATACTAGTATCCTTGAGATACTTTTGAGTTTCTTGTCTTGAGAGACATTTGACAAATCTATTTGTATCGTGTAGTGAATACTCCTATGGTGTATCAAATTTATATCGCGATACTCTTACAAGTATGGGTACCTGTAATTACATTTATTTTTCGCAAAACAAAAGACGCCCACTTTTCTTTCCTGTTTTTTGTGTGGAAGCCATACCTTCGGATTTGCTATCCCCTCTCATTTCAACAACGCCTGTCTTCCATTCTTTCAATGACAGGGTTAGGCAACCACACACCAACGAACGTGGCTGTCTGTGTTGGTTTCAGCCACGGTCACATGAAAAGGAGTGAGGGCATCGGCAAGCCCACATGCTAACGTATCCAAGTCCCTGCAGACCTTAACATCTGGCAAAGCATAGTTGAGATCAATGCCCTTTGTGCAAAGGTCTTCATGCATGTTAAGTTCAGGCATACTTGAGCCGATTTGGGTTCCTTTGAACTTTGTGGTGAACAGGAAGCGGTGTTGTTTTGCTGTTCAAAGTGTTTTTATCGCCACGTATTCTGGCATTACCGTTTTTTTCGCGCGTATAACCTGCCCCTGCATATAATCCATACACCCACTTTTAGCCTGATGGAAAATTGAAAAAAATCCTCGCGTATTGCCCGCAGATTTGATACAGGAACGGCTGCTCCATAGCTGCTGCTCAAGCACACTTACATACTATGTAGACAGAAAAAACGTATATAAATTTAGCAAGTCGGATACACTTACTGCAAGGAGAAAGTCACAATTCAATATTAGAATTTAGTTGTTAGAGTGCGGTCGTCGTTTTTTTCCCCTTCCTTGTCTGTGTATGTTTTGCGCAATCGCTGCCATGGAAGGCTTAGTCAGTGTTACTGCGCAGGAGCTTCACGGCACAACCTGCATTGCCGTGAAGCTGCACTAAATGAAAAACCCCGCGTATTATCCGCCACCCTACTTTGCCACTGAATTTTTCGCATTTGTTGTGTGGGTTACACGCGTGAAAATACAGTATTCACCGTGTCCTCAGATGAAAATGACAAATGTCCTATTACTGGCTTGTTTTTTGGCCACAAGAGTGAATTGTTAGGTATCCCCCACCCCCCTTTTCCGCTCCTTCTTGGTGTTCCACTTTGATTAAGGGGGCAGCAGACTGTCGCCCTAGTTTGTGGAAACAATTTTCTTGTGACTTTTGTCAGCCGATGCAGCGACATGTTATGTCTGTAACTGAGCACGAGGATCGCTCCCCTGATCGTCCCATCAATTACTGAAGCATCTGGTGATTGCCTTGGCTAAAAGAAGTGGTTGCTCAGTCCCAGGGATGGGACAGATATTTCAAAGGCTATTTAAAGATCACTGTACATCATCACTATTGCAGTGTAGTCGGGGAGACTGCCAGATTCTCATATTATGAGAAGTTTATTTGGGGTGAACTTGTGGTACGCAATACAGCGACTTGTGGTACACAATACAGTGTGGACAGTGACAAAAGCTACGTTGTGGATGTGCTGTCGACTATCAGCATCCTGTCTGATGCTTGGGGGGCAATGACGCAGAACACAATACGCGACTGCTGTTGGCATGCGGGATTTGTGGTTGGCAGTAAGAATGAAGGTGGTGACACAGTCCAGAACCCTTGTGCCTGCTGCAGCATTTGACATTTTCGATGGCTTCCGTGCTAGCGGTGTTGATGTTGGAGTGACTACGTTTGAAGATTTCACCAACATCGATAGTGCCGCCCTGCCGTGTGCCGAGTTGGATGATGAAGAAATCGTACGCCAGGTCCCCGAAGCGGTGCAGGTGGACAGCTACTTCTATGATGACATGCCACCAAAAGCCAGAGGAATCAAATACTGATCTAGCGTGAGCCCTTACAGTGCTATTGTCTGCCTACAGTGACGGACAAACGCTGGCCTATAAATACAGGCTGACTTAGTGGCACATAGGCGTGCATGTGTATGGGCGCGCATACGCGCGTTTTTCCAGCCGTTGGGCCAATGGAGGTTTTTTTTTTGGTGAATCCTTTTTTTTTTTTGACTCCCGATTATTTGGACTAATCGGCAGTTCCCGCCGAGTCTGGAAAAACGGTCGGCGACTGTATTGGGGTGGGGTTGATACGGTGGACGAGGGTTCAGTACAGGTTGGATTTCGTCTGGAGTCAGTGGAGTGTGGTCGCCTCGGCTCAGGAAAGGTGAGGGTGTGTGGTGGGGGAAACTGCTGACTCTCGAGGATGTCCTCTTGGCTAAGGAGGGTGTCACAGGCATTGTGTCCAAGAAGTTAAAGGCTGTTATCCCTAAGCACCTCTATGGTAGTCACAGGCCTAGCGGGGCACAAGCATACCACAGTGGTGTGAATACGAAGTTCAAGGTGCTCATTCAACACTTTCCCGCTTGTCACAAACATACACATATTGAAAAACATATCTTACCTCCATAGTGCATTTCACTGTCGTCACTAAGTTTGTGTCTTTACAGCGATTGTTGGGAGGTGTCTCGGTGGCTGGTCTTTTTATTATTCATTGTTGCGGTACCTCCATGGGTATGCCACACTGGGCGATAACAAATCCAAGTGGTGTCCCAGAAGTGCAAGGCTCATTTCAGCACTTGTAATTGGCTTTTGTCACAAGTACTTGCTAGAGTGGCTGCTTGGGCGAGTTTGTAAAATATCGTGGTTCTGAAAAGTGCAAACTATTAGCAGGGACAAGTGAAAAAGAAGATGTCATTGACACAAAGCGCTTGTGTCGTAATCTTCGTCATCTTTATTTGTCCTGTTGATAGCTCGCACTTACCAGAACCGTGCCTCAAATACGTCGTGGTATGGTTAAAAGTGCTCAATACTCGTCCTTTCGTAACTGTGCTTGCCACAAGCATACCATGGCAACGCTCCAGCACTTTGCAGGTACGCTTTTGCAAAAGACACGCTACAAGGGCAATGGTGTTGGTCCTGAGCGCTATAGATGAGGGCTGGCGACTCATTGGCCACCCCAATAAACGGTGACCCCAGTTTTGGTTTCATGGCGCAGTGCGTTCAGACGTGTTGCATGCCATCTCTCTCCTTGGCCGTCGCGACATTAATGACTCGGACTTCATCCTGGTACTACACCTTCCTGGCTCATTCAACACTTTCCCGCTTGTCACAAACATACACATATTGAAAAACATATCTTACCTCCATAGTGCATTTCCACTGTCGTCACTGAGTTTGTGTCTTTACAGCCATTGTCGGGAGGTGTCTCGGTGGCTGGTCTTTTTATTATTCATTGTTGCGGTACCTCCATGGGTATGCCACACTGGGCGATAATAAATCCAAGTGGTGTCCAGAAGTGCAAGGCTCATTTCAGCACTTGTAATTGGCTTTTGTCACAAGTACTTGCTAGAGTGGCTGCTTGGGCGAGTTTGTAAAATATCGTGGTTCTGAAAAGTGCAAACTATTAGCAGGGACAAGTGAAAAAGAAGATGTCATTGACACAAAGCGCTTGTGTCGTAATCGTCGTCATCTTTATTTGTCCCTGTTGATAGCTCGCACTTACCAGAACCGTGCCACAAATACGTCGTGGTGTGGTTAAAAGTGCTCAATACTCGTCCTTTCGTAACTGTGTGCTTGCCACAAGCTTGGGCCACAAGCATACCATGGCAACGCTCCAGCACTTTGCAGGTACGCTTTTGCAAAAGACACGCTACAAGGGCAATGGTGTTGGTCCTGAGCGCTATAGATGAGGGCTGGCGACTCATTGGCCACCCCAATAAACGGTGACCCCAGTTTGGTTTCATGGCGCAGTGCGTTCAGACGTGTTGCATGCCATCTCTCTCCTTGGCCGTCGCGACATTAATGACTCGGACTTCATCCTGGTACTACACCTTCCTGGCTCATTCAACACTTTCCCGCTTGTCACAAACATACACATATTGAAAAACATATCTTACCTCCATAGTGCATTTCACTGTCGTCACTGAGTTGTGTCTTTACAGCCATTGTCGGGAGGTGTCTCGGTGGCTGGTCTTTTTATTATTCATTGTTGCGGTACCTCCATGGGTATGCCACACTGGGCGATAACAAATCCAAGTGGTGTCCCAGAAGTGCAAGGCTCATTTCAGCACTTGTAATTGGCTTTTGTCACAAGTACTTGCTAGAGTGGCTGCTTGGGCGAGTTTGTAAATATCGTGGTTCTGAAAAGTGCAAACTATTAGCAGGGACAAGTGAAAAAGAAGATGTCATTGACACAAAGCGCTTGTGTCGTAATCTTCGTCATCTTTATTTGTCCCTGTTGATAGCTCGCACTTACCAGAACCGTGCCTCAAATACGTCGTGGTATGGTTAAAAGTGCTCAATACTCGTCCTTTCGTAACTGTGCTTGCCACAAGCATACCATGGCAACGCTCCAGCACTTTGCAGGTACGCTTTTGCAAAAGACACGCTACAAGGGCAATGGTGTTGGTCCTGAGCGCTATAGATGAGGGCTGGCGACTCATTGGCCACCCAATAAACGGTGACCCCCAGTTTGGTTTCATGGCGCAGTGCGTTCAGACGTGTTGCATGCCATCTCTCTCCTTGGCCGTCGCGACATTAATGACTCGGACTTCATCCTGGTACTACACCTTCCTGGCTCATTCAACACTTTCCCGCTTGTCACAAACATACACATATTGAAAAACATATCTTACCTCCATAGTGCATTTCACTGTCGTCACTGAGTTTGTGTCTTTACAGCCATTGTCGGGAGGTGTCTCGGTGGCTGGTCTTTTTATTATTCATTGTTGCGGTACCCGCCATGGGTATGCCACACTGGGCGATAATAAATCCAAGTGGTGTCCCAGAAGTGCAAGGCTCATTTCAGCACTTGTAATTGGCTTTTGTCACAAGTACTTGCTAGAGTGGCTTGCTTGGGCGAGTTTGTAAAAATATCGTGGTTCTGAAAGTGCAAACTATTAGCAGGGACAAGTGAAAAAGAAGATGTCATTGACACAAAGCGCTTGTGTCGTAATCGTCGTCATCTTTATTTGTCCCTGTTGATAGCTCGCACTTACCAGAACCGTGCCACAAATACGTCGTGGTGTGGTTAAAAGTGCTCAATACTCGTCCTTTCGTAACTGTGTGCTTGCCACAAGCTTGGGCCACAAGCATACCATGGCAACGCTCCAGCACTTTGCAGGTACGCTTTTGCAAAAGACACGCTACAAGGGCAATGGTGTTGGTCCTGAGCGCTATAGATGAGGGCTGGCGACTCATTGGCCACCCCAATAAACGGTGACCCCAGTTTGGTTTCATGGCGCAGTGCGTTCAGACGTGTTGCATGCCATCTCTCTCCTTGGCCGTCGCGACATTAATGACTCGGACTTCATCCTGGTACTACACCTTCCTGGCTCATTCAACACTTTCCCGCTTGTCACAAACATACACATATTGAAAAACATATCTTACCTCCATAGTGCATTTCACTGTCGTCACTGAGTTTGTGTCTTTACAGCCATTGTCGGGAGGTGTCTCGGTGGCTGGTCTTTTTATTATTCATTGTTGCGGTACCTCCATGGGTATGCCACACTGGGCGATAACAAATCCAAGTGGTGTCCCAGAAGTGCAAGGCTCATTTCAGCACTTGTAATTGGCTTTTGTCACAAGTACTTGCTAGAGTGGCTGCTTGGGCGAGTTTGTAAAATATCGTGGTTCTGAAAAGTGCAAACTATTAGCAGGGACAAGTGAAAAAGAAGATGTCATTGACACAAAGCGCTTGTGTCGTAATCTTCGTCATCTTTATTTGTCCCTGTTGATAGCTCGCACTTACCAGAACCGTGCCTCAAATACGTCGTGGTATGGTTAAAAGTGCTCAATACTCGTCCTTTCGTAACTGTGTGCTTGCCACAAGCTTGGGCCACAAGCATACCATGGCAACGCTCCAGCACTTTGCAGGTACGCTTTTGCAAAAGACACGCTACAAGGGCAATGGTGTTGGTCCTGAGCGCTATAGATGAGGGCTGGCGACTCATTGGCCACCCCAATAAACGGTGACCCCAGTTTGGTTTCATGGCGCAGTGCGTTCAGACGTGTTGCATGCCATCTCTCTCCTTGGCCATCGCGACATTAATGACTCGGACTTCATCCTGGTACTACACCTTCCTGGCCCCATGGAGCCAGGAAGGTGTAGTGCCGTTGCTGCAGCAACAGGTGCAGGGTGCACTGTTGCTGTAGGAACGGAAACACCCCAATTCCTTTTGCTGGTGCCATCAGCGCTTTGGCGCAGCCACGGAACGTTGTACCGCAGACCTTGCACCTGGCCGGGAAGCGAGACACGGGGTCTCTAGCAGCGACGACCGATTCCTATGCCAACGACAGTCGCCTCTTCTACGACACTGAGGGGACAAGTGGTCTACGTGCCCTTGTTGACAGTGTTGCTGAAATGAGTGCTCCTCGCTAATTTCTGTGACCACATTCAGCCACCTCTGCAAAAAGTCCAGAGAGGCCCAAATGGGAGTTGAATAAATGATGCTTAGGTCACTCTTTTTAAAAAGGGGCTGAGTGCCATACACAAATATGCATTGATAAGAAGACATCTTGCTAAATGCCATGGACGTTTAAAAAAAAAGTCGGGGGTCATTAATTTATTCAATGCTTCCTTCCATAACACGCCTTGTATCCCTGTGAGGCGCCATACACCGAGCATCTCGAAGGTCAGCCTGACTATACTGTACACAAATGCATTAGTGGAACACATTTTAAAGGCGATACTCTTTCTTGGGCTACTTTTTTTTTAATTTGCATTTTTGCCATGCGGCATATGAAGAAAAGATAAGATATTAGGTATAAGTAAGAGGAGGCGTACAAAAGCACAGGTAGTCAGGAAATTGATGACCATGTACAAGTCTAAAGGTAGGCATGGAGACCGGTCTCGTGTAAAAAGTTCAGCAGTGACCTGCAGTAGCGGTCTTCGTGCACCCACCGGTTGAAGTCACCCGCTTTATCTCACCGAAGACCAACCACTCTTGGCGCACTGTCCCGAGCTGTTCTGGTTCCTGTACACATCCACAAGAGATGATTGACAACCGCTTCAGCCGCTGGAGCTGAACACTTGGGACATGTTCCTGGGTCTTCTGGTGCGGGTCTCCAAGTCCAGGTGACTGACTAAACGTGTGAGAGCCACCCCAGCCTGAAGCCTCCTGAGAAAAACTTCCTCCACCCGGGAAAGATTAGGGGGGAGGGAGCAGACAAACGGGGGAATTAGGGCACGTGTGTCCCTTCCGGAAGAAATTTCATGGCTAAAAGGCGGGAGCGTACTAGGAAGAGGGCTAGAGGCGGATTCAGATTCAGATGGGGCAAGAAAGTGCGAAAGATTGTCCGCTAATTGGGTTGAAAAAATTGTGACCATGCCCCTGTACCCAATGTACACGTACCATTAGCTGTGGCTGTCATGTGGACGCTGTGAATGTGCTGGCAGATCAGAGGAGTCTCTTTCACTTGCTTCAGGTGCTTCACAGCACTGAGCAAGTCTGTGTATATATAAATGCAGAAATTTTGGTCGTCTCTCTGTCTGTCTGTCTGTCTGTCTGTGACTCGATTCAGCCACCCGGCCAAAGTGAAGCTGTGCAATAGTCTTATATACCCACAGCCAAATGTAAACATCTAAGTCCGGTGGCAATGTTCATACTTGTCAACATTGTTGAGCAAGAACAGGACATTACGCAAATATAAGACAGCAACTCATTACATAAAATGAAATTTGCAGTGTTCCTTTACTAAAAAATTCATTGATGCTTGGTTTTAACACGAAGGTGTTTTTATTCCGGGGTTCACGAAATTTTCACTTACGTCATATCCGTCAAGAAAATGACGCCAGTACAACGAAGCAAGCGGCCTGTAAAGGGTGCACCCCTGCACACAGGGTCTTCTTGCAGGCGAGCAAACTTTAGTACTAAAGAGTAAGTTATACTGGTCGTTCGTTTTCATGTTTTATGCCAGTATAGACGAATATTTCACTGACGTCATATCCGTCACGGAAATGACGCCAGTACGCCTATGCCGGAGCGACCCGCCAGCAGGACGTCGCTCGCCAAGCACACCCACAAGGCAGCCGCGCACCCGCAAATCACTGTCAGCTGCAGATTTCACTGCACATTTAATTTCGTGTTTTACCGATTCCTATGACAAGGAATCAACCCCAGCTTTTTGCTATAGCAAATGAAATACTACATCAACTGCAGAAAATGGTTGCCTGCTGTTGCCCGTGCTCCTGGCGGCAATTAAAAAATCAAAACTGCAACAGTAACGAAAGGTTCCACTAGATAGGTTCACACGTTCTGCTTGGGAGCGCTCGTGGAGTAGGGCATGGTTCTATAAATGTTTGTAGTAGTGTCCCTCAGTTCACGCGCGTCTCCGCCGTACGGCAGCCGCCAGCATCGAGGCACCCGACTTGGAGCAGTGGAACGCGGTAAATTTAAATTGACTTGAGCAAATCTCTAGCGTACGTATTATCTTGGGAGGAACGATCGAGACAGGGGAGGAACAGCATGAGAGGTGAGCGGGAAAGAGAAGGGAGGCATTTAGTTGGTTGGGGCGCCAGTCGACTATCGTCTTTCGTCGACATTTGCAACGAAAGGGGCAGATACGCGCCCATTTTTTCTTCAGGGTCAATATAAGAAGTCTGATATAAAAGTATTTTATGGCCCAAGGGACTCAGTAACCCCATGTATCCTGTATATACATCGAGCTCCTTCAATGTCGGCTTCACTACAGTACACAAATTAATTACTGAAAAGACATTTTTTTCATGGGCAGTGTAGGGGATCTGATTACCGACACATGAAGCCCCTAAAGCCTAATAACCCGCCATAAAACCATGTAAAACCCACGGAGGGCGGTACGTGGGCTCCCACGCTAGCATAAATGCGTTGCTGAGAACAGATTGTTTGAGGGATAATCTAAGCGTCATACATTAGAATGGGAAGGCCCTGGCTCCTTTAATTACAACGAAGTTGTCTATGCACGGTCGAGCAGATTGTTTCCGGTGGACAGACCCAGCGCAGACCAACCATTGTCAGCATATAAAGAATCTTAAGAAAAGTCCTGTGGACTCCGTGTGATACACGTCGAATGTCTTCCCAGCAACGCATGCGTGCTTAGTCCGTGAAGCCGTTTTAGGGCGAATTGGTGTGGGCTGACGTATACGCTTAGAATTGGCTGTGGGTATATAAGACTATCGCGCAGTTCCTGTTTCCCCTAGTGAAAATCTTTCAGCTGGTCTTAACTGGGATCAACTGGTCCCAGTGGGGAATTAACTGGTCCCAGTGGGGAACTAACTGGTCCCAGTTGGGATGCAATTGGTCCCCAAGTTGGTAGCGACTGGTCCCAGTTGGGAAGCTAAAGGGGGCAACTGGTCCCAGTTGGGAGGCGACTGGTCCTAGTTGGGAAGTTGAAATGGGACAACTGGTCCCAGTTGGGAGGCATGGTCCCAACTGGGAATCTGAAAGGGGCCAACTTGTCCCAGTTGGGCTTAAGCTGGTCTCATGTGGTAGGCATGCTTATCGAATGTAGAATCAATGTATAATGTTACAGATCATTGTCTCCTCTGAATTTGCGCAAGCTTTTAACCCGAGGTACCCTTAATTAACAAAATCAGACGTCGTAAAATTGCCGTTCTCGCGCACCGGCGGGTGGCCCGAACTCTCTCACCGTTTCCTGCCGTTGCATATTATTTTCTCCTCCCTCGGCTTTGTAAATTATCATCCCTCTTAACTTCTCCTCCTGTGTCCTCATCCATTTATACTTTTCTTCCAGCACAACTCCGCAACACCCAGTCGACGCGTATGATGTAGGGGCGCGCTGGCGATCGAGACGGCCGTCCTAGGGCCGCGAGAGGGACGGTCGCGACGGCGAAGGGCGGTCTCGCGAGCACGGTAGCTGAGAGGCGCGCTGCAGGGAATTAAAGTTTCGGATAGGGGGGAGATTTCACGACGCCTGCGACGCGCCAGAAAATTTTTTTTCTTGATGTGCGGGAAAACAAATTAGGCAAGAGCGCTTTTACCGGGCATACATGCAAATACAAGCATAATCGCGAGGAACGCCAGCTGGAAACAGGTAGCAGAGAAAAGTGCAGATGTCGCGGCCACAATTGCCGTGGCAGAAAAACCCCGTCATTAAGACTGCCTTCAACGTGTGATTTTTATGAACTACGTTTATGAGCATGGAGGAAAACCTTTTCTTCCCGTCATGTTTATGAGCCACACATGGAGGCCACAGTAGCGTCCATTTTGATACGCCACTACG
Source organism: Haemaphysalis longicornis (assembly GCA_013339765.2). NCBI lineage: Eukaryota > Metazoa > Arthropoda > Arachnida > Ixodida > Ixodidae > Haemaphysalis > Haemaphysalis longicornis. Next base: position 112,480,838 of record CM023455.1, read on the forward strand.
ATGTTAAGTTAGCCGTTTTAGAGGCGTTCAATCATCGTGTATCGAAGTAACAAACTGGTGTACAATGTATATTTTAAACAACCTAAAAAAATATTGCATCTGTAATTTTTGACATTTTGTTGGGCTAATTAAATGTTAATGGCATATTTATTCAAAATTTTAGTCGTGCGGTTTCTGTAGTTTCGTACAAAGGCAAATGGCGCCGTACAGGTAAAACGTGATCGCAGTAATCGTGGTAACGCTACTGTTCTCTGATAGCCTACGTTTAAATATTTCGTGGGAGCACTATAGATTATATGCATAAGCTCTATAACACGCAAGTTGTGCTTGAGGTCTCAAGGATTTTTCCCCAGCAAGGTGCAGCTATCGCAAGTTGAATAAGACTGAGGGACAAAGGATTTTGCCTCGGCTGGACTCTTGACAGTGCAGGTACGTGTCTCTGTTTTTTCTTTTTTTGTGTGCGTGACTATCATGAACTGGCCATTTAAGTGGTACTTGCTGCTTGAACTTTAGTTCTACAAATATGCTGTGCTCAACAAACGTGTTTTCTTCGTGCATTCGTTCTTAATTGCACCGGCGACCGCTCGAGGAAGTTGACTTAAATTTTACTTTATTTTGATTTTATTTTCACAAACCACACGTCCTAGGTATGTTTTTTTGACGCTGTGTCTAAAGGTACGTCGGACGTACGCCGATCCTAGAATCTAACGATACGTCGGACGTACGCTGACCCATAAAATCTGGTTGTCGTGCTGCATATCTAAATTGCCAAATTACACATTTTCAGAGACCGGAGCCTAGGGGGCGGATGCTGAGAACAAGTGCAAGCCATTCTTCCACCTCACCCTCGCCTGCTGATACGGGGACACCATCGAAGCAGAGTGAAAAAATCGTTGTGAGCCAAGGAAGCAATGAGGAGGAACTATATTGATGCAGTTTTAATAAATGACACCAAAGAAGCTCTGCTGCCTTGTGCCATTTATTGGTGCTACCTGGTTGCGCAGTCAAGTGCAGTTGGGAGAAACGTCCCGCTGCAGATGATTGTGCAACGGGGAGTGCCGGAGATCAGCTGCAAGTGGAGTAGGTGAGAATGGCCGCAACTGGTCCCAGTTGGGACCAGTTGCGGCCATTCCCAGCTATTCCACTTGCAGCTGGTCCCAACTGGGACCAGTTTCAACTGGTCCCAACTGGGATTTATTGCAACTGGGACCAGCTGCAACTGGTCCCAACTGAGATTCCCAGCTGGTCCCAGTTGGGACCAGTTGCAAGTGGAATAGCTGGGAATGGCCGCAACTGGTCCCAACTGGGAATTGTTCCATAACCCAGTTTAACTGGGACCAGTTGGAACCAGTTGGATTCCCAGTTGAACATTTTCACTAGGGTCATTTCGGCTGGGTGGCTGAATCGAGTCGCAGACAGACATACAGACCAATATTTCTGCGTTTAAAGGAGCCATGAAGAGAAAACACAAGTTTGGTTCATTCAAAAGATTGTCTCGTTAGAATCATACTGACACCACTTTTAACGTAAACTCCGCTCAAATAAGCTACATAATTAGGAAAAACGGGAATGGTCATGCGACCCACCAGCTCATTTCCCGCAACAAAACCTGTGATGTCACATGAGCTAAGCTCTGCGATTGGCGGAGGCTGGCAGAAGCAGACGCAAATTAGGTAGAGCTTACAAACTAGACGAACGAGCGATTTGCGCTTAAATTTAGGGCACATTCTTTACAAAGCAATAAGAATGATGGGACAAACAGTGGGGAAGTTACGAAAGCACATGTAACATAGAACAGTACTGATGCGTTCTGCTGTTCCGTACTTGCGCACAGCATGCTTTGGTTTAGCTGCACAGCACTACGGGGCTTGGGGTTGACGACACTGGCCGATTGACGCAAGCAACGGTGTCTTACGTGACCCCATTTGTCGAGCGAGCACTGTTTCAGGGAACGAATATTTTCTCCCAGAACAAAAACAGCCAGGTTTAAGCCAGGTTTAAATGCGGGCAAAAAACAACCAACGCTTGCCACGGTATGGTGGCGCCATCTAGTTACGGAACGTAAAGAACGCCGGGAACAAACCACACCGCTGTACAGGGTGGAGACACCTTTGAACGGTCCCGTGCGCCGCAATTGGGCCAACGGGGCTCAACGCGTTATTCTTTTCGTTTCCCACGAGACCTAGCAACGCGAAACAGACAATATGATTCAACTTCTTCAGTAAACCGCGTTGCGGCGATAATTTTAAGCGCAGTTTTGGACAACAATGACTTGCTTCGGCAGCGAGCGAGCAACGAAAATGGCGGCGCCAGCGTATACGTGTCGGCGGCGAGCGAGCACTGAACATGGCGGGCGCACAGCGGTTACGTGTCTCTACACTGTACGGCGGTATGCGTGAATGATAGGTACGCTAAGCAACTCGATGCTCTAGGCTACGAGTGAACTAGAAATACTGGGTAGTGGGCAAAAAGCGGCTGCCGCCGAGTGAAAGCACTTCGTGTCCAACCCCGCGTCGGTGGCGCTCCGCGTGCCCCGCCCGAGCGCTTTTTCGCCTCGGGTAGCGGCGGGTAGGCGTGCGTTGGGGCAGTCTCCGAGGGGCTACAGTTCTTTTTTCGTGTAAAAACCGTTGATAATGCTAATAATGTACCAGGGTTTTTTAGGGGAAAGGTACCTGCGTCGTGTATTTACCGTTTGCTCATTTCTTCATCCCATTTGGCCAACCGAGCAGACCGCGCCGTGCTTTAGCGATCGAGCTCGCTATCATGCCGATATTTTTTTCTTCGTTATTTGATGATTTTGCTATCGTATTGTGTCAACTGAAAAAAGAGTGGCGTGCTTTAGGCTGGCCAGCATACGTCACTTCTGCTTTTTTTTCTTTATTTTCTTGCTGATTTTTCGATCAAGATCTGCATACCGAGCAAACTGTGTCGTGCGTGCGCAAACGTTTCCCGTTCTCTTTTTTCAAATTTGACCCATGCAGCACACCGGACAGATGTCTTAAAATTTCAGTCAAGCCAACGAAAAGTAGGCAAATACAGGATTCGCAACCGCAATTTTCAGAAAAGCACCAAGTCACACGGCATAATTTTATTGCGCGATCATTTTAAAACTGCGCACTTTTCGGCGCAGTGAACAGCTACAAACATAACATAATACATGATTTACATTTAATTATTTACATATACATTACAAGCAAAAATAACCAAGAGTATTTAAAGAAATGTGGTGCCTGCTAGGCTCCTCCTGCAGTTTTACAAAGCAAGATCATGTGCAGCGGCTTAACACCAAGTAGCGTGCACCCGCCCTCTTTTTAGCTCTTGAGCGGTTGATCGACTTTACAAAAAAGTGCAAACGGGTGGTTACATAAAAGGCTGTCACCTGGGCTGTAAGTGACTTGGAGTGCTGATCACATCCAACAGCACTCTGCTGTTTTTTTTTTATGATAGCCAGCACATCCATGACACTATCGTGGTGCAGCTCGTGAGTGCTGAAGCAGCTCGTGAAAATATTCTCCAACTGCTCGATGAATCTGTAAAGGCGACCATGGGGGTAAAGCAAACCTCCATTATCCCGAAGTCTTGTGTACTCAGCAGCACCTAGCCTCAAAACGGCGTCTTTTCCTGTGAGTAACAGTGCACAGCATTCCTCACACTCTGTCTTGAGGACAGTTTTCTTGGCAACGTACCCGCAGACATAGAAGATTAACCTCTTGTCGCTTTTTTGCAATGATGCAAGCAGGGTGGTCTGAACTTATATCGGGCTGCTGCTGAATGTGAAGTGCCGCCCCAGACAAGTGCGTGTGCGTGCGTGCGTGCGTGTGCGCGCGCGTTGTGTGCGTCTGTGCGTGCATGCGTGCGTGTATGTGTGTTCGCGCGTGTGTGCGTGCGTGCGTGTGTATGTGCGCGCGCGCGTGTGGGTGTGTGCGTGTGCGTGTGTGTGCGCACGTGCGTGCGTGCGCATACGTGTGTGCCTGCGTGCGTGCGTGTGTGTGTATATGTGCAGTGTGCCTGCACACACCACACACACACACACACGTTTATTGCAAGTACCACACAACACACACACACACACACACACCACAACACAGAAATTTAAATAAGCCTGAGCCCGCGAGACTGTTTTTAAATATCAGCCCGCGTCCGACAGAGTATGAGCCCGAAAAAATCGGCCTTTTCAACCTAGAGCGACTATATATACAGAGATATGTCGCATTTAATTTTGTTAAACTTGGACCGAGCTTTGTACAACACACACCACAAACACACACAACACACACACACACAATCACATATATATATATGTATATATCTATATATATGCTAACACAAAATATTTTTTGAGTATAGTATCAGCGAAAGATATTTTTAACGCGCCGCAGCGACCTCGCACTTTGATTTCTTTTGTTTTTAATTTAAGCTAAATGATCAATGCGGAAACATTTTAGCATCAACCATCACGAAGACACTGCATGCATGCGCTCGGGCAAGCACGTCGCAAAATATTTTAGGGGCGAAGCTCCTTAAGGCGTGGGTCTGTCCATCATCGACGTATGTATGTAGCCACCTCTAGTTTTAGTTCTTGGATTGTTAACTAGATGGCGTGGCTACCTCTAGTTTAGTTCTTGGATTGTTTACTAGATGGCGGGGAGCGTTGTAATAAAATCCGTTCACTGTTGGCGCGCGCTCGGAGTCGCCCGATGGATAAGGCTGCAGATGTGCGAGCCCGCGAGGCAGAAGCGCTCCGTGAAGCTGTGCACCGACGCCGCCGCCAAGATCCTGCCGTACGAGAGCGGGAGGCCGAAGCGTGCCGTCTGGCTGCGCGACGACGCCGCCAAGATCCCAGCGTTCGAGAACGAGAGGCCCAAGCGTCACGGCAACGGCGCGAGGACCCTGTTGTACGCGAAGCGGCACGGCTGCGGCGCGAAGAGGATCTCCAAAACGTCAGAGAACGGGAAGCGGCGAGAAAGCGCGCGTATCGGCAGGCAGACCCCGATGCAGTGAGAGCTCGTGAGGCGTCTGCAAAACGCATCAGGCGAGCTCAGCCCCAAGGTGCCGACGCGCGGTTTAAGCGAGACTTTCTAGACGTTACGTTCGGACGCAGATGTAGTGGGCGAACTTTCACTGAAGAGTCACGGTTTTACCGATGATTTCCCCTCAGGAGCTTCGCCCACTCATCATCATTCACCCCGTGGATATGCTGTGAATTTTTTTTGTTGAAGCCCGAGCCTGGCCCGGGCCCGAGAAAATGCGTGCTACCTGGCCCGGGCCCTTGCAGTGCACTAATCCACGCAACACACACGATACGTTTTAAAAACTTCACTCAAGTCAGCGAAAAGCATCAACATTCGCAACCGTACGTAGTGCTAAGAAAAGCACCACACGGCACTCTTTATCGCGCGATCATTTTAAAAGTGCACAGTTCATTGGAATACTGGTTGCCCATTAACATGAAATAATTACCGCTTTAGAAATGCACAAGTTCATGAAATGTGCTGCGCACGTCTTGCAGACGTAAGATAATTATGAACAGTTAGGAACTCAACAAATAAAGGCAGGGTAAAACAAATCGCAAATATAAAATATTTCTAGCAATCACATAAATCTATTAGGGGTGCAGTCCCACCCCACAATACTGCACAATCCTTTCAAACTGCATGAGCCATGGCTCTTCTGCAATTAGAGACCGTCGCACGCATAACACCTTGTCCGTATTACCAATAAAATACAGAATCAAGAACACAATTAAGAATCAGTGCAGTGCCTGCAAGGCTCCTCTTGTAATTACACACAAAAAAGACCATGTGCAGCGGTTAAAAAACGTCAAAACACAGCGTGAATCACCGAACAGAAGCATAGCGGCACGTCGATCAACGCGCGCCGCTTCGGGATCTCCTCGGGCGGGGCACACCAGCGCCACGCGCGGCGGTTACACGTTTGGCTTCAAGGGCGCCGTGGGGAGCAGCCGCCGCTTTTTCCACTACCCAAGTATTCTAGTTCACTCTATCTAGGCTGCAGAGCGGGACGCTCTCTCCGGCCATCAACAGATCGAGGTCGTGACGACACAGCCAAAAGTCACGTGATAAAGACATTTTCGTCCATGGAGGAAAGAAAAGTTTTCGTCACTGCCTGAGCCAACGTTTTTAGATACTTTTTCAGTTCCTTATCTCCCCGCCTTCGTAAGACAGCTACGCCGCAGTGCCAGCCGACAGGATGGCACGAAGGCGGCAGCTGTCGTTCAACAAGCCCACAGTACGACAGCTACGCCGCAGTGCCAGCCGGCAGGATGGCACGAAGGCGGCAGCTGCGTCTTTCAAACAAGCCCCACAGTAAGACAGCTACGCCGCAGTGCCAGCCGGCAGGATGCACGAAGGCGGCAGCTGTCTGTCTTTCAACAAGCCCACAGTAAGACAGCTACGCCGCAGTGCCAGCCGCAGGATGGCACGAAGGCGGCAGCTGGCTGTCTTCACAAGCCCACAGTAAGACAGCTACGCCGCAGTGCCCAGCCGCAGGATGGCACGAAGGCGGCAGCTGTCTGTCTTCAAAACAAGCCCACAGTAAGACAGCTACGCCGCAGTGCCAGCCGGCAGGATGGCACGAAGGCGGCAGCTGTCTGTCTTTCAACAAGCCCACAGTAAGACAGCTACGCCGCAGTGCCAGCCGGCAGGATGGCACGAAGGCGGCAGCTGGCTTTCAACAAGCCCACAGTAAGACAGCTACGCCGCAGTGCCAGCCGGCAGGATGGCACGAAGGCGGCAGCTGTCTGTCTTTCAACAAGCCCACAGTAAGACAGCTACGCCGCACAGTGCCAGCCGGCAGGATGGCACGAAGGCGGCAGCTGTCTGTCTTTCAACAAGCCCACAGTAAGACAGCTACGCCGCAGTGCCAGCCGGCAGGATGGCACGAAGGCGGCAGCTGTCTGTCTTTCAACAAGCCCACAGTAAGACAGCTACGCCGCAGTGCCAGACGGCCGGAGGATGGCACGAAGGCGGCAGCTGTCTGTCTTCAACAAGCCCACAGTAAGACAGCTACGCCGCAGTGCCAGCCGACAGGATGGCACGAAGGCGGCAGCTGTCTGTCTTTCAACAAGCCCACAGTAAGACAGCTACGCCGCAGTGCCAGCCGGCAGGACTGGCACGAAGGCGGCAGCGCTGTCTTTCAACAAGCCCACAGTAAGACAGACTACGCCGCAGTGCCAGCCGGCAGGATGGCACGAAGGCGGCAGCTGTCTGTCTTTCAACAAAGCCCACAGTAAGACAGCGACTAGCCGCAGGCCAGCCGGCAGGATTGGCACGAAGGCGCAGCTGTCGTCCTTTCAACAAGCCCACAGTAAACAGCTACGCCGCAGTGCCAGCCCGGCAGGATGGCACGAAGGCGGCAGCTGTCTGTCTTTCACAAGCCCACAGTAAGACAGCTACGCCGCAGTTGCCAACCGGCAGGATGGCACGAAGGCGGCAGCTGTCTGTTCTTTCAACAAGCCACAGTAAGACAGCTACGCCGCAGTGCCAGCCGGCAGGATGGCACGATAGGCGGCAGCTTGTCTGTCTTTCAACAGCCCACAGTAAGACAGCTACGCCGCAGTGCCAGCCGGCAGGATGGCACGAAGGCGGCAGCTGTCTTTCAACAAGCCCACAGTAAGACAGCTACGCCGCAGTGCCAGCCGGCAGGATGGCACGAAGGCGGCAGCTGTCTGTCTTTCAACAAGCCCACAGTAAGACAGCTACGCCGCAGTGCCAGCCGGCAGGATGGCACGAAGGCGGCAGCTGTCTGTCTTTCAACAAGCCCACAGTAAGACAGCTACGCCGCAGTGCCAGCCGGCAGGATGGCACGAAGGCGACAGCTGTCTTTCAACAAGCCCACAGTAAGACAGCTACGCCGCAGTGCCAGGGCAGGATGGCACGAAGGCGGCAGCTGTCTTTCAACAAGCCCACAGTAAGACAGCTACGCCGCAGTGCCAGCCGACAGGATGGCACGAAGGCGGCAGCTGTCTTTCAACAAGCCCACAGTAAGACAGCTACGCCGCAGTGCCAGCCGGCAGGATGGCACGAAGGCGGCAGCTGTCTTTCAAAACAGCCCACAGTAAGACAGCTACGCCGCAGTGCCAGCCGGGAGGATGGCACGAAGGCGGCAGCTGGCTGTCTTTCAACAAGCCCACAGTAAGACAGCTACGCCGCAGTGCCAGCCGGGAGGATGGCACGAAGGCGGCAGCTGTCTGTCTTTCAACAAGCCCACAGTAAGACAGCTACGCCGCAGTGCCAGCCGCAGGATGGCACGAAGGCGGCAGCTGTCTGTCTTTCAACAAGCCCACAGTAAGACAGCTACGCCGCAGTGCCAGCCGCAGGATGGCACGAAGGCGTTGTCTGTCTTTCAACAAGCCCACAGTAAGACAGCTACGCCGCAGTGCCAGCCGCAGGATGGCACGAAGGCGTTGTCTGTCTTTCAACAAGCCCACAGTAAGACAGCTACGCCGCAGTGCCAGCCGCAGGATGGCACGAAGGCGGCAGCTGTCTTTCAACAAGCCCACAGTAAGACAGCTGCGCCGCAGTGCCAGCCGCAGGATGGCGCGAAGGCGGCAGCTGTCTGTCTTTCAACAAGCCCACAGTAAGACAGCGACGCCGCAGTGCCAGCCGCAGGATGGCACGAAGGCGTTGTCTGTCTTTCAACAAGCCCACAGTAAGACAGCTACGCCGCAGTGCCAGCCGCAGGATGGCACGAAGGCGTTGTCTGTCTTTCAACAAGCCCACAGTAAGACAGCTACGCCGCAGTGCCAGCCGCAGGATGGCACGAAGGCGGTGTCTGTCTTTCAACAAGCCCACAGTAAGACAGCTACGCCGCAGTGCCAGCCGGCAGGATGGCACGAAGGCGGCAGCTGTCTTTCAACAAGCCCACAGTAAGACAGCTACGCCGCAGTGCCAGCCGCAGGATGGCGCGTAGGCGGCAGCTGTCTTTCAACAAGCCCACAGTAAGACAGCTACGCCGCAGTGCCAGCCGGCAGGATGGCACGAAGGCGGCAGCTGTGTCTTTCAACAAGCCCACAGTAAGACAGCTACGCCGCAGTGCCAGCCGGCAGGATGGCACGAAGGCGGCAGCTGTCTGTCTTTCAACAAGCCCACAGTAAGACAGCTACGCCGCAGTGCCAGCCGGCAGGATGGCACGAAGGCGGCAGCTGTCTGTCTTTCAACAAGCCCACAGTAAGACAGCTACGCCGCAGTGCCAGCCGGCAGGATGGCACGAAGGCGGCAGCTGTCTGTCTTTCAACAAGCCCACAGTAAGACAGCTACGCCGCAGTGCCAGGGCAGGATGGCACGAAGGCGGCAGCTGTCTTTCAAAACAGCCCACAGTAAGACAGCTACGCCGCAGTGCCAGCCGGCAGGATGGCACGAAGGCGGCAGCTGTCTGTCTTTCAACAAGCCCACAGTAAGACAGCTACGCCGCAGTGCCAGCCGGCAGGATGGCACGAAGGCGGCAGCTGTCTGTCTTTCAACAAGCCCACAGTAAGACAGCTACGCCGCAGTGCCAGCCGACAGGATGGCACGAAGGCGGCAGCTGTCTTTCAACAAGCCCACAGTAAGACAGCTACGCCGCAGTGCCAGCCGGCAGGATGGCACGAAGGCGGCAGCTGTCTGTCTTTCAACAAGCCCACAGTAAGACAGCTACGCCGCAGTGCCAGCCGGCAGGATGGCACGAAGGCGGCAGCTGTCTGTCTTTCAACAAGCCCACAGTAAGACAGCTACGCCGCAGTGCCAGCCGGCAGGATGGCACGAGGCGGCGGCAGCTGTCTTTCAACAAGCCCACAGTAAGACAGCTACGCCGCAGTGCCAGCCGACAGGATGGCACGAAGGCGGCAGCTGTCTTTCAACAAGCCCACAGTAAGACAGCTACGCCGCAGTGCCAGCCGGCAGGATGGCACGAAGGCGGCAGCTGTCTGTCTTTCAACAAGCCCACAGTAAGACAGCTACGCCGCAGTGCCAGAGCCGACAGGATGGCACGAAGGCGGCAGCTGTCTTTCAACAAGCCCACAGTAAGACAGCTACGCCGCAGTGCCAGCCGACAGGATGGCACGAAGGCGGCAGCAGTCTTTCAACAAGCCCACAGTAAGACAGCTACGCCGCAGTGCCAGCCGGCAGGATGGCACGAAGGCGGCAGCTGTCTGTCTTTCAACAAGCCCACAGTAAGACAGCTACGCCGCAGTGCCAGCCGGCAGGATGGCACGAAGGCGGAGCTGTCTCTTTCAACAAGCCCACAGTAAGACAGCTACGCCGCAGTGCCAGCCGCAGGATGGCACGAAGGCGGCAGCGTCTGTCTTTCAACAAGCCCACAGTAAGACAGCTACGCCGCAGTGCCAGCCGCAGGATGGCACGAAGGCGGCAGCTGTCTGTCTTTCAACAAGCCCACAGTAAGACAGCTACGCCGCAGTGCCAGCCGGCAGGATGGCACGAAGGCGGCAGCTGTCTGTCTTTCAACAAGCCCACAGTAAGACAGCTACGCCGCAGTGCCAGCCGGCAGGATGGCACGAAGGCGAGCTGCTGTCTTTCAACAAGCCCACAGTAAGACAGCTACGCCGCAGTGCCAGCCGGCAGGATGGCACGAAGGCGGCAGCTGTCTGTCTTTCAACAAGCCCACAGTAAGACAGCTACGCCGCAGTGCCAGCCGCAGGATGGCACGAAGGCGGCAGCTGTCTTTTTCAACAAGCCACAGTAAGCAGCTACGCCGCAGTGCCAGCCGACAGGATGGCACGAAGGGGGCAGCTGTCTTTCAACAGCCACAGTAAGACAGCTACGCCGCAGTGCCAGCCGCAGGATGGCACGAAGGCGGCAGCTGTCTGTCTTTCAACAAGCCCACAGTAAGACTGTTGTTGTTGTTGTTGTTGTTGTTGGTTGTTGTTTCACTGGCCACCTTCAGATCCTGCCCACCTACGACGTGGGCAGGATTTGAGCAGTTATCGTACCCAGAATGCCGGCGTCCCCCGTCGTTCAACAGCTGGTTAGCGACGAGGTCCTACTGGAGCATCACCAGGGCCGGCTCACCAGCTCGACATAAATGTGAGGAGCACCGTTCACCGTTCTTCACTCTCCCGGTTGCAATCCAGAGGTCTGGCGGAGCAGCAGCCACATGTGGTGGCGCTCGCACCTACCCCCGCCCAGAAAACGAAGTGAGGACGTGTCCTACCACTTTTCAGACATCACGATGCCCTCATCCTTGAACCAAGATAACGTGAGCCTTGGAATTATGATGGAGCCCTGCAACAACTCCAAGGTGCCGGTGAAAGACCACATTCCGCTTAGCGCGACGGGTAACGTGAACTACCCCAGGAAGAGAATCTTGTGCCGACCAGAAGGCAAAAAAGACGACCGAGAACAACATCTTGGGAAACTCATCCGCAAACGTTTATGAAGAATCCATTGAGGATCAGGACATCGTTTCGTCTATAAATGATGAGGCAGAAGCCAGCGGCGAGGTAGCGTCAAACGCCCGAACGAAAGATGAAAAGCATGACGAACACAAGGATACACCTGCTACAGACAAGGATGCTCTTGCGACAATTACCGATACCGACAACAAAAATCTTGAAGGCAGGCACGTGGAAAAAAGACGGACTTACGCATAAATGAAAACGAGAACCAAATGACCATGAGAGGGAGGAATACCTTCAAACAAACGGACTGCATTGACAGCAGAACGCGCCGCTTAGAAACGCCGGAGAGGATCTTTCTGGAATACACAGTGAAGAATTCCTCGTCAATGGAAACAAGCTTTGCTCTAGCACTAACCAGAAAGAAAGAGAACCGAACCACGAGACATAACCAACGGGAAGAGACCTGCAACGGACTCTTCAGCCGTTCGTGGGTCAGCTGTCGAGACAGAGCCAGGGGCCCACGCAAACAGCTCGGTGGTGCACCTCTTTGCAGTGTGGCCGAGTGCAGAGACGTGAAACATTTAACAAAAGCTGAGACCAAGGTCACCGGCCAATCCACTGCCAAACCGTGGAGGACGGCCGCCGAGTGGAAGCGAAGGAAGAAGCGGGGATCGCGTCCAGGGGGAGAACAAACATGGCGTCTTGAGAATCGGACGGTTTTTAAATTAATATACATATATATACATATATCATATTATTATATACATATACATATAATAATATCATACATATATACTATATATATATATTTTGAAAGGAGGGGCTCGTTAGGAAATACAGAAAGAAATGCGGCAGTCTACAACGCCAAAGAAGGCAAGGAATGGTTAGACTATTTTTCATCATTCGGGACGTTACGGTATTTTTTAATAATTACGTCAGAAAGAAAGAAAGAAAAACACGCGCCCAGAGTGGCACCGAACCCACTCTGCTTTCTGTATATATAAAACATATATATATACAATACATACATAAAAATAAAACAAAATAATATACTACATAATAATAAAATATACATATATATAAATATATACATATACATACATACATATATAGCAGGATTCTACATTTCACACACACTAGTTATTTCCCACCCCGCAGCCATCCGCGCTCGGCAAACATGCCTTGCGAGCGCCGGCTGTGGACGGGTCCGTCGTTTGCGGAGGCAGACAAAGGCAGGAGGCGGAGAGGGCAAAACACCAATGGCAGCATTTATTGCAAAGTGCAAATAAAATATACTGCATACAGACTACTCGTAGGCCATAACGGTAACACTGGGAGCGAGGCATTAAACAACGCTAGAGATCGAGATGGATCGACTCACCAATGGCATACCGGAGCAGCGGAGCACTGCGCGTGCGAGCGAGGTTGCAGTCTCCCAGCTCGCCCGGACACGTCCCATTGTGGCGCGTTTCCCAGGTTCGGACTGGCGCGCCGAAACGTCCGAGCGCCACCGCATCCCCAAGACAAGAGAGCGCGTCCTCTCGTCATGCGACAACCCACCAGACCTCGCCATTTGGTGGCGCTAGTGCCGAGGAAGAACTGGTTCTCGGGTAAGGCAGAGGGGAGAAGGGTCAACGCCTCCACCCTGGCGACAACGAACACTCCGGTCACTGGCGCCCTCCCGTATGGTTCCCGGCGCGCGAGCGAGGCGCATTGTGCAACGCCAGCCGCGATGGGAAGGGGTACGCGTGAAAGTCGCGATCCCCACATCCCTCCCTCCTAATTTTCTTGCGTACGCCGGTGAGAGCTGACTACAGGACTAGAGGCGACGGAAAGTTCGTTCGTCGATTAAATCGTTAGTCACTACATATCGTTGCCTACGCCGGCTTCCGCTTGTCCAATGCCACCGCTGGTAGTGTTCCAGCAGGCGCGGTCATCACCCGCTGATGTCTGCAGGCAGGTAGATCCGTGAAGAATCGCACCAGCCAGCCCAAGCAAGCGTTGCTCAGGTGGCGGTGCATCCGTGATGGCCCGTGGCCGCAAAGTGGCCAGAGACTGCCTACTCCCTCAGCCAGGCTGGCGGCGGCATGCTGCACCACGCCGCTTCAGCAGGCTCGCCAGCTGCAGACGACCCGTCGTCCGGAGTAGAGTCAGCAGCATAAACACGCTCCATCATGTGGTCCAAGCCTGGGTGGCTCAGCTGCACAAACAAACTCCCCGCACCTTCAGTGTAGGGCAGAAAAATATCTCTCCGAACGCACCGCCTTTGTGGCGCGATCCTAATGACAACTGCCAGGTTGTCAGCATTGTCATCGCTCCGTTCCCATTAATGTCAACAAAGCCCAATAAATTGTCCAAACCCTACAATGTATAAAGCGGGAAAAACAGGACCGCGTAGCCCCGTAGGAGAAGGGCGCGTGCGCAGGTCGCTATTTATAAAGCCGGTCGTGCTCCGGCACACCGCGCACTCCGGCGCCGCTAGAGCCATCTTATTGGCCGGTGAGTCCAATGACATGCGTGCAATGCTTTTACTTTTTTTTATTAATGCGTGCTCGATTCGAAGACGTTGTTGTGTACTTTCGGCGTCGATGAGGCCGCGATATGGATTTACGCGAACTTCAGTAGTGTGAGAGCAGTCTGGAAAAACTAACCTGACCTGGGCAATGGTCGTGCTTGCGCGAGAAACGCGCAGCGCCCCGCGTCGTATGTTGCACCTGCGCGTCAATATTTGTGTAAAGCACAAAGCTCCATAACAAGCTGCCAGCCGGCGCCCGCGCGACTGCACAAAGGCAATCGTAGGTAAAAACTGTCGGCAGCTGATTTTAAGCAACGCACGTACATGCCGCGGTTTGCTTGTGCATGTTTACGCCATTTGTTTAGATACCCTTATTTATCATCGCTAGGTATAGCTACTCCAGGATACTGATTATTAAAACCAAACAAGCTGCAGATCTCGTTAGGGGCGAACGGATCTGATGGACGGTGAAGCTAGAAGTGTCTAGTTCATATCGTAGCATCGCCCCCGCTCCCCCGCCGACCTCCCGCTTGTCATATTCGACCCGCAGCCGCAGGACACCTCGGGACGCTGCCGCTTCCCATCATTTATTTAGCCTCCGCAGGAATTTAGATCAAGGGTCGTAATATAGTTTTAAACCTATAATTTCATTACCCAACAGCGCTTGCGCAAGTTTCAGCTTAGATTTGAAGTGACCCCAGTTTGCGAACTGTAGTGAAGCAATATTTAGTCAACTGGGGCGGGTGGATCGCCATATCCCAAGTACCCATCTTCCAGCCTCTCCATCACACAAACCCCTAACAACTCCACAATTCCGCAAATATTTTAGAATGACTGCAAACCCAGCCGCCTCATCAATATAGGAGCATGACTAAGCCCTAGGAATACCCATGTACGCTCCAAACGAAAAATATGATGCGTTGGGTGCGCGCAACACTTTCGAAGAACAAATCAAGGCGCAAGCCGTGCAACACACTGCGCACCTAGAGCACCTGACCAAGATATAAGCGAGCAGACACCTATTAGACAGCCTGCGAATTTTATATGAGAAGACCGTCGGCGACAAGATCTCCACCCCTGCGGAGAGAGCTGCGAGTCCAGGAACTTGAGGAAATATGCAAGATGTTTGTATTGACACAGCCATGTGGAGCTATGGTTTCAGCCGCTACCGACTGCTCGAGCAAAGTTATGGACCCCTGCTCCACCCAAACACCCGAAGGAGAACGAAGAACTGGCCTTTGCCCTAGCCCTATATAGCAGCCACCCAAGTGCGGAAAATGATTAGCGATTCCCATCAAGCGATCTGCAAAAGGAATTGCCAGAGGAAGGCGCAGGATCTTTACCCGCCACGAGACGAACCAAAACACCAGACCCCCGCACATGTGGCACTACAAGGCAACGAACGGGCCAACGAGGCTGCTCGAGATCTCACCCACCGAAAGCCCCAGCGCACATTCCACAGACAACTCGGATCGCGTCTGTACTTGCCGGGACGTGCTTGTTCACTATAAAGGGGAAAGACGAAGCCACCCGGCTGCTGACCCGTCGCTCACCAAGAAGCAAGAAGTGGCGTGTAGACGTCTTTAGATGATCACTTATCCTAACCCAAGGCTCTACTGCCCTTCCATTTGGAAATACACAACGCTGGATGTAAACACTAGCCTAAGCTTACGACCTTGGCTCGCATGCTATGGGAACGCCCCAGTATACAGAGACATGGGTTCGAAAATTCGAAAGGAACATTTATTATCCCTAGTAAGGAGCAATAGGAAACAGTGCCGCACAGCAAAAAGCCAGAAATCCAACAGTGGGCCATCCAAAGGAAGACATCGCCAGGAACTAAGGCATCTTGGCTGTCGTCTAGAACACCACAGGCCTGAATAGGCTTCCCCCTTTCGACCGAATAAAGTTATTTTCTCCTCCTCCAGACCGATCGGAGTTCTAAATTTTCTAAACTAGCCATAGGATTTACTTGAAGTGAATTTAGTGCTGCAAAATATCATGAGCTAATTGCTAATTGGGCATATTTCAGAAAACTTCAGTGACAGAGAAGGATAATAGAACACTCGAAATAAATTCAACAAAACCCAAATTTACTGTCCACATGTGCCCAAATGCCCAGCTGTCAGTTGTACCACTGATGACGGCCTTTGAAGGTTGGAATTCCAGAAATGCACCCAGCATTGTTTGCGAAACAGGGACTACAAGTTTATAGTGGTATGGGAGCACAAAGGGAAAGACACGTGAGCGTGGGGGTGCAAAAAAACATCTCTTGGTGAAACATCATGCACCCACCAGTTACGTATCCAGGATTTCATTTCGGGGGAGGATTGGGGCCAAAAAAGGTAATGGAAGAGCATGAAAGGATGAAAGTGCACAAAAAAAATACAAGCCAGAGCAAGGAATTCATTACAAAGAAAAACAGCTTTGTTATCTAACTCAACATCCCGCACAAGCACTGTTTGAATTGCCTGCACAGTGGACGAGCAGATATCACCCTCACACCGAAGATCCACAAACCTCCAAGGACAACGCCTGTACATCTGTTGGCAAAACATTTGAAACACTTGGTACATACACAAATCAACCACGCACCTTGAACAAGCGGACAGTATCCCTATGGCATGTTTGGCTTTTGTACCGGACTGTTCGCTCAACACGCGCTGTTACAGCCAAAAAAGGCGGAGAAAAAATTCTGGAGGCTCCGTTACATCACCTCTCTTTTGCAATGCTAATTACTCCACTCACCCATAAGACTTCACCAAATCTCAGACCTTCATTACACTTTATGCCAACCACATTATACTGTGGACAATTCAAGGTCAGTTGGAGCCGACACGACACCCTACAGCAAGCTATAGATACTATCAACACGTATCTCATACCAAAAGGGCCAAGACGAGAAGACTGCACTACTGATGCTTCGCTTACGCACGCGAGAAAGACCTGCCGAAACCCCATCAAATTCTACTCTGGCGATTAAAAACACTCCTATCCCCCAAGTTTCTGCTCTGTGTAATTTTGGCGTTCCTTTGCATCATGATGGCCCGAGTGCTTCCCTTAGCCTCCAACTCACTAAAGCATGTTCGCAACTTACTTGTCTCACTCAACGTCTAAGACACCAACACGCAGTACTCAGAGAGGATGAATCTTGCAAGCAAGCGCAAACAGGCCCTGCTGCTCAGTCGCATCACCTACAGGATGAATTAAACTCCAGTCGAACCCCCTGAATTAAGAAAATTTGATATGTTAAGTGGACACATGGGTCTTTGGGACCAAAAAATTTCCCAAAAAGCATTTTTTTAGGTATCACTTTTCTCTTGATTTGCAGTTTTTCCTCCAAGAATTCCGTATGTGGAACAGTGCCACCGACTTATAAAAGCCATAGAGGCCCAATTTTAATAAAGAAATAATTACTTTCCCATAATTTCCACGCTTTTTTCGCCTCGAGTGGTATCGCAGTTGATACAAAATTCTCGATAGGTACTATCGGTGCCCAAATGAAACGCCGAACAACGAAAATACGAACCTTAACACACAAATAGCGCGATTTCTTTCCATGCAAGTTAAAATGACGTGGTCGCTTAGTTACAAAAACAAAGTTGGAAAAAGGGGATTTCCAAACATACCAATAGCAAGCCATTATATGAACTCTACGAACATACTTTTCAATTTTGCACGTCTGGTTCATATTTTCATGTTTCGTGTTTCATTTGACGCCGATAGTAATCCCAGCATGTAGTGCAGCTAGAAATGATAATTTCTTTCGCACTGTGAAGCTGAATGTGTAAACCATGCGATATGGGAAGCAGATTTTTGCATTTTGTGTTTCCGTAGTTGTTTAATTAGCATTATTTTTAATTGGTTAGCAGTAGTAGTTCAAACCTAGAAGTTAGAATTGGTGTAAACCTGTATGTGATGCAAACAAAAAAAAACTGCTTCCCATGTTTCATTCTCCACAACTCTGGTATCTATTCATGTCTTGCTGGCAATCTTGTTGAATAGTTTTTTTTCTACTGTCTCAATAAACAACCAAGGA
This sequence comes from Haemaphysalis longicornis, assembly GCA_013339765.2. NCBI lineage: Eukaryota > Metazoa > Arthropoda > Arachnida > Ixodida > Ixodidae > Haemaphysalis > Haemaphysalis longicornis. The sequence goes on from CM023455.1 coordinate 112,498,745, forward strand.
ATTTTTTTAATTAACACAGAACTAGTTGCCTCACTCAAAACTAATTAGATATTTGAAATCAGCTAAAAAAACTGAACAAGCCTATGAAGTTTCACCAGAATTGGTTGGAAAGC